>CM033800.1:21269399-21750167 GCA_019656835.1 Rhododendron ovatum
CAGTTAAAGCATGAAAAACAGAACAAGATGCTCAAGAAGCCTAACGGCTCACAGTTTATTCTAAGCATAGCAAGGTGGCCCGGAGTTAGGTAATATTTTCTCTTGCTTTCACATCTGTTCTCAGCCACTGTCTGTAGCGACCCCGTAGCCCTGTGGTAAAATTTGGCATCTCAGCCTGAAGGGCTCTAAGCCCCCAGCGCCTCTGGTAACCGTTGAGAGTTTGAGTGTTGAAATTTGGGACACGAAAATCCCCAATGCTAATACGATGATTCTCTTGAGAGGCGCCCAGCTGTCTAAGGATACGGCCGGGAATGTAGAAAGTGAAGCTCGACAGTCCTGCAATCACCATCCTGTCAAATCCGTCAGAGCAAACAGCCATATCCTGGAGGTCCAGCCAGGAGCACCTCCAAACGATCTCATCGGGCTGCATTTGTTGCATGAACTCATACCAGCCTTCTATGTCCATGTCAGGGTACCGCATCTCCCTTTGATGGATCCTCTTAGGAAAGAGATTCCAGCCCGCTACCGGAGGGTGCAAGAGATTCAGCTTATCCGACAACCACAACTGCATGAGCGAAAAGACAAGTAAGAAAGTCAGATAAAGCCTGAGCGGAAAGATAAGTAAGGAGCTAGGAAGCAGCCTAAGCCGAGTGTTGAGGTAAAAAGAGAATGTGTGGAAGACTGAAAAAGGTGAGCTGAGTGAGATTACCTGAAGCAAAAGCGGACTCTCGCTGAAGACGGCCGACTGGCCCGTATATACCAAATCCAAACCCAAGAGTGTCTCTGCCAGGACCAAAGGGATCACGTCCCTCTGTGCCCCCATCTGGGCAGCAATACTCACAAGTGAAGGGCTGACCTGCTCGTAGGCCGGCACGAGCAGATAGGCAGCAAGCAGGCAGATTACCAGGGCAAAGCGGCGCCGCGCTTGGGCTTCGTCGTTGCCCAAGTCGCCATCCGGACTATACATTTCAATCAAGCGCATGATGTTCGCTTGGCCGCCGTCGAGGATAGCGCTTGCCAAACCCCGGGAGATGTCGAGTGAGCTGGCCAATAGTTTGGGCATGCTCGCTTGATAGGGCGGGATAACGAGTGTAGAGGACGAATAGGTTCGGAGGTACGCCTGGAATTCCTTGACAGTCGGGCACATCTCGTCATCGCCGAAACTAAAGACGTGGACGTCAGGGTCCCAGAATCTGAGGGCAACCCGTAAAAGCGCCGGACGGAGCGGCACATGTCGAAGAAAGCGGAATGAGGCAAGGCCGTGATATTGGAAATTGAGCCAGTCAACGCTTAGAAATTGCGCTAGCCAAGGCCTAAGTAGAGTTGGGAGGGGGTTATCCATGAAAGGTGTTGAGGTATACTGGAGAAAAGAAGAAACACTACAGTCCTAAAGACCACAATGCAATGCCTCTGCTTTATAGGCCTTGGCCTTGCCATTTCATCACCAATGAATCCACCAAAGCATCATGCTAACTTCCAAACCATGCTCCTGCAAAGGACACTGCCTCCTGAGAGCCCAAAAACCGTGTGAAAACCTTGTGGGGGTAAAAACAAAGTGGCCCCCGAAAAAGGACAGTTGGTCAGTCAAGTGGATCTGGCACTCAAGAACCTGGCATACGCCAGTTGATAACTGGCGTGTCCGTGTCCCCACCTACTGGCGTACTGCCCTCAACTTCTGGCGTACGCCAGTATGGTTCACCAGAAACCAGTCTGCAGCAGCTACTGCCTTCGCATGTTCGTTTTCAGCTCCGGGGATGGCTTTGGCCGTTTGTTGGTTCCTACAAGTCACAAAGGCCATTTAAGACTATGGCAAGGTGTCGGATCCCAAAAGCCATGACCGATGAAGATTTCGGACCCTCAGTGGCCCGTTTCAAGCTAAAATCAAGGGTACGGGAGGTCAAATCTCATTTCAGGGGCTTTTGCCAAGTTTTGTCATACCATACAAGTTACATAGGACTTATATGACTGTGTGGGGGTATCGGTTTCAGTCCGGGACCATATCGAGTCATCTTTGGCGTCTTATGCCCGTTTTTGTGGCATTTTAGCTTTTTGTTGGTATTTTTCCTTGCACCGGGGCAATTCTACCAGTTTTTGAAGTTCGTGCAAGTCATTTTGCACCTATGTCACCTTTCAAAAGGGTCAGTTTCTTTCCCCGGGGAGAATCTCGGAGTTTGGCGTGCTAACGCCCAAATCTCCTGTATCCTCCGCGTGTCTGGGATACGTGTCGTATCCTAGGGCTTTTCTGTCCAATTTTCCTTCTAGCTAAGTAAATCATTGTACATATGTAAGTGTCTTTTGTCAATTCAAGGCATTCATCAATGCATGTTAGATATTAGCGGATAGTTTATTATTTTCCTTTATCAAATCTCATCAAAGCAGGGGAAAAACAATAAACCGAAAATGCATATGTTATATACTACTGTGTCAAAAGCCTAACGGTAGGAATGTATCAAGTATCAAACGGCACAATGGCCCAGGCAGAACTAAAAGTAGCAGGGCACACTCGCCCAAAAGCCAAGAGGCACGCAAGCCCCATCCAAAACATCAAAGTACCAAAGTATCTGTATCAAGAGTATCAAGTGTCAAGTACCGGCAAAATAGACTAAGGTTCGGTGATAGCCCTCAGTCGTCAAAAAGGTCCTCCTCGTCGTCGTCCTCCTCGCTGTTCTCCACCTCGCGAGGGTCTATGCGGAACCTGGGATCGCTCGCTGAGTCAGAGCCGTTGCTGAGGGACGTCTCCTCCTCTTCCTCTTCTTCCTTTACTTCTTCCTCCTCTCTCCTCTTCTTCTATGAGGGTCCCTCGGCAAGCCTCTTCTCTGTAGGCCTCTTCCTCAGCTCTCGGCGGAACTGTAGCCCCTCGCTAGCCGGAGTGGTCTGTGCTCCCCGTTCCACCCTAGTTGCTGGCTGAGAGGAGCCCGAAGCTACCTTCTTCGCTGGAGGAGGCTGCATGCTCTTCCTCCTAGGAGCCGCCCTAGAATGTCCCTGCATGGTCATTCAAGTCATTTAAACATACATTGTGCATATTGTATATATTGAAATGCAAAGTGCAGGAAGGTTCAAAAGCAACTTTATTCAAAAGCAGAACGAAGAGTTATACCTGAGGCTGCACGGCAGGAGCCGAAGCTGGAGGTGGGTATTGCAACTGCAAGGAGGCGCCGCCAGCTATCTTGTGGAACTCCTTCTCCATGGCCTTCAGTCGAGCCGCCTCCCGCACCCATTCCATCGGAGCCTGTGGGACGATTTTGGGGCAAAGTCAGAATTCAAGCCAAGTATACATGTTGAAAGCAAAATACGGAAATTACAAAGGGATAGGGAATGTCTTACAGGCCCTGTGATCTCTGCCGGGTCTGTCCTGGCAGGCTCAAACTGAACTACGGCCTCCTCTCCTTTGGCGTCCCGCACTGCTAGGGTCCAAGAAAGCCGAGGCAGCCCGGTCGCTGTGGCATAATCGCTCCTCTCTCTCGGCTGAGCTGCCCTGCTCTCCCGGCTCCGCCTCTCCTCACCAGCCTCAAGCGCCTCGCTCTGCACGGCGACATGCTCCAGCACTCCAAGCGGCCTCGCCAAGCGCTGCCTCCGGTATACAGCGTAGTCACGCTCGGGCCTCAAAAAAGTAGCAAGCCCGGCTGGAACAGTGAAGCGCCTCAGCTCGGCCAGAGTATACTTGTCCGTGTGAGAAGCATGAGGAGGCAGTGGCCCTGGGACCTGGAAGTCAAGAGAGCCCAGTGACTGCCGTGTCACCCGGTCACCCAGGTACCACCGCCACCCGAAGGCCGACTCCAACAGCACCTGGCTCGTTGTCACCACCCTGCTTTGTGCTAGGTACTCAGGCTCAGGCTCGGTACTGCTCCATGGGTTCCACTCCACCTGCAAGACAAGGGCACAGATTGTAAGGCATCAGCGATAGCATTAAAGCAATTCTAAGGGCAGAATAATCAATTTGACATGTTGCATACCTAGGTGCCAGACAGCTCGTCGAGGTAGGTCCGAAAGGCGAGGAGGCTCCCTCTTGACTTCTTCTTGCCGCTATACATTGGACCCCAGATCATAGCACGAGGGAGCATCCGCAGGTTCGGGCACTTGTTCTCCGATGGGTACATCTTCAGCACCTCATAGGCCCACAGCTGCAAATGGTCAGACAATCAAAGCATCAGAGTACAGTTCATATGAAAATCAAATACAAGTGCAAGAAATGGGAAAGCGGGAAGTAAATGACAAGCCTTGTTTCTTACCTCCCACACCCTCCAGTAGCCGGCCGTCACCTTCTTACCGCGCGAGAACGCCCCCATGAAGCCATAGCAGGTGCCCAGAGCTGCTCCTCCCCAGTCGAACCTCGACGCTGTGCTCAAGTCATAGAGGGCCGGCAAGTAGGATAGGTGCACCGTGGATCGCTTGTTCGGGTACAATGTAGCCCCGAACAAGTACAGCAAGTAGGCCCTCGCCATCTGCTCCGCCTCCAAGTCTGACTCCGGCTCCCTCCCATGCAAATACCGCTTGAACTGATCATAGTGGACGGTCTCTACCTCACCCGCCGGCGCCTGCCCCAAAAACCACGCCAGAGCCTTGGGATCCCTGTGAATCTCTGAGTCGAACGGGATAGGCTCTCCTCCTACCCTCAGACCAATGAGCGCTGCAAAGTCCGACGAAGTCACCGTCATCTCCCCAATCGGCAAGTGGAAGGGTGTTCGAGGAATCCCACCACCTCTCGGCCAGTGCTGTTAGCAGAGCGTGGTCGCTCTTCACGGCCGTCAGCGTGAGAATAAATGGCCGGAACCCTGCCGCGTCAACCAGAGCCCTGACTCGCTCAGGCAAGCTCCTGTACAACTCAAGTGAGCTCGTCGGGCCTCCATGGCCCCGAGTGTTGGTTGCTCCTCTCTGCACAACAAAGACAGACAACAGATAGAGTTTCATCAGTAACGGCAATCCAAACAGTTAGTCGAATTTAGAATCTCAAAAAGAAAGTAGCTCTACAGTCGAAACAGGTACCGTAAAGGTCGAGCAAAGCTACCGGGCACTTGTATTATCCTATCCAGTTCTGCTATCAGTCAAATCAATTCAAAGGTATTTTTCAGTCAAGTTTCAGGCTCTAAGGCTCTATCTCTCTCAGGGTACATCTCTCAGTCAATTTCACAAGTATTCAGCTTATCAACATGGTCGATACAAATTACGAGGCACGCCACCCGGGCTTTCAACATGTCATGGTAGTCTATCTAGTCGAGTTCAAGTTCAAAGGACAACCCTATCAAGTCAAGGCCACTTATGGTCGATTCGAGTTTGGCACTAACGGTTTTGTCGAAGTCATGGGCATCCTACAGGTCGATTCAATTACGTCAAGTGTTCTATCATTCAAGTCAAGTTTCAAAGTCGAGGCATGCTATTCAAAGTTCTGCTTTCTCGGCCAAGTTACAGTTCAAGGTTCTAGCCTACATGCATTACAAGTTAAGCTACAGCAGTTCAAAGCTACGTATTGTTACAAAGGCCAAAGCATGAAATATTAAGGTAAGTTCAAAAGAATACCTGTGCCCAGTCCACGGATAAGTGCCTCTGGGGGTCTCTCAAAACCAGCTCCGCGTCGTAGCTATCCCTCAAGGGTGCAAGGCTCTCGACCTCGGATGGGATAAACACGTGTGGCTCGGGCAAAACGTACGTGGCCGCGTCAAACCTAGCACGGGGTGCCAGCCGTATGGATTCTGCGAGCGTCACCGCCCGCTCAAAGGACCACACCTCCCCCTGAGCCTCCTCCGCTGCCCCGGTCTCGCTCACAAAGGCCTCCTCTTCGGCCCTGGCCCTCTCGGCCTCCTCCCTCAAGCGCTCCTCCTCCTGCGCCCTCTCAACTTGCCGGGCTCTACCCTCGCGCGCTGCTAACACTGCGGCCACCACCCCCGGGTTCTCCCGGAGCAGCCGGCCGAGTTCCTCCTCGGACACAAACTCGGCAAAGTCCCCCCGAGTGATGGGTACGTGAACCGAGGACCCCACTGCTAGCCGAAACTCAACCCCTTCCATGGGTACCTCTCCGGATACACCCTCCTCAACCACGGGACCCTTGCCCCTCGCTGGATCCCTCGGTGGTGTCCCCGGTCGATCACCACCGTCACCACCATCATCACCAACGTCACCACTGCCACCACCACTGCTGCCGGCCCCAACCGAGCCTAGACCTGTAATCACCACGCCTTCTACACCACTCCGTGGGTCCAATCGCCGAACCTGAGGAACCACTGTACCCACAGCACCTGGCGTACGCCCCACTGCTCCTGGCGTACGCTGCCCATCGCCACCGCCAACCTCGACTGCATGGCCACCATTGCCATCATCGCCGCCTGTACTGTCTGCACCAATGCTCGACGAAGCCCCTACCGTCGTTTGATCGTCGATTCGTGGCCTCGGGGCCTCGATTTCACCCCTTGGTTGGTTCCTTTCTTCTCCGGCACCACCATTGCCGCCACCTTCGCCGGGTTCAGCCATGGATGGAACGGTTTGCGTGGGTAATGGAGGAGATGAGAGATTGAGTGAGAGTTTGATGAGTTTTGAGAGAGTTTTTTGAGAGTTCGGAGTTCAAAACTGGACGAATGGCGGTTTTCTGCACTGGTTCGGCAACTCATACGACGTAAAAGGGCGATTGGGCCGGATCTGGGCCGGGTCTGGGCTTGGGTCTTTCCAGATAATGGCGCACGCCAGTTTCGACTACCGTACACCAGTAAGTTTTGGGCCTCAGGCCCAATTCATGTCTTGGGTTAGAATTCATCCTCAAATAAAAGCCCAACTCATTCTGGGGAGTTGTGGGTCCGTCCCCAAGCAGAGACTCGTCCAATTTCAAATCAACGATGATCCGCTCGTCCAATTTCAAATCAACGACGATCCGCTTGTCCAATTTCAAATCAACGATGATCTGCTCGTCCAATTTCAAATCAACGACGGTCCGCTCATCTAATTTCAAATCAACGACGATCCACTCATCCAATTTCAAATCAACGACAAATCAACGACGAGCCACTCGTCCAATTTCAAATCAACGACGATCCGCTCGTCCAATTCAAGTCAACGGCGATCTATCCGTCCAAATTCAAATCAACGATGATCCACTCGTCCAAATTCAAGTCAACGACGATCTATCCGTCCAATTTCAAATCAACGACGATCCACTCTTCCAAATTTCAAATCAAACAGGTTCTTCAAAACTCATGCATTCTGGATAGCCTTGAAGAGGGTGTCTAGGAAAACCTTTGACGTTACTTGTCTCCAGTCAATGGTGCTTCAAGTGCCGTCAAAGGGGGGCTTCTGTAGACACCCCATTCTGGACTGTCCAGATAACGTTATATGTCGATCGTTTATTTCCCCAATGATAATATAGTCGAAAACAGTTCGAGGACAAAGGTGTGTTTGACCTTTGAGCATCCCAAACCCCTTTCAAACCCATTTCAAACCCTTCAAACCAGAGCCAAACGGCCCCAGCAAAACCCAACTGGCATACGCCAGTACATTGGTGACGTACGCCAGTTAGCTGCCACGTGTCAGTCATCGACCAGTGGCCCAGCTTTTACTGGCGCATGCCACTCCATAAATGGCACACGCCAGTCAAACCCAGTCAAATCAACTTTATTCAGCCACATGGACGAGACTTTTGTGCCACCCTGACGTCGGCTACAGTCTCCCTGATGATTACATTCTGCAGGGACGCCCCCCTTCTCTCCTACACCCCCCATCAAGGCAAGTCCCATGCATTTAATGCATGGGAGGCTCCCCTCTTCTTCCCACCAGCCAAACAGCCCTTTGGCCTTAACTGATCTCAGTCTCTTTCCTCTATAAATACCCCCCTTGCATTCATTTGCAAGGGGTTAGCCACATAAAGAGGTGTAATCTCTCTTCCTCTCTTCTCCTCAAGCTCTCTATCTCTCTTCTTCCATTGAGAGAGAAAGGAGATCAGCCCACTTCCATACACTTTACTGCCATTCAATCATCATCTCAGCCTCCATCTCCAACCTCCAAAGCTCAAAACCACCTCCAAACCTCAATACAAAAGGTATACACCTTTACGTTCTTTTCTATTTTCAGCTCCTGAGGGGGGTTAGTAAGGCCCAGGCTAGTAGATAATACTAGTCCTGGCCTTAAACTGATAAAATACAGTGATTGTATGAGATGGTACATGGCGCACGCCAGTCATGGTATGTCGTACGCCAGTCATGGTAGTACGTGCAATACTGGTGTGGGGATCATGGATCGTCCCTTTATCTTACTTTCATTTCTGTCAAATCACCCTACATGCTAATAACCAGCTTACTACTTTCTGTATTTAGAGCTACTTAGTGGAAATATTCAATATTTGTTCATATCTGTTATAGAAAGGCCTCTGGGATTCTTCTGGTCATGTTCCAGAGCCCAGATGATGCAAAGCCAAACACTGGATCGGGACTAAAGTGGCGTACGGTCTTGTAGGACTGGCGTACGGCAGTTGTTCTTAGTTCCAGTGGCTGGCCCTTGCATCCGAGCTTAGTCTAGGCCTATTTTCTGTCCCCACTTTGTTTTGGGGTATTCTGCTTTCTATCATGGCCTAAAGCCATTTCCTCTGCCTGTAAGTATGTCTATTCTGTTATATTGAACTGCGTGGTTTGTCTTGGGTATGCGCTGGTCCTTTTCCAAAGCCCAGAGGGTTGCAAACAAAGACTGTGTAAGTGAACAAGTGGAGTACGCCAGTTGTTTAGTGGCGTGCGCATGTCTAGGTCAGCATGCAGTGGCTCGGCCAGTGCATGCTGGCAGGATCTGCTCACGTCACTCTATGACAGCGTACTGTAGTTTGTTCGGGTTGCTCAGTGCTTGTTCTCAATCTATATTTAGCATTGCAATCAAACCATCCATACATATTTTGTCATATAAACTGCAAGTTGTTACGGCTTTCATCCCCATTAATTGTTCCCCCGCCCTAACTGGCTAAAAAATGATAAAATGAGAGAAAAATGCAAATATTTTTACAAAATGTCCGAGTAGAGACCGATCTTCGGATTGGGCGAGAGGGGGTGCCATAAAACACTTCCCCTCTCGTAGCCTGGCTCCCAAACCTCAGATATCGAAGGTGACGACGGATCGATCCACGCCTTTTCAAAATCAAACAAACGTGGCAAACGTTTTCGAGTTAGGTTCCTTGGGTGCCTCACCGCTAAAACCCGAGTGGCGACTCTGAATCGAGGCGTTTCGCCGCGCTTTTTCACAAAAGGGCCGCGCCCAGTCTTTAAAAAGGGAAACCCAAAATCGAGCGATTTTCGGGGCGCGTGCCCACAAAGATATGCCTGGAATAGATCCTGAGATAGTTCAACACCATATACCACTTTATCCCGATGCTAAGCCTGTAAAGCAGAAGCTCTGTAGGATTTGGCTTGACTAACTATTGAAAATCATGGAGGAAATCACACAGCAAATCAACGCCGGATTTCTAATGGTGACAAAATACCCTCAATGGGTGGCCAATATAGTCCCAATGCCAAAGAAAGATGGGCGCATCAGAGTATGCGTGGACTTTAGAGATTTGAACAAGGCTATCCCAAGGATGATTTTCCTCTGCCACATATTGATATCTTGGTTGACAATGCTGCTGGCCATGTCCTGTTGTCCTTTATGGATAGGTTCTCTGGATAAAACTTGATCCCTGATGGCACCTGATGATAAAGTAAAGAACTTATTGCTACAGAGTAATGTAGTTTGGTCTGAAGAATGTTGGCGCCACCGGTATCCAGATGAGTTAATTTTTAACAAGAACTCTTAAAACATGTTTAAACAAATTGAGCAACTTCGATATTCATTTGTGTAAGATTTCGTGGGATTCCATAATGAGTTTCATAGAAGTTGAGAAATCATTTATGTGTCAAACTATGTGAAACAGAACCTGCCCCAACGAAAATAATATAACAAATAAGATATATTTGCATTTACTACTTTACAAGTACGCGTATGAATAGGAAATAGGATGTATTGAGATTATATTCATATCAATATAATGTTTTATATGAGTGAAATAAGTGAATAAATAATAGAATATATATATATATATATATATATTGAGATTTGGGGTGTTTTTTTAGGTATTTTTTTGGTGTTCCTTGAACAGCCCCGATGAAAATTTTATGATCCAAATCGTTCAATGTGTGCATAATTTGATTTTAAGGGTGCCTGGGAGAAATTAGCAAAAAATATGTCCGGGAAGTGCTTGTTTTGTATAGTTTTTAATTGAACTGTTTATTAAATCTCAGCTAAAAACTGCTCAGATCAAGCCCTTTCTAGTCATTTTTTTGCTAATTTCTCACGGGTACCCTTAAAATCACGTTTTGATCACATTGAGCGGCTCGGATCATCAAAATTTGATCGAAAATTATGAGGTTTTTTTAGGTGTCTAATTAGTTGTTCTCGGAACCGCACCGTATATATCGGGGCGGTTCAAGGGACACCCACAAAAAAACACCTAAAAAAATATCCCAAATCTCAATCTTATAGTTCCTGATCAAAACTTTATGATCTGAACCATTCAATTAAACGGTAACTATGAGGTTGAGATTTGGGGTGTTTTTTTAGTTGTCCCCGAAACCACCCCACACACACCGCCCACTCCAAACCAACCCCCCCCCCCCCCCCCCCCCCACACACACACACACACAAATATATATATATATACACACACACACACACACACACACACTGTAACAACCCTAATTTTCGGTAAATAAAAATTTCGTTAAATATTTGAATTTTATTTTAATTACTTGGACTTACTTTAAAAATTCCCTTTTAATCCTTATAATCCGTCATAATTAGATTTAAGCCCTTTAAATTTTATTTCTTGATTAGAAGTCCTACATGGCAAGTAGAGTTAGTTTCCAACCAATTAGTTGGAGGAACCGGACTACCAATTCACCTAGTTACTTTCCCTAACCCTAGATGGACCTTTTTGACAATCTTTGAACCTTATGAACCCCTCCTAACCCTAATTGGACCATTAGGCCATTAGGGTAATCATTTCACCCATGACTAGTCATTCAAAGCCTTACTCATCATCATTTCTTCTTTAACCATTGGTTAATAAATGCTAGGGGAATTATTATCCCTTGGTTAATGGACTTTTGACTTACCAAAGAATGTATGAATTGGACAAGACAAGTCATGGCCATCATTTTACTTCTAAATGTGGCAATCTTTATGCATGCCATGCATGCAACCCTAGACTAGGAAATCATTGCACTTTCTTGACTAGTCAATTCTTGACTTCATTCCTCATCATAACATCTTCCAAGGGTATTTTTTCTCTTTACCCATTGAATGATAGTTGTTAGGGTAATTCTTATCCTTTGGGTAATAGGCTTTGTTTCCAATCATTTAGTTAGGCAAACCTAGGTACCAATTGACTTAGTTACTTTTTCCTAGCATTTAAGAACCTTTAGACAAAGACAGTCATCATGATACTTCCAAAAGTAGCACTCATGGCTCAGTATAATCATGACTAGGATCACTTTCAAGGAAATGGTTAACCATTGGTCCATAATTGTTAGGGAAATCTTTATCCCATGGATAATGGAAGCTAGACTTGCCAATGAATACAAAGATTTGACAAGACAAATCATAGCCATCATTTTGCTTCCAAAAGTAGTTAGCCTAGCCTTGCCATGCACGCAAACCTAGGATTGTAGCCTTAAACCAAACTATTCTAGGGTTACTTTCCTAGATATATACATATATGTACTTATATATATGAATATAGGTTTGTACATGGTACAAGAGAGAGAGAGAGAGAGAGAGAGAGAGAGGAGAGAGAGAGAGGGAGAGGGAGAGGGAGAGGGAGAGGGAGAGAGTGTGGTGTGTGCATGTGACTTTGTACACTCCCACAAGCTACCCTTTATAGCCTTAAGCCTATTTCACAACCCATGACTAGACTACTTTAAGTATGATCCTAGCCGAATATCTTGTTCTTTCTTGCAAGTTAGCCCATCCTAGGACTTGACAAGCCATAAACCCTTCATTATAACCTAGGATTTGGCCTATTATTGGAATGACAAGTGAGGGAAGGCTATGACTTGATTGAAAGGCTTGATTTGACCAAATAATGGAGCAAAATCCATGCGACAAAGAGAGGGAGAGAGGGCCGGCCAGGGGGGAGGAGAGGGAGCCAATTTTTTGGCTATAGATAGCACCCCATTCTCACCATTCAACTCACACCTTCATCCTCCAACTTCTCTCTCTAAGAAAGTTTGTGTTCTTACTTGTTCTTGCTTAGTTCTTGCTTCTTCTTGAAGCTCTACTTGTGTTCTTCAAAGAACTCATCCTAAAACACCTTTTCGATCCATAAAGTCTAGTAGTCTTAGCCACGAAGTAGTTTCGAGAGAAAATCTTTCTCTTTCGAAGCTACCGGAAGCCAACCGTAAGAAGTTACTCTGCCCAAACACCAACTTACCTTCCGTAGTCGTCAACTACCGCCAAGAAGAAAGGTAGAGTCCCTTTGTTCACCAACTCCAAGTATAACATAGAACCGTATGTTGAAAGTATAAGTAGATTCTCCGTATATAAGGTTATCTATCACTTATAATGTTTTGAAATGCATGATAATTAGTAAACTTATTCTCGCTAATGGAAGTATGAACATGTTGGAATAATCGACTTTTTCTCTAATAAACATGTGTTCTTTTGAATTTTCCACAAAGGAAGAAAGAACGGTATTCGAAAGATAAGACTTTATCGTGATAGAAGTATTCATATTTTGATCTTTAAATGGTTATGAGTATGTGTTATGAATTGTTTGCATTACTTGTTTTGTTGTAAAGCATAAGTGATTTTTACTCCAAAGGCATCTGTACATGTGGCGTTATGCTTTAAGTTGTGATTTGAGCATGCTTAGTAATAGAGTTAGATGATCATGATAGTTTAGTTTTAAGATTTCAATGAATGATTCATGATTACGTATGAGAAAAGTCCTACCGCGGAGTCGTTGCATGAAAACAAGACACGAAAATCGAGAAAGTTAGAAAACATGACACCTAGGGTGTGGTTAATGAAAAGGCGTGTTTTGGAAACCACAATGTGGCCGGTAGCTCATTGTGTGGTGTGTGTTTTATGTGCCAATGGGAACCCGGTGCGGCGGAACCATTGTGAGGATACTCGGGAGACCGGAACGGCAGAATTGAGGTTGGGTGTGTGGCTTGGTTTTCCGCGGAGAGAAGCCAATGCAAAGTGTGCCAATAGGAACCCGGTGCGGCAGAACCATTGTGAGGATACTTGGGAGACCGAAATGGCAGAACCAAGGTTGGGTGTATTAAAAATGATTTTGAAAATGTTGAAATGGTTATGAAATGTGGAAAATGGTGACACGGTCTACGAGGAGTCACGTAGGAGAAACTCGGAAAATAATAGACACCAACGTTAGTTTGGATAATGAATGTGGATGTGTCATTGTTAAATGTTTTGTCGACTATGTATGAACTATGTGAAAATCATCGAATTTGTGATCGATTGTTTGTAAGTTAAGGGTTAGTGGGTATGGGTTATTCTATTGAGCTTTTGTAGCTCACGGTGTTACCTTTGGTGACCCTGACATATTATATTAGTGGCGACGTTGGTATAATGTGTCAGACTTGGTAGATGAACAGGGTGAGCTGTACACCTTAGAGTCTTTTGGAGCCGAAGAGCTGGCTAGGATGGAAGAGCAGGTGAAGCTGTAGTTAGGAACCCTAGTTTCCCCTCCTTTTGTTGATTAAAAGTACTCCCATGGGAGTTATGATGTAATAATGAGCCAGACTCTATTAAGATTTTCAATGAAATTTCCTATATAACGTTCCCAAAATTTGGGGCGTTACAACTTGGTTTCAAAGCTTTAGGTTCAAACCCTCGGCCATGGGTAGAATGGGTAGAACCGTAAGATAGTTTGATCGTTGTACAAACAAGAATTGAGTTTAAGTTTACCGTCCCAAATTGGGTGGAATTTTGACAAAACAATCTTCGAATTGAAGCAAGAAGTAGGAAATTGGCAGTACCACCGAACTAGAAATTTCCGAACAATTGGATGATGACTTAAATCAAGGATCGAATGCGGAACTTAGAAACTTGAAAGCGTTTTTGGTGTTAGTAAACCTTTGCCTAAAAATGTTACTAATTGAGGTTAAAACTTTTCCTTGTAGATGAACCACCTAGTCAACCGAGTAGGTGGAGCTCACCAACTCAAAAATTCCATGGAAACTATGACTTGGTGGAGGATCCCAACTATATGGCCACTGTACTCGCAGAAATATGAGATTTCAAGAGAATACAGCAGAATACCCCTATTCCTGTTGAAGAAGACCCCTGGTTTCTTGAAATGTTCCCAAACCTGTATGCCTTTTATGAGTTCTTTGGTGTCCTACCCCCGATGCAAAACTTTGAGATTGGAGATGAAGAGGGAGAATTTGATGGCGATAAGAATGCCAATGAGATGACTAAGAGAACCTGTCAGGTGAAGGGAATCTCGAAGAAGACGAGACTCCAAAAGACCCGTGAAGGTTAAAGATATCACTTAGGCGCACCTAGAATAAATCTAGTAACCATTGTAATCCTTCGGGATGTAAAATGTCGGGAAGTAGGATCACCGCTGTCTATTTAGTATTTCCTAAGTTGTACTCTTCCGATGTTTGATAATAAAAACCTTATTTTGTTTATCACTTGTTCTCATATGCTACTTTTAGTACTTGATCACTGTTCACGTGCGTACTTGTATCTTAATCCTTATACCTATCCGTACGCAATTCCCACCCCGCCAATAGAATAGTAGTAGTATTAGGATGAGGTCCCGATAGCCGTAGTTGAACTTGTGACAAAAGGAACCTTGTAGTAGGAGTATGTAGGATCGTTTCATCTTGTATTAAAAAAACTCTATCTTTTGTCCCTACTTGCCATTGTAGTGGAACTCTATGATTATAATTGTATTCTTCTGCTTATCTATGAAAAGCTTGCTTTATTAAAAAGTACTGTTGCATACTACTTGATAAAGTACTTTCGACTTTTGAAAGAAACACCATTTGCAAAAAGAAAATTGTTTAAAGAAGACCTTCCCCTTCCAATTCTTGCTCGTAGATGGCAAACACACGCCCCGGATTAGGATACGAAAACAGAGAATCCTCTAACCCCGACCAACCTAGACGGAACCTTAGCCCGAATCCAATTGCTTCCTAGGAAAGAATTCGCTCACCTTTTCCATTGCTGCTTCAAAAATTGATTCGTGTTTCAAAATCTCGATGGTCGCATCTCACCGCATAGTCCTTTCACTAGGAGTAAGAACCATGCAATTTTGAGTTACGTGCCCTTAAGAAACTAGATTAAGAATAACTCCCTTCTAACACTAAAAAGGAAGGACTACAAGAGCAAGTCAAGATGCTAGCACCAACGGCGAGGCCGCCACCGCAAGCGACAAGGACGACATCGATGCAGAAGTTAAAAAGTGCACCCCAATGCAACGTCTGACGCCAACAAGATCAACCATTACTTCCAGGGCTCCCAATTCTAACCTCTAACACCGTAAGAATCCTTAGAATCATAAACCGACAAAGGAAGGAGTGAAACTGTTCGAGGGCCACAGACGTTAACCACCTATACCGGACACAAACTGGGAACACTTGGATTGAAGAGTTCGTTTAGGTTAGGAATGCTCGAAGGGAACGTCGATTATTTCCACTGATTAAATGTTAGCAGGAAGCATATACCAATCAGCTAGTCATATCTGTACTATTTCCCAATTACATTGCTTTTCTCAAATCCTTGTTTGAAATTGACATCCTTGTGAAGGAAACCCTTATTACTTAAAGTAATGAGATCATCTCTTTTAACTCCTTATGACACTTATTGATAAGAGTGGCATAATCTTGGGCATCTTTTGTGACCTTATTGGCCAGCAATTTGACTCAGCGGTGCACCTTATGGTGTTACTGATCCTAACTGTTATCATTTAACAGAGGGAGCGTTTCACTATCCCTCGAATTTTTCGTAATTCCTTGATATTGATCCCTTGAGTCTTGAACCTTGAGAATCATAACCCCTAATTTCTTTTCCAACTGTTATTGACACTTTCAATAATGACCGGCAATACCATTTGGCAATAACTGGGATTTGATGATTGGTCCATTCGATCACTGAAATCTCTTCCATTTCGATTGTGATCAATAATTTTGGATGATATTCAAATCAATTCGGAAAACCCCTTTTTTCACTTACATGACACAATCCTTCAAGTACAACTCTTCCAAAATTGTCGAAACTAATCTCCTTAGGATATGGGTACCCTTCCTTGAACTAACAAGGTATTATCAAAAGCTTGCGCTACTTGAGGGCAGCTTAAATCAGTCATTCCCATCTCGACATCTAGGATTATCTTGGATTTTTGAAAATTTGTTTTCAAGATTGTCGTACCTCTGAAATTACCACCATGAGTCGACGATGCAAAAGACTTGTTTTCCCTAACTGTATAGGTTCTTTCAGTGCCTTTGCTAATAATATCTGAGCTTTTGGAATATCGTAGGGCTCGCTTGCTTGATGTTCGATTTCCCCTGAATGAGGAAGGAATACTTACGCGTTACGATTTTGAAGTGATTTTGTTCGAGTTGATCTGTTGTTTTGGAAACGGGTATAATATCGTTAGGTGGGAAGGATCGTGCTAAGGAAACGTTTGTAGAGTACGAGTCCGCGTGATAACTTGGTAGAGGTTTTGCAGTTGATGTTGACATTTACGGTGGAAACTTCATCAAAGACGTACAACGAGGCAAATTGTTCGACGACTGAAGCAACTTCAACACCGTCTTGTTGAGCAGGTGATGAGGCTTAATTCGATTAGCAAAATGTGCAGAGGATTGTGAGGGATGCCGAAAACGTTGGCGTCTTACTCCGAGATACTTCTAGGACCTGCCAGAGCCTTTCGACAGTGGCCATGTGAAGCCTATTTATTTATAGGTTGTAAGAGTATTCGAATCTTGATTAGATCGCTGATCGGCTTAAACCATGCCTATAATACCCAATAGGATTATTTTTGACTTGCAGGAGCATTTCTTTCATTCTTTGACACCACCCCTTTCCGTTCAGTCATAAGTTGAAATTCTAAATTCCAAACCCGATCAACACTGCAGGGGTACCTATACCCATGTAGCATATTTTGACTCCCCATCTTCTTCCAATTGAGAATCTACCATTTGAATGGGAAGATTCATCCCAAACTATTTATCACTGTGTACCTGTATAGGGCTAGAAACTGAACCCTTAAGATCGCTCTTAAATCTACCGTTACCCTAGGAGAGAGAATAACCATCAACCTAGTCTATGAAAGTTACAGGATGGCGATATCTGACAAATAACAAAGACGATCACCTAAACATCACGCTAGTAAAGGATTGGTGGTGACCTACTCCTATTTTAAGGGGGATAGATGATGCTTCAAAGACTCGTATAGCAACAATGCCTGATCCGTAGCCACGCACCAATTTAGAGGACGAAATTATTTTAAGGGGGATAGTTTGTAATGACCCTGATTTTCGGTAAATAAAAATTTCGTTAAATATTTGAATTTTATTTTAATTACTTGGACTTACTTTAAAATTTTCCTTTTAATCCCTATAATCCGTCATAATTAGATTTAAGCCCTTTAAATTTTATTTCTTGACTAGAAGTCCTACATGGCAAGTAGAGTTAGTTTCCAACCGATTAGTTGGAGGAACTGGACTACCAATTCACCTAGTTACTTTCCCTAACCCTAGACGGACCTTTTTGACCATCTTTGAGCCTTATGAACCCCTCCTAACCCTAATTGGACCATTAGGCCATTAGGGTAATCATTTCACCCATGACTAGTCATTCAAATCCTTACTCATCATCATTTCTTCTTTAACCATTGGTTAATAAATGCTAGGGGAATTATTATCCCTTGGTTAATGGACTTTTGACTTACCAAAGAATGTATGAATTGGACAAGACAATTCATGGCCATCATTTTACTTCTAAATGTGGCAATCTTTATGCATGCCATGAATGCAACCCTAGACTAGGAAATCATTGCACTTTCTTGACTAGTCAATTCTTGACTTCATTCCTCATCATTACATCTTCCAAGGGTATTTTTTCTCTTTACCCATTGAACGATAGTTGTTAGGGTAATTCTTATCCTTTGGGTAATAGGTTTTGTTTCCAATCATTTAGTTAGGCAAACCTAGGTACCAATTGACTTAGTTACTTTTCCCTAGCATTTAAGAACCATTGGACAAAGATAGTCATCATGATACTTCCAAAAGTAGCACTCATGGCTTAGTATAATCATGACTAGGATCACTTTCTAGGAAATGGTTAACCATTGGTCCATAATTGTTAAGAAAATCTTTATCCCTTGCATAATGGAAGCTAGACTTGCCAATGAATACAAAGATTTGACAAGACAAATCATAGCTATCATTTTGCTTCCAAAAGTAGTTAACCTAGCCTTGCCATGCAGGCAAACCTAGGATTGTAGCCTTAAACCAAACTATTCTAGGGTTACTTTCCTAGATATATACATATATGTACTTATATATATGAATATATGTTTGTACATGATACAAGAGAGAAAGAGAGAGAGAGCGGAGAGGAGGCCGAGAGAGAGAGAGGAGAGAGAGAGAGAGAGAGAGAGAGGCCGAAGGAGAGAGAGAGAGAGAGAGGGAGAGAGTGTGGTGTGTGCATGTGACTTTGTACACTCCCACAAGCTACCCTTTATAGCCTTAAGCCTATTTCACAACCCATGACTAGACTACTTTAAGTATGATCCTAGCCGAATATCTTGTTCTTTCTTGCAAGTTAGCCCATCCTAGGACTTGACAAGCCATAAACCCTTCATTATAACCTAGGATTTGGCCTATTATTGGAATGACAAGTGAGGGAAGGCTATGACTTGATTGAAAGGCTTGATTTGACCAAACAATGGAGTAAAATCCATGCGACAAAGAGAGGGAGAGAGGGCCGGCCAAGGGGGAGGAGAAGAAGCAAATTTTTTGGCTATAAATAGCACCCCATTCTCACCATTCAACTCACACCTTCATCCTCCAACTTCTCTCTCTAAGAAAGTTTGTGTTTTTACTTGTTCTTGCTTAGTTCTTGCTTGTTCTTGAAGCTCTACTTGTGTTCTTCAAAGAACTTATCCTAAAACACCTTTTCGATCCATAAAGTCTAGTAGTCTTAGCCACGAAGTAGTTTCGAGAGAAAACCTTTCTCTTTCGAAGCTACCAGAAGCCAACCGTAAGAAGTTACTCTGCCCAAACACCAACTTACTGCTTCGTTATCCAAGATAATATGGAATATTACCCCAAGCATAGGGTTTAACTCGTCGATTGAAGCATAATAAACCAGAAATTCGGGATCGTACCCAAGGGAATAATTATATGGCTTGATCGGATTTGTAGATGCAAGTAAAGGCTTTCGGCTTTTAAACAGCCAACTTTGTTTTACTTTAAACGGTGGAAATAAAAGGCTAAATTAGAACGAATTTACCAAAGAAAAGATAGGCTAGGTCTAAGAATTATTAGCACTCAAGACTCGAGCTAGATCACACTCTTCACCCAACTACTCAATTTGAGATACTTGATTATGGTTCTCAAATCGGAAGATAAAATGATTTGAGAACCAAGCTAGCTCTAGAATTCATTTGGCAAATACCTCGAGCGACAGAGCTCTAAGCATCATGTGTGGTGGGTAGGCAATGCTCCCACCTACACATGATCAAAGAGGTTAACACCTCGGTAATTTGTCAAACAAACCCGAACCCCACATCAATTTTCAAATCAAAGTTTAAAGCTTTATTGGGTGCAAAATGTAATTTTTGCCCGAGCCATGAGATGCTAATCATCCCATGACCTAACCTTGGAAACTACTCACCCATATCTAGAGAGATAGGAGCAAGTGGAAATCTACTTAACATAATGAAATAACAAGATTTGAATTAAACTAGAGATTAAGATAGATCGGGAGAAAATAAACAACTTTAATTAAAGAGACAATGTCAAAAATTAACAACTAAAGGCAGAAATTGAAATATTTAAAACTAAAAAATGAAGAACACTCAAGAACAAGTTGAATTGCAAAGAAATCTAATCTAGATCTAGAAAAGGTACTATTGAATCTATGCTACTTGTTTGTATAAAATAATGACATATGCTTTTATACTCCAGGGGTCCGCGCCTAGAATATTCCCAAGTGCTCAGAAAATTCGCTTTTAAGTCCCTCGGCATCGATGGCAACGGCCTTAGAGTGCTCCACTATGGGGCTCGGCATTGATGTAACACAATACATCCCATCGATGCCGAGGTGGTTAAGGGACTGGGCCACTAAGGGGCTCGGCATCGATGGAATGTATCCCTTGACATCGATGCCGAGGTCAATAGTGGGGTGCTTGGCTGTCAACCTCTTGCTCGGGCAAATCTGGCGTTGCTCGGGCAATGACAGGTTCTGCTCGGGCAAATCTACCTCTGCTCGGGCAAATCAACTCCTGCCTTGGCCATGACAGCTTCTGCTTGGGCAAATCTACCCTGCCTTGGCCATCGGGTTGTTTTTCCGCCTTGACATGCCTTAGGCCTTTAAAGTTCCTTATTCTGTGACTTTTCTGCAAAACAAAACTAGCACGCTCTACGAGCTAATTTAGTTAAAAATAACTAATTAACAATTAGATTAAGCTAAAAATAGACTCCAGCGCACCCTCCATTACATTCTCGGGTGCTTATCACACCCCCCAACTTAAGGTTTGCTAGTCCCTAGCGAACGAAATGCAGAAAATTAAAACATTAGCAACTATGCAATCCTTCCAAATTCACAACTTAGAACATGCTCAATTCTGTAACCTAGCAAGAGTTCAACAATCTAGCTTTTTATTTCATTTCTACAACTCACATTTTCAGCATTCAATTAAACAGGCTAAGTATCGAGCAAGTTAAAGAGCAAACTAAAAAGGTTTGTGTCCTCGAACAATGGGAGGATACGGGACACAAAACTTGCGAATTCAAACTAATCCATATCCACCGAAAATGTGCTCAACAACAGGCATTAGCGAACAAGAAATACTACGCCGCAAACAACGAAAGCACTTATTCAAAAGAATTGAAAACTAGTAGATGATATTTGGATAACGAAAGGAAAGCATGCCATTAACTAGTTATGCAACTATCAGACAGTCAATCAAAATGGAATCCATATGCACAAAAGATCAACTAAGGTCTTTTTCAGCTTATAATGACCTTGGTTACAAAGAACAGGTTAGCAAAAATGGGCGACAGTCTATTACTAGCTTGGTTTTACTACCCGAGTGACCACCGCCAACATAAGAAGTGAACCAAGTCAAGGCCAAACCGGCCAAACCAATAAATCAACTACTAACTACCAATGTGCAAAGTTATACTACGAAATGAAAATGCAACAAAACAAAATAAAAGGATAGGATAGTTGGCATTTCAACCAACCAAGACCCCGACCAAGTAAGGGGAATTTCTAGAGTCACCGACTCTCTATCATGTCATCACCATGTCACCACCTCATCATCCTATCATCAAGTCATCTAATCAGTCAGCCAACTCCTCACTCTCATATCCTGCGAAGTCATCACTTACTTCTCCCTCATCAACCGGCTCGGGGACATACTTCACCCCATGCTGCTACTCCAGAATCGATGTCTGCCAGGCTATCTCTTTCCTTTGTGCTTCCTGTCCCTCATCATCTTCCTCCTTTCAGCCTTCTCCTTCCTTTGACTGTTGATTATTGAAACCCGTTGACAAAACAACTTCTTGAGCCAAGACCCCTGTTTCTCCTCTCTTGATGGCATCGTAGTCAAGTAATCCCCCTTTCTTGCTTGTTTACCTTTAGCAGTGTGAATCTGAGATGAGCTTTTCACATCAAAAGTGTCATCTATGGGCCCCGGAGAAAGTTCTTCCAATTGCTCATAAGCTGCCCCCCTAACTCCTTTTTCCTTACATAAGCTCGTAATCATACATGGAAATGGCATATTGGCAGTAATCAAAGTATTGGCCCTAAAATCACGCAGCTGAGTAAAGATGAACATAGCCCAATCAACTATCAAATCATTAGCTGTTAAAGCAAACAAAATTTCTCCACTCTTCCTGGTTGGTCTACTCTCTGAGCCTCAAGGATAAAGGTTATAATGTATCACTTTGTTCAAGAATCTAAAACTTGCTTTGAAATTTCCGGGCACATGGGGTAATGAAGCCAAAGAGGGGTCATGGTACAAAGTCTCATTCACAACCTGCAAATCAATCAACTCATCCTTTCTAGGGTAATTCACAGTCTCAGAAGGGGGCCTTTGAATTTTCAGATACGCAGCAATATCATTGGGAGTAATAACAACATCAATTCCCCCTACTTTCGAAAAAATTCCAACAGCCGGGTCACTTTCCCAATCACCCTCAGGAATAATCATAAACTTATAAAACTCAATAACAACATTCTTATTATAACCCAATAACGGCTAAGTCCAGAAATTTAAACCTTTTCTCATGATTTACCGAAGCCCCAGTGTGATCATCGTGCAATGCCGTAGCATCCACTTGCCTCTCATTTTTGAACTTTCTGCTCGTAAAACTATCCTCCCAAACCCTCCTCTTATCCGCTGCAATCTGACCCAGAGTCCGCCTCCTCCTTTTACTCCTAGACCCCGAAGCTTTCGCGGGCTGATTTTCTTCCTCACTCTCAGCCATAAAATCATCCTCCTCTTCAATTTCAGGTTGAGAAGAGGGGGTACGGTGCGCGGTCTGTTTGACTCTCGGCATTGTAGGTTGAAAAGGCTAAGGGTTTTATTTTTTTGTATTTTTGAATTTTTGGCTAGGGTTTTTTAAAGGTTTTTGATTTTGGTGAGAAAATGGAATGTAGGGTAGGATTTATGGTGGGGAGTGAATATATGAGTGAAAAATAGGAAAACGTAAGGGATTTATGTGGAAAAATAAGAAAGATTCGGATTTAAAGAGAAAAAAATGTGGGTTTACCTTGTTTTTGCTTGGAAACCTGAGATTGATGGAGAAAACTTGTGTTTTGTTGAAGGAGATGGAGGATTTGGGGATTTTCTGTGGAAATATGGGGGATTTAGTGGGTTGATTTGAAGGTTAGGTTAAGGTTTTGTGGAACAATGGAGGAAAGAGGGAGGTTCGGATGGGTTCAGAAGATGGGGGGAGGGTTGTGTTGGTTTCTGACGAGGCTAGACTGTTCTGATGCCAATTGCTTGCTAATGCCCTTCGGCAGCGATGTAAAACCATTTGTCCCATCGATGCCGAACTTGATAACCGCCCAGTGAGATAAGCTGCTCGACAGCGATGTAACATATTCTCATCCATCGATGCCGAACCTGATAACAAAACCTTTGGAACCACCTCGGCATCGATGTAACATTCTAACTTTCATCGATGCCGAACCACTTAACGTAGTAACTTTGCCATTCCTTTAATTGGATACCCAGAACTTTAAATAACTCATCAACACCCCCAAAACTCCTTTTAAGCAATGAGCACTTAACCAAACAACCCTCCAAACAACCGGTCACCTAGGCTAAGCAAAGAATGGGAGAATAACAGGATGCAAAATAGGACAAGATGACTCATATGTGGTATAATCATGCAAAGAATGCCTTGTATCCTTTCCTAAGTGCGCTTTGGATTCCAAAATGATTGAAAATCGACATTTAAACACAACTAGACATGGACATGCGATTATTCACCTAACTACAAGCATTTTAGTGAGAGGATGGGGATATGGGCCAAAACTTGCTCAAAAACTTGCTCGACACTTAAACCATTCAATTTTCAACTAAGCATGCAAATTAAGAAACACAAAATTCTTAGGATTGCTACGAATTCTTGCTAACTAACAACAATTGAGCATGCAACAAGTCATGAACAAAACTAAAAATTATGACAAAAGGAAAGAATTGCAAGTAAAAAGCTTTATTTATTTTTGGAATTTTCCATTTTCTCATGTTTTTGGGATTTTTAATTTTCAAATGTTTTTGAAATTTTCAAAATTTCTACAAAAATCACAAAAATCAACTAAATAGCACATAAGCTAACCCCTCCCCCCAACTTAAAGCTGTGCTATGCCCTCATAGCATTAAGAACAAGATGAAGACAGAAAGAGTGTGCGAATGTACCATCCAAGGGGAATGTCAACCCCTAAATACCTCGACCAAGTTGGAAGATTTTATGTCAATGTTTTGCTCTAGCCAGATTTGATGCTTCCAGGGTTTACTCCTTCGTTTCTACCAACTCGGAACCATAGCTAGTCCCATAGGGCCATATCCAAAGCTTTATCGGACTAACAACCGCGGCGCTTAGCCACGCCCATGCTTAGGGCTCCTGAATGCCTCACTCACCCCGGCTTTAGACCCAAACTACCAAGGCTGGTATGGTAGCATATAAACCCTGCAGAAGACTTAAGAGAACAATCTTCCACAAAACAAATGACATTAGAACCACCGGCCTGTGTTATCCGGCTTCAAACCAAACAAAAACTAAAAGACAGAACATAAAGACAATGCAAAGAACAAATGAAAATATGCTAAATAGAATGAAATGCAATGCACCACCCGATCATCACGCGATCACACGAGTCATACTTTTCTTCCCATCTCTTACCGTTGGGGTAAGCAATGGGTGGCTATACTAGACCGTCGAAAATTTGTTATGCTAGCGCCCGTAATAAAATTTATCGCTTGACCTCGCCAAACAATGAAGTCCAGCATCCCCTAGGATCAAAACAAAGCAATATGCAATACAACCTAGCGTGCACTCTAGGCAATATCAAATCTCACTCACAGACCTAAGTTGCCTCCGATTAGGGGCAATCGCGGAGAGCATGGATCATTAACGATAAACTATTACCAAGAAGAACTACTAAAAGCCCTTTTTACACTAACACATTGGTGAAATCTTTTGCATGTGAGATATCTCCAAGATTTTATTCAATTCAAATACAGAACAAAACAAACAAAACAAAACAAAACAAAGCATGCATAACTAATACTAACAAAGAACAAAGCAAGAAAGAAAGAACAAATATGTACAGTATACACAAATTTAATATCAAAACTCGGAGCGTCAAAGTCACAGCTAGACTCTGCCAAACAATGAAGTCCAGCGTCCCCTAAGATCGCAACCAGGCAAGCAAACAAGATAGAGCCAAGTGCATTAGCACGGGAATATCAAGGCCAAACCTGAGGATCTATACCGCCCCCGTTGGGGCTAATCTGGGAGACGTGAGTGGTTTACTGTCAATTACTCCTATCAGAAAAGCTAATTAAAGCCCTATGTCACTGATATTAAATGGTTTGCCCTTTGAACCGGAGCTGGGCACACGATCCTTCTTTTAGTAGCGGCGTGCGAAGCTACATATACCCAAGTCAATGGAGGGTACCCCCTACCAGGGGCCGGGTCTGACAAACAGTTAAGTTCAGCGGTTACGCTTTCGCTCCCCGTGTAATTTCAAGTATCAAAACTAATCAACCGTGTAAACTGGATCGATTAACTCCTCATCCGGCTCTCCAACCTCAAAAGTACCAAGAAACGGTTTAAGCTTTTGGCCATTAACTTTAAAAGATTTACCATTTAACGGATTCACAACATCAACAGCACCATGAGTATAAACATGTTCAACAACATAAGGGCCAGCCCAACGAGAACGTAATTTACCGGGAAACAAATGAAGCTTAGAATTGTATAAGAGTACCTTCTGTCCAACCTCAAACTCTTTCCAGTGAATTCGCTTGTCGTAGAAAGCCTTGACTTTTGCTTTGTAAATGGCGGTGTTGTCATAAGCATCTCTCCAAATTTCTTCAAGCTCGTTGAGTTGGAGCTTTCTGTGTGCTCCGGCAGCCGGTAAACGATAATTGAGAGTCTTGATTGCCCAATATGCTTTGTGCTTGAGCTCTATCGGAAGATGGCATGCTTTTCCAAAAACCAAATGATATGGCGAAGCTCCCAAGACGGTCTTGTATGCTGTGCGATAAGCCCAAAGTGCATCGGTCAAGCGAAGACTCCTATCTTTCTGATTCGGATTCACCGTCTTCTCCAAAATGTGCTTGATTTCCCTATCGCCAACTCAGCTTGCCCATTTGTTTGAGGATGATAAGCAATGGAGACCTTGTGAGTGATTCCATACTTCTTCATTAATGCCTCAAAAATACGATTGCAAAAATAAGTTCCTTGGTCGCTTATGATTGTTCTCGGCATCCCAAAACGTGAAAGAATGTTGTCCTTGAGAAATTACACCACTACCTTGGCATCATTGGTCCGTGTTGCAATGGCTTTTACCCATTTTGAAACATAATCAACCGCCAATAAGATGTACAAGTTGCCGAAAGAAACGGGAAAAGGTCCCATGAAGTCTATGCCCTAGTAGTCAAAGATCTCAACCACCATAATGTTAGTCAATGGCATTTCGTCCCTTCGAGACACACTCCCAAGCTTTTGACAACATTCACAAGCTACACAGAAGTGATGAACATCCTTATGCAAGGTTGGCCAATAAAATCCACATTGTAGCACCTTGGTAGAAGTCTTCTTAGAAGAGAAGTGGCCTCCACAAGCTTCTGAGTGACAAAACTCAAGAATTCTTCGTTGATCTGAATCGGGGACACTACGACGCACTATTTGATCTTGACAATACTTGAAGAGATAGGGATCATCATAAGAGAACATTCGTACCTCATGAAGGAACCGACGACGTTCTTGAGGAGACCAATATGGCGGTAAGAGTCCCATAGCCAAGTAATTCACTATATCCGCAAACCATGGGGCACTCGAAACAGCAAACAATTGTTCATCTGGAAACGTGTCCACAATAGGTAAACTTAGAGTAGGGTCCTCGAACTATAACCTTGATAAATGATCGGCTACCACATTCTCGACACCCTTTTTATCCTTGATAGTCAAATTGAACTCTTGGAGAAGTAGAATCCATCGTATCAAACGAGCTTTGGCATCTTTCTTGGTAAGTAGATATTTGAGAGCTGAGTGGTTCGTGTACACAACAATAGGGGTGCCTCCAATAAGATAAGACTAGAATTTATCAAGAGCAAACACTACCGCAAGTAATTCTTTCTCCGTGGTGGTATAATTCACTTGAGCATCGTTCAAAGTCTTGCTTGCATAATGGATAACATACGGATGCTTGTTCTTCCTTTACCCCAAAACAGCACCTTCAGCATAGTCACTAGCATCACACATAAGCTCAAATGGAAGGCTCCAATCCGGTGGTTGCACAATAGGAGGAGAAGTAAGACTAGCCTTCAACTTAACAAAAGCTTGCTCACACGCGGGGGTCCATTCAAACGGAACGTCTTTGACAAGAAGATGACACAAGGGTCGAGAGATAGCACTAAAATCTTTGATAAATCGACGATAGAATCCGGCATGCCTGAGAAATGAACGAATATCCTTCAAGAATTTTGGAGTCGGGAGATTGGAAATAAGATCGATCTTGGCCTTATCCACCGCGATACCATCCGATGATATAATATGCCCCAAGACAATCCCTTGAGTGACCATGAAGTGACACTTTTCCCAATTCAAAACCAAATTTTTCTCTTCGCACCTCGTTAAGACTTTCTCCAAATTGGCCAAGCATGAATCAAATGAATCGCCAAAAATAGAGAAATCATCCATAAAAACCTCTACTATCTTCTCAACCATATCATTAAAAATTCCCATCATGCATCGTGAAAAAGTTCCCAGAGCATTGCACAAACCGAAAGGCATACGACAATAAGCGAACGTTCCGAAGGGGCAAGTGAATGTCGTTTTCTCTTGATCCTCTAGAGCAACTTCAATTTGATTGTAACCGGAATAACCATCTAAGAAACAATAGAATGCATGGCTGGCTATCCTCTCCAAGATCTGATCAATGAAAGGTAAGGGAAAGTGATCCTTTCTGGTACTTGCGTTGAGCTTACGATAATCAATACAAACTCTCCATCTAGTCTGAACATGAGTAGGTACGAGCTCATTCTCCTCATTTCTTACAACTGTAACTCCGGATTTCTTTGGTACAACTTGAATCGGGCTTACCCATTTACTATTGGCGATAGGATGAATGATTCCCACATCCAAAAGCTTCAAAACTTCAGCACGAACTACATCCTTCATAATCGGGTTCAAACGACGTTGAGGTTGGCTGGACGGCTTGACATTATCCTCCAAAGCAATATGGTGAGAGCAAAGAGTAGCATCAATCCCTTTGATATCAGCAATTGTCCATCCTATAGCCTTCATGTGCCTCCTTAACGAATTGATCAACTTCATCTTTTGGAGATTCCCAAGAGAGGAAGAAATAACCACAGGATAAGTCTCGTTGTCTCCAAGAAAAATGTACTTCAAAGTATCAGGTAGGGGCTTCAACTCCAATTTTGGTGGCTTAACACTAGATGGGAGAACCTTCTTCTCAATTGGTGGTAGCTCCTCGAACTCTTCAAACTTTGGAGTCCAAGAATTTATAGCGCAAGCTTCATCTTCCTCACCAAGCAATGAACTCAAATAACTCACTTCAGAAGACTCAAGAGATTCAACCTCTTCGGCTGTAAGAGCAACTTCCAAAGGATCACTGTAAAGCAACTCATCCACGTGTTCTTCCATAAGAGTATCGATAAGGCTTACTTCATTCACGTTCTCGTCATCTCCCATTTGACTACCCACATTAAAAACATTGACCTCCATCTTCATGTTACCGAAAGTCATGTTGAGAAGTCCATTTTGACAATTGATAACTGCATCCGCCGTGGCTAAGAAAGGTCTTCCAAGAATTATCGGAGTAGAAGCAGCAGAAGAGTCGGTCGGATTTGTATCGAGAATCACAAAATCCACCGGATAGATAAACTGATCAACTTGCACTAGAACATCTTCCACTACTCCCCTTGGTACACGAACACTTCGATCGGCTAATTGGAGTGTGACACGAGTAGGCTTCATCTCCCCCAACCCAAGTTCTTGATAAATAGAGTATGGAAGTAGATTGACACTTGCACCAAGATCAAGTAAAGCTTGTTCGATATGCTTTCCTCCAATTGAGACAGCAATAGTAGGGCTCCCCGGATCCTTGTACTTAGGCGCGATATTCGTTTGAATGATAGAACTCACTTGCTCAGTAAGGAATATCTTCTTTTGAACATTAAGCTTGTGCTTCCGAGTACACAAATCCTTAAGAAACTTGGCATATGACGGAATTTGCTTGACCGCATCCATGAGAGGAATGTTAATCTTCACTTGATTGAATAACTCATGCAACTCCGCATTGTAATTTGGTTTCGCCAAAGCCTTCAAACGATTAGGGAACGGAGCCGGTGTTGGAATAACTTGAGGTCCAATACACTTTCTTTTGCTTTGTCTTTATCCTTTTCTTCTTCTTCAAGAGTCTTCTTACTTGCTTCCTTGGGAGATTCCCCAAGGATTGGAATTGAACGTTCGATAGGAGAAGGTAACAAGGTAGGTTCCGGAGGCATCACCACTTGGTTATCCACCGTCTTGCCACTTCGAAGAGAGATAATAGCCTTTGCTTGCTCGGGGAAAGTCATCGAAGAGCTAGCAAAGTGAAGACCTTGAGAAGTCGGATTAGAATTCGATTGCGGATTAGGTTGAGGTTGAGTAGGAAACTTCCCTTTCTCTTGTTGTAACAAACCCACCATAGTTGTCAACTTGCCCAACTGATTTCTGATGTCATTCATCATCTGAGTTTGTTGCTCATTAATAGTAGTTTGACCTTGCAAGAGAGCACTAAATTGATCTTCCCAAGAATGCATTGGTGGTTGTTGGTGGAACTGAGCAGGTTGTTGTTGAAATTGGTTTGCATGTGGAAATGGAGCAGAAGGAGCAAAACCAGGCGGACCTTGAGCTTGAGGGAAACGGAAAGCATTCTGAGGTTGCTTCCAAGGCATTTGAGGAGCTTGCGGTGGAGCTTGAGAAGAATTCCCTTCAACAGGTTGACTCCAACAGAAAGCCGGGTGTTGTCTTGTCCCCGGATTATAAGATTGAGAATAAGGGTCAAAACGTTGCACGACATGTACTTCTTCTGGAGCAATTCCATTAATCACATTCTTAAGAGCAGGAATATTGGGGCACGCTTCGGTAGAATGGCCCACAATCTCACAAATAACACAAATTTCCTCCACTTGGCGCACTGCTTTCACTTCTTGAGATTGAGCACTTTTTAATTCCAACTTGTCAAGTTTTCGAGCAATCTCCTCCAAACGAGTTTCAAAAGCTGTATGCTCCGTAATAGAGAATTTTCCTGAACCTGTAGGACCTTGATTGAACATCGCTCTATCTCCTGGATCTGCAAACTGCCAAGACTGGGTCTTCTCAGCTAGTGACTCATAGTAATCCCAAGCATCCTCCAGTGTCTTTCCCATAAAATCACCTCCACCCATAGTATCCAAAAGCTGTTTACTCTCTTGAGAACACCCTGTGTAGAAATAGTTAACTCTGAGATACAACAGAAGGTTGTGATGAGGAACTGACATAAGCAAGTCCTTGTAACGTTCCCAATACTTATGGTAAGTCTCTCCATCCCTTTGCTTGAAACATTGAATCTGATCGATAAGTAACTTTGTCCTGCTGGCGGGAAAGAACTTGGTGGTGAAAGCATCCTGAACTTCTCCCCAGTTACGAGGAGATTGAGACTTCAAAGAGTTAAACCATTGTTTCGCCTTGTCTTTGAGAGTGAATGGAAACAACTTCAGACGAGCTTGATCAAGTTGCCCCGGAACTGTAACAAAAGAGTGTAGAATATTCTCAAACTCCCGGATATGCGAATAAGGATCCTCCAATTCTCGCCCCCGAAACTCTGGAACTATACGAAGGTATTCGGCCTTGAATTCAAATGTCTTCCCAGCGGTCGAAATCGGAATAACGATAGGAGATACTTGAGGAGCCCGTTCTGGATTCAGATAATCACGTAGAGTATGAACTGGAACTTCTTAGGCCATTGGGCCTTTACGATTGCGATTTAATTTGCGAGGCGAAGAGTGGGCAGGATACGCCTTGGCAATGCTATGGATTCTTGGCGGTGAAGAAGAACGATGAAGCCGATTTGAAATTGGGCTTCGATCAACAAGCATACACAGGCAAAAATACTAACTAATTACTAACAAACTACCAGACAGAAGGGGCCATCCCGCCACCTCAACTCAGCAAACAGAATATGCGAGGGGTTATGCCACCACCTCGGCTAAGCAATGCAATCAAATTTAATCTAACTAACTAAATTAATTATGCTAAACTAACTAAGAACAAACTCGATATTTAGCCTGGCTTCGTTACACCTCAAGTTTAGATGAACTAGGTTAGAGGTATCCACCAAACTAAATACGAACTACTAACACAAAAACTACTAAACTACTACTACTACTACTTAACGAAAGCGGGATACTTACAGTGGTTTGTCGAACCTCCAAGAAAGCCATAATAAGAAATCCCCGGCAACGGCGCCAAAAATGCTTCGTTCTCCAAGATAATATGGAATAATACCCCAAGCGTAGGATTTAACATGTCGATTGAAGCATAATAAACAGGAAATCCAGGATTATACCCAATGGAATAATTATATGGCTTGATCGGATTTGTAGAAGCAAGTAAAGGCTTTCGGCTTTTAAATAGCCAACTTTGTTTTACTTTAAACGGTGGAAATAAAAGGCTAAATTAGAACGAATTAACTAAAGAAAAGATAGGCTAGGTCTAGGAATTATTAGTACTCAAGACTCAAGCTAGATCACACTCTTCACCCGACTACACAATTTGAGATACTTGATTATGGTTCTCAAATCGGAAGAAAAAATGATTTGAGAACCAAGCTAGCTCTAGAATTCATTTGGCAAATACCTCGAGCGACAGAGCTCTAAGCATCATATGTGGTGGGTAGACGATGCTCCCACCTACACATGATCAAAGAGGTTAACTACCTCGGTAATTTGTCAAACAAACCCAAACCCCGCATCAATTTTCAAATCAAAGTTTAAAGCTTTATTGGTGCAAAATGCAATTTTTGCCCGAGCCATGAGATGCTAATCATCCCATGACCTAACCTTGGAAACTACTCACCCATATCTAGAGAGATAGGAGCAAGTGGAAGGCTACTTAACATAATGAAATAACAAGACTTGAATTAAACTAGAGACTAAGATAGATCGGGAGAAAATAAATAACTTTAATTAAAGAGACAATGTCAAAAACTAACAACTAAAGGTAGAAATTGAAATATTTAAAACTGAAAAATGAAGCACACTCAAAAATAATTTGAATTGCAAAGAAATCTAATCTAGAAAAGGTACTATTGAATCTATGCTACTTGTTTGTACAAAATAATGACATAAGCTTTTATACTCCGGGGGTCCGCGCCTGGAATATTCCCAAGATGCTCAGAAAATTTGCTTTTAAGTCCCTCGGCATCGATGGCAACGGCCTTAGAGTGCTCCACTATGGGGCTTGGCATCGATGTAACACAATACATCCCATCGATGCCGAGGTGGTTAAGGGACTGGGCCACTAAGGGGCTCGGCATCGATGGAATGTATCCCTTGACATCGATGCCGAGGTCAATAGTGGGGTGCTTGGCTGTCAACCTCTTGCTCGGGCAAATCTGGCGTTGCTCGGGCAATGACAGGCTCTGCTCAGGCAATGACAGGTTCTGCTCGGGCAAATCTACCTCTGCTCGGGCAAATCAACTCCTGCCTTGGCCATGACAGCTTCTGCTTGGGCAAATCTACCCTGCCTTGGCCATCGGGTTGTTTTTCCGCCTTGACATGCCTTAGGCCTTTAAAGTTCCTTATTCGGTGGCTTTTCTGCAAAACAAAACTAGCACGCTCTACGAGCTAATTTAGTTAAAAACAACTAATTAACAATTAGATTAAGCTAAAAATAGACTCCAGCGCACCCTCCATTACATTCTCGGGTGCTTATCACTTACCTTCCGTAGTCATCAACTACCGCCAAGAAGAAAGGTAGAGTCCCTTTGTTCACCAACTCTAAGTATAACGTAGAACCGTATGTTGAAAATATAAGTAGATTCTCCTTATATAAGGTTATCTATCACTTATAATGTTTTGAAATGCATGATAATTAGTAAACTTATTCTCGCTAATGGAAGTATGAACATGTTGGAATAATTGACTTTTTCTCTAACAAACATGTGATCTTTTGAATTTCCCACAAAGGAAGAAAGAATGGTTTTCGAAAGATAAGACTTTATCGTGACAGAAGTGTTTATATTTTGATCTTTAAATGGTTATGAGTATGTGTTATGAATTGTTTACATTACTTGTTTTGTTGTAAAGCATAAGTGATTTTTACTCCAAAGGCGTCCATACATGTGGCGTTATGCTTTAAGTTGTGATTTGAGCATGCTTAGTAATATAGAGTTGGATGATCATGATAGTTTAGTTTCAAGATTTCAATAAATGATTCATGATTACGTATGAGAAAAATCCTACCGCAGAGTCGTTGCATGAAAATGAGACACGGAAATCGAGAAAGTTAGAAACATGACACCTAGGGTGTGGTTAATGAAAAGGCATGTTTTGGAAAGGTGAAATATTTTGGAAACCGCAATGTGACCGATAGCCCATTGTCTGGTGTGCGTTTTGTGTGCCAATGGGAACCCAGTGCGGCGGAACCATTCTGAGGATATTCGGGAGGCTAGAACGGCGGAACCGAGGTTGGGTGTGTGGCTTGGTTATTCCGAGGAGAGGAGCCAATGCAAAGTGTGCCAATGGGAACCCGGTGCGGCGGAACCATTTTGAGGATACTCGGGAGACCGAAACGGCGGAACTGAGGTTGGGTGTGTTAAAAACGATTTTGGAAATGTTGATATGGTTATGGAATGTGGAAAATGGTGACACGGTCTACGAGGAGTCGCGTAGGAGAAACTCAAAAAATAATGGACACCAACGTTAGTTTGGATAATGAATGTGGATGTGTCATTGTTAACTATTTTGCCAACTATGTATGAACTATGTGGAAATCATTGAATTTGTGATCCATTGTTTGTAAGTTAAGGGTTAGTGGGTCTGGGTTATTCTATTGAGCTTTTGTAACTCACGGTGTTACCTTTGGTGACCTTGACATATTATATCAGTGGCAATACTGGTATAATGTGTCAGACTTGGTAGATGAACAGAGTGAGCTGCACACCTTGGAGGCTTTTGGAGCTGAAGAACTGGCTAGGATGGAAGAGCAGGCGGAGCTGTAGTTAAGAACCCTAGTTTCCCCTCCTTTTGTTGATTAAAAGTACTCCCATGGGAGTTATGATGTAATAATGAGCCAGTCTCTATTAAAATTTTTAATGAAATTTTCTATTTAACGTTCCCAAAATTCAAAGCGTTACACATACAGTCCGGATCCAATGAGAGATCCCGCACGACCTAATCGTGCAGGACTCACATTTCCCGATCAAATTACGACGATCCGAGCCGCTCAAAGTGACCAGAAAGTAATTTTAAGGGTACTCACGTGAAATCAGCCAAAAAAATGAACGGTTCAGTAAGGACTGGAAAGGGTTTTATTCGAGCAGTTTTTGTTTATTATCTATCAAACGGTTCAAATAAAAACTGCTCAAATCAAAGCCCTTCTCGGTCATTTTTTTGGGTGATTTCACGCAAGTACCCTTAAAATCACGTTTTAAAAACATTGAACGGCTCGGATCATAAAAATTTAATTAGAAAATGGGAGAAAATGAGACGTCCTCACTTTAATACAGTGAGAGTGCCCTTATAAAAAGGGTAATCTGTGTCTCTCTGTGTGTGTGTGTGTGTATATATATATATACACACACACATATATATACGAGCGGACCCCCCTTTTTTTATCACATTTCGATGATCCGAGCCGCTCATTGTTATCAGAATGTGATTTTAAGGGTATACAGCAAGAAATTGGCAAAAAAATGATCAAGAATGGATTGATTTAAGCAGTTTTTTCTGAACCATTCAATAAAAAACTGTTCGAATAAAGCCCTTCCTAGTCTTTTTTTTTTTTTGCTGATTTCTCGCGAATACCCTTAAAATCACATTCTGATAACAATGAGCGGCTCGGATTATCGAAATTCGATCGGAAAATAAGAGAAAATGGGGAGAACCGCATTTGAACTATAATGCGGACCCCCTTCCAATAAGAGATCCCTTATTGAGTTAAGTTAAGAACCTCCCCTTTCCCGATCGAATTTTGATTATCCGGACCACTCAATGTGATCAGAACATGATTTTAAGTGTTTTTGCGAGAAACCAACAAAAATATATGATCGGGAAGGGCTTGATCCGAATAGTTTTTCATAGAAATGCATTTATAGCGTTTTTACAAAAAGCTACTCGGATCAAGCCCTTTCCGATCATTTTTTCACCGATTTTTCGCAGGTACCTTAAAATTACGTTTTAAACACGTTAAATGGTTCAGATCATCAAAATTTGATCGAGAACAATGTCAAACTCATGAGGTCTCTATTAGTAAGTTAAGGGATCCCTTATACACACACACACACACATGAAGCTAGATAAATTGCTACTGGTTGTTTCTAACCCATCAAAGAAGAGGGATAGGAAACAACTAGATAAGATAACCAAATTTCCTATGCCAAACGGCTACATGCATTAAACTAAATTCAACACAATAAGAAATTTTTATTTTTTTGGGTAATTTTGCTTGAAATTAAAAAGAGGTTAACCGAATGTACAGCCTACAAGGGGCATATCCCATGAGGAAAAGAAAAGGAAAAAATAAAGATTGAAAAAAGTGCGATAACCCATGCACAACCCGCATGGAGAGTAGGGTAGAGTAAATAAAAATAACAAAAAATGCCATGTGTGTTGAGATCATACCCCCATTGGACTATCCATCTAAGCGGAATGATAGTACAATGGGGTATGATATGAAGTGATACGAGTAGTAATAACATGAAATTGAACTACTACCTGACACATCCCGCCAGACTAGGAAATAAAATAAATAGTTAGACACGGCCAGAGATGACCGAATGATAACCAACACTAAGGACTAGCAGCAACATAGCAATACGACATCAAGGGAAGCAGAACAACTACTACAGAGGAACAAGGCACCAAGACAAGGTTTGAACCAGAGATGTCGGCATCTGATAGGGGGCCCCTCCCTGCACACCACACCTAATCCATTCGGCTTAATACTCCCTCATCTAAGCCAAAGGCTCGCTAGAAAACAATTTGCTCTCAGCCAACTACCAATCACCACAGACTCCAGAGGTGGAATAAGCAAACCAAGAAACTAAAACTCCAACCAAACCCAGAGAACAAGCATAATACCCACTTCTAAAAGAACAGCTACTACAGAGGGACTAGGAACCGAGAAGGGGCTTAAACTGGAGATGTCGGCATCCGACAAGGCTACCCTCTCAAGTACCCTACACACCATGCCCATTCCATCCAGACTATACACCCTCAACCTAATCCCCTAGGCTTGCTACAATCTAAAAAAGGGACAGAAAGAGGAGCAACAAAATGTGGCCACTCGAACCGCAGGTGAACCAAGCTGCCCCTTTCGATCAGTGCATGACCACCAATCTAATCAAATATAGCCCCGGAAGCTACCTTTTTCAATCAGAGCCCAACCACCAATCTAGACAATGGCAGCTGCGAAGCTACCCCTCTCAATCAGCGCTAAACCCCAATCTAATCAATGATAGCCACGTCACAACCATACTACACACGACCACCGAGCTAATGGAGCAAAGAAACTAGGAATTTAAAGGAGCTCAACAAAGAGCTTGAACGATGAAACCAAAACTTGGTTCCACAAATACTAATAGAAAACTGGCCTAACAGTCCAACAGCAAAAGATTACAATGTAACCCAAATAGCCTACTGTAAAATACCAGGCCATCATGTAGTTTCAACCTGGTGTAGTCCAAATCGAAACTCGACACTGCTTTGGAACTCAGCACCGGTCACAATACACCACAATCAGTCACATACGAACTGAACTTAGCAGGAATGTTTGAGAATCGCGGTTTACCTCTGTAAATTCAAAATCCATCTGGGATTGACCCTAACTTCGAGCCAATGCGAGCACAGAGAAGGTATCCTAACTGTAAATACCACCAGATCTGACCTGTGCACCACCATTTCCGATCGGCAACTATCCTCCGTCGTGCGCAGCTTAAGGACCGAAGCAATGGAATTAATGGCTGCGAAGTTGACCTAATACGTCGGAGTTGGGATATGATATCCGGAGACACCTTTCACCGTGAAAAGAACCCACGAGTAGAGACTCTGGGTCAACGACGCGAAACCCACGAATTGGGATACCTCATCGTCCGTTCCAACCCTAACGGCTGGGTGTGGATGCTTGGAATACTTAGCTGTTGTGGGGTAGATGATAGGCCAATTCACCATGGAAAGTGAAAAACGGTGTGAGAGAAATGGTGGGTAATCGACAGATTCCCTTTCTCTGATAATCCTATCACCGGTTGTGGGTTTTCCTTTGATTTTGAGCTTGGTTTACCTCAATCTGAGTTGTATTTTCTTGATTGAAGATCCACTACTGGCAGATTAGGTTGGGATAGAAATTATCCCATATTTGTGAGTGTTGATACATCTGAACAAAGCTTAAATTACCTCTGGATCAGATTGATTTTGAGTAAACTAGATGAGGAGTGCATTCTCTCTCTAGATTATAGAGAGAGAAGCTCTCAACCCATCCCACAAGATAAAGTAGTCAACCTATACTAACCAAAATGGCAACAACTACAAGCAAGTCATATGCCTTGAGTAACATAAAGTGAAGTTTCTGAGAATTAGCATCCATAAGATCGACTTCAACTCTTCTAACATCTTAATCGCTCACATCCACTATCCAAAGCTCATTTATATCTCGAGATCGCACATTTTGAGATCATCCACAAATGTCCAAGGGACATTCCTCCAAGGATAGGCAATAATGGGAGAATTTTTCATAAGTCCACTATAGCACTTTCAAAGCCCACTAAATCCACTTCCAAATTCTAAAACCCACTAAGTCCACTAACCTATTATTAATGATATAATAACCCTGTCTAGTCTAAAATACCCTTGATTTTAAAAGAATTTTTGCCCCGTTTTTCCATTAGTTTCGAAAACGTTTATTTGAAATTTTTGAAACCCAAAAATCTCTCACAATTCAGTACAAATGGAATCCCTCCTCCCCCCCTTCCCCCCACATTTTTCAAAATGAACCACTGTTCGTGAAAAGCGTGAAAAACCCTAGACGGTTTGTGAGAAGAACTTGGTCGCCTGCCATTTCGTCGTCGCCCTTCGTCGTTCACCAACGGTATAGCCTGTTGATAGTCGTCGTTCTTCTCCGTAGTTTCAGACTGACGTTTTTCTCTGTTCGTCACTGTCCTACGACCAGTTTTAATCGCCCATTCTGATCGGGTGCTAGACGCCGTTATTCGCCCATTGTAGTCGGGTGGTAGTAGTTGTTCTACGCCATTTTTCTCCTTCGTTCCATTCGGACGCCGTCCCGCTATTCGCATTTGTTCGCTTTCTTTTATCAAACGCCATCAAATCCTACATCAGAATTGATAACCAGGTATGTGTGTATTCATATATCTGGTTATATGAATGGATTGGCTAAGTTTGGATTAATCTTTTAAGCTAAGGTTCTGATCGGTTAAGTATTGGTTAAGTTAAGATAGGGTTTTGATTGCAAGTATATGTGGTTATATCAATATTTGATCCGTTAATGTATTGTTGAATTAAGTTAGGGATTTCATCGATGGTATATATGGTTATATAAATGTTGGTTGTTTGAATGTTGGTTTACAAGTATGTTTCTTCCTGTATATATGGTTATATGAATCATTTGGATCAGTTAGGGTTATGATCGGTAAAGTGTTGGTTAAGTTAAATTAGGGTTTTGATTGAAAGTAAATGAGGTTATATGAATATTTGATTAGTAAAGGTGTTGTTGATTTAAGTTAGGGATTTCATTGATGGAATATATGGTTATGTAAACTGTGTGTGAATAGATGTTCTGTGTGGCCGGATTTTTAAATATGGTTCTATAGTGATATGATAATGCCTATGGTTATGTCTGGATAAGTTATCAGTTTTTTTCCTTGACTGACATATATATAGATTTGAACTTGACTGACTAAATTAAGGTATCAGTTTTTGTTTTTTACCTCTATGATTTACTTGTGATTTTGACCTGTCCATGTTAGAACATAATTTCTAAAATCAGTATCTTGAATCCATTTTGCTAAGATACAAAGCTATATGTTTACATGGATTTAATTTATTCATTGTATGTGCAGCAATGACAAAACCTAAAAGAACAGGGAAAGAGTTGGTACCTGCGGCTTACGCTACAGAAGCCCGTCCGTTAGCAATGATTGTCCCACCAAAAGAGATGAGGCAGAAGAAAACACCAAGGAAATGGACAGCAGACCCTGCTGTCATAAGCATTGAAGACAATGCACATAAGTCTGAGGTAGTCAAGTCTTCCTCCCCCTCACCCTCCCCCTCCCCCCGCAAAAAGGTGTCCGCAAGGAAACGGACAACAGACCCTACTGTCATAAGTATTGAAGACAGTGTACATAAGTCTGAGGTAGTCAAGTCTTCCTCCCCCTCACCCAGGAAGAATGTGTCCGCAAGGAAACAGAAAGGATCACAAGAAGCTGCAGTAGAAGCAACTGTCCAAAGTTCCTCCCCAACCCCAATTCAAATCACTAGAAAACACCATAGAAAGAAGCCAGACACTGCAATGGTTTATGAGAGAAAGAGGAAAAGGCCAAATAGTGGAGAAGTAGAAGTTACAGATCTGAACACCCCAACAAAGAGAGTCACACGGTCTGCTGAGGCATTGAAGAAAATGCAAAGGAGTAAGGACAAAGAAGAAAGGGATGACAAAGGGTTTAGACGAAAACAAAAGTACCAAGTCTCCAAGAGTGGAAGTTTAAATAGAAAACCAAATGTAAACCAAAAGGTAAAGGGGGGTCAAAAAGAAGAGGAATGGGACGAAGACAAGGGAGAAGAAGAAGAAATTGAAAAGGAAAAAAAGGGTCAGAAGAGAAAAGGAATGAAGGGCACGAAAGGCCATGCAAAGAAGGAAAAAGTGGAACACAAGAGGGCCATTCAGTACAGGTAAGGACACATGATAATATGTATATGAACGTAATGATATAATGTCATATATTTTATACCGACATGTCTGAGGATATATATGTTTATAACCTGTAATATATATGGTTATATAAGTTTATCTGTTTCATTTTAATCTGTTTGCACCAACATATACTTGTTGGATGTTCCATATTAACTTTGATATAATGTTATATATGATGTATATAATATTGAAAGATTATATGTATTGTTATAACCTGTCATATATATGGTTATATATTAATCTGTTTCGAATTCTTTGTATTTGCAACAGCATAAAAATGCTATATGATGCATATTAACTTTGATATAATGTTATATTTAATCTAACTTGAAATATATGATGTTATATTTTGAATTATATATGATTGCATGTTATATTCTGTAACAATTCCTGCGTTTTATGCAGGTAAACTTTAAATACTGTGGTAAAACTGATAAGGGTATTCCTATTGGGCAATTCACACCACTTCAAGTTCAAGAGATCAAGAAGACACCATTTGCTGAACTTTTGTTGGGTATTGTCGAAGCAAATCTGGATGAGGCCTACGTACGGAAGAGTGATACCGACGTTTTAAAGTTGGTAAAGCAATATGAGGGGACGAGTGGCAGTTTTAAATTGGGTGGCAAGTCTGTGAGAATAACGGCGAAAGAGGTAACACTCATATTTGGAATACAATCCGGTCCTACAAGGATTGTACTAAATCCAACTCCAAGGGTACCGAAATCAGACTTTGCTGATCGACTTTGCCTAGGTCCCAAAGGCCAAAGGATATTAACAATTCCGGTACTAAGGGAATTCTTTACCAAAGCTGTTAAAGGCAACACTTTGCAGGATGCGAAGGACTTGGCATGTGTCCTATGCCTTTTGTTAATAGGGACATTATTTTTTGCAAACACACAAGCGAGAGTTAGTTGGGGTTACTTGGAGTTTGTGGAATATTTGGATAATAGCACCTCATACGATTGGGCAACATTCATCACCGAAGATGTCATACAAGAACTAAACAAAAGGGCTTCTTCAACACCAACAAAAGTAGGAGGATGCGTAATGGGGCTTATGGTAACAATAACTTCCCACTTCTTAACTTTTATAGTTTTTCCAATTTTTTGTTATGTTTTAATCTAATTTGTGCCTTCTTTTGAAAACAGTATTGGCTGTGTGAGCATGTGTCTATAATTAAACAAGGACATCCACAAATCATACCAAGGTTCATCAAGTGGAGGCTTGGTGACCTAACCTAGGCATTACGTACAAACAACTTGGACTCTCTTGATCCGCAGTCGGTAAATAATAGTAGATAAGAGTTATGTGTTTTTTAAAGGAACATAGATGATCAATTATAAAACAGTTTTGGTGCTGCATGTGATTTATAAACGTCATTATTTATGGTAATTTTTTGAAGGTATTCTCCTCAGAGTTGCAGCCATACGACAATGAGGAAGAGTTGTATCAGTTTTCCCAAGTACCCGAACACGATGCTGATGTCAATGCCAGTAAGTTAAAGATAGCAGTTGACACGTCAGACGACGAGGTCGTGGAGAAGACAAGTGATGAGGATACTGATGATGAGCAGGATGAAGTGGTAAGCCTCCGAGGTATAATCAGAAAGTTGACCGAAGAAAATGTGGAAAAGGATCGGATAATTTCCAATCTTCAGAAGGAAAATGAGGAGAAAAATGCCACAATTTCTGAACTCAAGAGAAGGATTACAAATCTTCCATAAAACCCAACAGCTGGTTTAGGATTCGAAGGCATTTCCGCACAGTTTGACAAAGACCACCTTGAACACGTAAACATTACTTTACAGACAGAGATTGGTGGCATAATCATAGATAAAGACATTGTTGAAGAAAAACTGGAAGTCGCCGGAGATATAATTGATGATTTTGTGACACACAATGTTACACAAATGTACCAGGTACCTCATATATATTAGGTTATATATGTATGATAACCTAATATAATCCTGTATATTAGGTTATATGTGAATGGTTATATATGTAGGCAGTAAGTTAACAATTGTAAGTGATGCTTGTTTTTTGAAAACAGCCTGTTGAAAATGTCGGTCACAAAGAGTCCAATGCTAAAAAAGTGGATGACGGGAGAGATAAACATGAAATAGAAAATTTGGAAGAAGAAGACGAAGAACAAAAAGAAGAAGAAGAAGAAGAAGAAGAAGGAGAGGATGGATTTGAAATTGTCAAGGATGAGGGTGGGCCAGAGAAAATAATGGTGTCAGATGCAAAAGTGGACAGTACGACTATAGAGGCATACACGAGTATACTAGGATGCAACACACCTAAAGGAAAGAGCGGAAGAACCAAAACAAAGGTGAAATCATCGTCACTGACCAGAGGAGTCAAAAAAACTTCAACCAAAGTGGAGAAGAGGTCAGATGATTATGTGTACGTTGATTTGAAAAAGGGGGCAAAGAATATATCGAAACAAAAGTGGAATCCAAGTGAAGCACCGTTGATCCACTTGCTCCTGAATACCGATGCGAACCTATTGCAACAGATTGTTGATTGTTCTGAGGCAGATATCAAGTAAGTAAAAATACTAAACTAATATAACCTCATATGGAAATATTGCATAACATGATATTTGATGCTGTTTTCAAAATGATCTACGGGAATAATTTTTTAGGGTACTCATATTTTTTGGCGCATCACATGATCTCAAGTACGTTTTTTCTGATAGTTTTTTGGTACACATGTGTGATAACAGTTGTACTGTTTGGACCAATGATGTGACGAGAGAAGTGGTACCACTAGAAGACATAATGAAACTCTTGCACGGAGGGGACGTCTCAAACTGGGTATGGAAATCATATCTTCATATCATACTGCAAATACATATCAAACTGGGTATTGGTCGATTCTGTTCTTAAATATGAAAACTAATGCAGATGATCGACGGTCTCGCTCGTATGTTAACAATCCAACTTGATAAAGATAACATTAACCATGGTAACGTTGCATATTTCCCATGTACAATCTGGGTAAGGAACATCTACTTTACTTTGTAAATGCATGCTTATTTAAGGTTATATATGATAATCTGTCTAATATATTGGGCTGTAATTCTGCTACTACTGTAGTCCTTGTTAGTCCAATTCTGTTATTCCAGTTGTTGCTAATGTTTTGGTACTTACATCTAATTGAGAAGGGCTGCATCTGCTACTGCTCCTGTATATTACTAGTTTTCTGTATTGGCTAATGTTTTTAAGTAAAAATGGTGTCTTATACGGCTGGAATCTGATATTTTGTATAGCTCTGTATCACAATTTCACATGTTTCTCTTTGTATATATGGTTATATAAACGTTGCTGGAATTAAGATGCTGCTGATGTTCTATTGTGTGCATCAGATGTAATTGTTCTATTTTCCTTTGCACACAGCTGTTCTGTTGTTTTGCAATGACGTGTCAGTAACATAACCCTTCATGTACGAAGCATCCCTTTAAACTTGGGTTATGAATGGAATATTATATAACGTTATATAATATAACCTCATATGGAAAGATTGCATTACATGATATTCGCATTACACTCATATTAACTCGAGTAAGTTAATGCTATATTTTTTTCCTGAATTACATGTATGATTATCTATCTATTGTCCTTACAAGATTTTCCAATGCATCAGACTATACTGCACAACGAGAAAAGCGACATGAGAACAGTTCTGCTAGACGTAAAGCTTCATCGTGTGTTTGAAAACGTCAGGCAACATGGGTGTAAATACTATCGATATTTGGTATTCCCTATGAATGGCAGTGGGAACAAACCGCTAAGATTTACACCGTACCATTGGACCATTCTGTTATTTGATGTTAGAAAAAAGAACTGGATGCACTACAATTCGTTGAAGAAGAGAGACGGCAGTGATCCAATGCTGAAAGACGCTACTGTTGTGGTACACTTACTAATACCATATACACAAATACTCATACTCTCATTCACGAACAATATCAACACCACTAATGTTGTGCTTTCTAAATATAGAAAAAATACTGTGGAGAATTACATGAATGCCAGGCATGCTGAGCTGAATAGCCAAAGTACCGATACAGAAGTTCTATTTGAAGACCAGAAGTCTGATGCTCCAATATGCTCACCTAAAAATGCTCCACAACAACTAAATACATCGTAAGCTTCAAACCACCACAAAACTCCTACATACAGCAGTTTGTCAAGAACTCAAAATAAACTTACTATTTTTATTTGCCTCGAAACTATGCAGGGTTGATTATGGGATTATCGTATGCATGCTCATGGAACTAGTGGCGCATCTTGAGCCAATCCCAAAAACATTGCCGAAGTCTGAAATTGATCAGTTCAGAGCTAGTTTAGTATCTCGATTTTTGAACGATGAAGGTAGAAGCTGGATAATAAAGAAACAGGAAGCCAGACGGATGGGGAAAGGGATCGCAATGACCAATCAAGAGATGGATAGTGAGATGATGATGAGATTGTTTGTGATATGGGGAGTTAGATGGTGCCCTAAGGACAAATGAGGTTTTTATTTTTGTGTAAAGATAGAAGAAAGATTGGACTTACATGGTACTGAACTCTTGGATGGTTCATTCCAAACAAAGTTTGACTTCACCACTGACTTGTAAAAAAAACCCTATCTTATATGGTTCATTCCAAACAAACTTGTTTGGGCTGTAATAATGCTGCTGCTGTAGTTATGTTAGTCCAGTTATGTTTGTACAGCTGTTGCAGATGTTTTGGTACTGAAAATATAATTGAGAAGGGTTGCAGCTGCTAATGCTCCTGTTTATTACTAGTCTTATGTCTTGGATACTTTGTTAAAATAAAGATGGTGTCTTATATGGCTGCAATCTCATCTGTTGCAGTTTCTCTGTATTCTGAAGCTAGGTTGATGCTGTTTTTCTGCCAATTATGCAGCTGTTTTGATTATGTTATGCTGTCCAATTTAACCACATCTGAAGTTCCAAAGGCTTTTGTAACAGAATGTGTAAAGCTCTGCTGTTATGCTGTCCAAGTCATGCTGTAATGCTATTAATCAAATATGTAATTTGATTTTGCAAGCTGGTTTGTTAAAAAAAAGATATATCTCCATACAACTGATAAAGACAAACCACAAGTTTTGCAATGAATTGTCAGAAACGTAACTTTTTATGTACGAAACATCCCTTTAAACCTTGGTAATGATTTAGTTATCAAAAAACTGGACAACATTACGAACATATATGGTCATATAATTGAGTATGTCATACGTAACTTTAAAAAGCAGCCATACGTTATGTTATATAACGTTATATAACTATAATAACGTTATATACAGTGTACCTGAACAGGAGGAAAATAGTGCAAAACTCATGTATACAAAATATTAAATTTTTATTTATCCATAATCCAAACGAAACAACTTCAACATTTAAGCATGAATAAGGAAAAAAAAAACCCCCCAACTTTATTATATTCTTCATCATAATCTCTCTTTATTCTCATATTTGACTCCTTGCCTCATATATCGCTTGGCTCTTTGCATGTTCTTCGGTTGTGCTTTGAAGCCTTGTGGCACCTCCCACATTTATTTGGCCTGGGCCTACCTGCTGGCTGCCTGTTCCGTGGAGGGTTTATAACCCGTTCACCTCCATTTGTAAAATCAGGAATGTCACTCTCAACAACTGGATATATGGGCTCTTCGTATGCACGACGATACGCATTGACAAGGTATAACGGATCCATGTGGTCCACCAAAGTTCCTTCCCCTCCGCAAGCTTTTATAATAACCGTTGCAGCATGCCTACAAATGAAACCAGTAGACTGCCATTTACCACAAGAGCACGTCCTTTCCTCAACAGACACTACCTTAGGGGGAAGACAGCGCACCTCGTACAAACCACCTTTCGACATAATGATCCTCCACGACCTTCCTTTCTTGATAAATCGAGCTAACTTCTTATCCATATTCGGACAAATAACTGAATTCCATTTCATCGACTTTACTCTCCTATCTGCCATTTGCTTCATAATTTTGCGACGAAGTTCATCAACTAAATAAAAAACAGGCATTTCCCGAGCTTTTAGAATCCAATTGTTAAACGACTTCACAGCACTAGAGCTCATCTCACCGAACCGTTGACCTTTAAAATAAGCGTTACTCCAATGCTCTATAGGGACACTCTCAATAAAGGTCCTAGCTTTATCCCCACCAAATTGGTAAAAATCTTCCTCCGCAGCTTTGTAAACCGACACCGATGAAGCATATGCACATTTGTTGAACAATTCTACGAGCCTGTTTCGAAAACCTTTCCTAAACCGACCAGGAAAGTGAACCTTCAAGTTAAATTGTAGGTGATAAAGACAGTTGCATGATGACAACCGAAAAACATAACAGGAATGTTGTTGACAAGACCTGCGTTACGATCAGTAATAAAGGTAATAGGATGAGTGGACAATGTACTCCTCAAAAGGCCAAGAAACCAAGTCCAATTAGCATCATTTTCAGCGTCACAAATTGCATAAGCTATAGGGAATAAACCTGCACATGAATGATAAACGTATAACGTTATATGCAAACTTCTTTCATGTGTAGCTTCACATAATAGAACATACAATGTTATATATTAAATGAAACATAATATATAAGGATATAACATCAACAACGAACACAAACATACATTGATTTGCATCTTTCCCTGTTGCGGCAAGGAGTGTTCATTTGAATCGACCTTTCAAATGGGTGGCATCAAGACACAGAAAAGGCCGATAGTAATTGAAACCCTTGATACAAGCATCAAACGACACAAATAGCCGTGAAAACTCTTTGGTTACAGGATCAGATTCTAGCCTCAATACACTCCCCGGATTCGTAGCCCTTGCAGCTTCAACGTACCACCGAAGCCTATCGGAAATGAACCTTCATAATCTCCATACAATTCCCCCCTTGCCTTCTCCACACCTAACCAAGCATTATGATAGCACAAATCAAGACCATACTTGTCCGTAAACCAATCCTGCATGTCGATTGGAGAAGTCTTGGGTTTTTTCTCAACAATCCCAGCTATCTCATTTGCAACCAGACGGGATGACACACGCTTATGCTTATTGGTTCGGTATGTTGACCCACAATTATGCTCATTATGACACTTTTTAATATGAAATACTCCATTGGTTCTATTTAAAATAGCATGGACCTTCCATTCACACCCTGTAATAACACAAACAGCCGTAACCCTAAGTAAATCATTTTTCACGAAACGATACATGAAGCCATTCTCAATCGCGTATTTAGCCAACACAGCCCTGAACTCCTTCACACCTTTGGGAAACTCTTGTCCGACACCCTCTATCAAATTGGCCTAAGATTCAGTCAAATACCTAGTCTCCGTATGTTTACAATACTTTTCCGCGGGGTCCATTTCATCCACACATTCTACCTCATCATCAACAACTTCATCAACATAATCCATTTCATCAATAGTACTACCAACAATTAACCGGCTACTATGTTCATTCTCGTCAACCTTTGCATTTATGCGATCACAATTACTAAACAAGAAAATCATGTTCTCAAAATCAGATTCATTCTGAAGAGCACAAAAACCATCCTCATAAGCATATGAAACAGAAAACCTCCCTACCAACAGATTCTTCCCCCTATTACAAATGCTGCTTAAGACATCCTTCAACCTACCACCACCCGATAACCTCACTGGAAAAATCTCCAACCCTTACTTACAAATAAACATGACTGTAGAATCCATAACAACTGCACACGTAACAATACACAACAAAAAAAGAAACCGATAAATAATGTTATATATCAAAAAGAGGACAAAGTTTCAAACATATATGGTCATATATTTGCGTATGTCATATGTAACTCATAACTCTATATACAATGTCATATAACGTTATATAATAGCAATAACGTTATATCAGTTTCAAAAACATTATATAAGAACACTAACGTTATATGCATAGTATCTGGAAAGGATAATATAGAATGTAATATAACGTTATGTCACGCCCTCGATTTTCAATATAAATAAAGATAGTTTTTCATAAATAAAACTCACATTTTCTTACATATTACCCCAAAAGAGTCCACCATGTCCTAATCATTAAATTATAGATCCAACTCCAAGAGTTTGAATAGATTACATCATAAAAAGAAATAGAGTTAAGATTCAATTACAGTCCCAAAACATGTTTTATCGAAAGTCCTTGAGTCTCTTTTGCCACTTCTTTTGAAAATATGCACTTGAATGCATGCACTTCACTCCATTCTACGGCTCCGGGTTCACACCTGAAAATGATAGGTTGAGCTACACTAGCCCAGTAGAGAAATCTACACAACTATTATATGCAAATGGGATGACAGGTAGAATGAATAACAGAGGCAACATACGGTATCTCAAAGGAGAAACAAAACACGACTAGTAATTTTTTTCCAACGTCGACGACATAAATGAAGTACCATGACTACACACCAAGACTCTAGGCTAACCACCACACCCTATTTCAAATACTCTATCCGCTCATTGACTTCACTTTAGTCATAATGTCCCACGTTTAAAGAAAAGGGACCTGTTGATACATGACTCTATGGTGTTGTTTTGACAATCAATCATTTCTTTCGTATATTCATCAAACAAACCCTTTCGTTTACTCATATACATCACCGTTGCAATCCCACATCACACGTCATAAGCAAGTACTCTTTTTGGGCTATTTATGGAGTCTCGCTACTCCCTACAAATACCCTCCTCACTAAAGGAACCAAATCACATCATATAGTATAGATCACCAAATCACAATTCCTCCAATACACCTCACAACTCAGCCATTCATCTCAATCACATATAATGAATTCATAACAAAGACTTATTCACAAAGAAGTAGTAGGGATAATTTCATCTCAGTCAACTAGCTATCATTACGTAATTAGTTTCTCATCACCATACAAGCACTTACATATCAAGGGATATTCCCTAACAACGATTCATAGATCTTCACCTTGCAATTCATAAAACCATACCAATTACACAAGAGATGTACCACATATCAAATATAAGAAAATGTCTCATATATCCATACCTAGCGTTGTTTAACTCAAAGGGGTGTTCCACGTGTTCGCTTTTCACATAACATGTCAACACATACAACCTTCGCTCACCTATGTTCCATATATTCTCTAAACCCTCATTTCGGTATCAATAGGCTCATACGAAACTCAATGACTACTATAAAGCCTTAAGCATACCACTAACCTCATCTAATCATTCAATTATGTACTCAGGCGTACTTAAAAACGTCTGTGGCTTGCTCAACGTTTCTAAGGAAAAAGGAATATCCAATGTATACGAACATATCCATCTTATTTTGGCTACCAAACCTTATCGGTAAAGAATTAGGAGATGAGACCACCACCATTGGAAAGTAAATTTCCGGTACATGAATTTCGATATAAAATTTGCCCAAAACGGAGTTCGGATGAAAAAGTTATGCCCGTTCGAAGTTTTGCCAAAAATGCTGAATTTTCATTCCCTACCGGTAGGATACATTCTCCTACCGGTAGGAGACCACAATTTCACAAAAATGACATTACTGGACAGCTTTTCTACCGGTAGGGCCAAAACTCCTACCGGTAGGACTTGGGTTTTCAGTGAACGACTTTTAGACTCCACCAGAGCATTTCTAACAACGAAAACAACGATCTAGGACACGATTCAAACACCAAGTCAACACATAAACACATAATAGAAGTGAGAAATCCCTACCTCGAAGTTGAAGGACGAAATTCAAGCTCAATCAAGCAAGCCCTAGCTCCGAAAATCTTGAATCAACCGAATACTCCTCTCCGAGCTAAACCTAACGAAATACGAGCTCAAGATCGCGTGTGGAAGGTGGAATGAAGGTTAATCTTCATGGGTCTCGAGTTTATAGGCTTGATTTCGAGAGAGAGAGTGAGAGAGAGATAGAGAGAGTCGGGCGGGAGGGAGAGAAGACCGAGAGAGAGAGAGAGAGACGTGAGTGGGAGAATGATTCTCTACCACTCACTCTCACCTATTTATACCACCACACACATCAATTACAATTTCACCACAAACTTCCAAATTCTATCACATTCAACCCAAATCACATATTCAAGTCACACTTTCTCTTTACCTCAATATTCTAATTTTAGTCTAACATTAAAATTATTGAAATTAAACACGGGTCTCTACACGTTATATAACAATAACGTTGTTATACTTATATATACTTATATAACATTGTATATAGATACAGAGAGTGAGAGAGAGACGAGAGAGATAGAGAGAGACAGAGACGATAGAGAGAATGAGAGAGATACCCAAGAGAGAGAGAGTGCCTACAACATCAACAGAGAGATACGATAGAGATAGAGAGAGAGAGAGGGAGAGAGATACCCGAGGTGGAGGGAGGCGAGACTGATTGGATCAATATAGGGAGATGACAGACGATCACCGGAGGAAATTTATGCGAGATCAATCGATTTTTTAGAGACTGCTCTTTCTCTCTGTCTCTCTATTCAACGTAACCGTTATTTCCCGAGATCTTTGCGTGAGAAATTTCAAACGTAGGATAATGGGATAAACGGAAGAGATTTGAATGGGAGGGTAAAATTGTAAGGCATTATTTCCCTTATAAAATGTAGTGGACTTCATGCCTTATCAAATACATATTAGTGGACTTAGTGGGTTACAAATTTGATCAGTGGACCTAATGGGTTAGAAGTAGGCTATAGTGGACCCTAGGCCAATTTTTTAATAATATAATATAGCGATACCAATTACCACCGTAGACAGACCCTACGGTTAGGGAAAATAATACTCCCTCCGTCCCAATTTGTTTGTCCTATCATCAAAATTCGTATCTTTTAAAAATATACTTATATCTTACATTTTATAACATTTTTTATGATTTTGAAGATTTTATATAATAAAACTAATTGAGATTTATCAAACAAGATTCATATTGCATATTAAAAACATTACGAATTGAAAATTATAGATAATTTTTTAAGAGATCAAACGCTCTCAAAAAGTCAAAAAGAGGACAAACAAACCGGGACGGAGGGAGTACCAAATAAAACCCCATATTTAGCAGTCCATGGAGGTCATTCATCTGGACCTAACTGCTCCACCTGTGCCTCCGACTTCCATTCAGAATGAGACTTTCAAGGGCACTCCGACCACATGCAGCACTAAGAGATTGCACCAGCTGATGACTAATACATTGCAACTTAATTTAAATAGTAACCTGGAAATCTCACAGTAACGGATTGCACTAACAGAAAGTTGAAACATGTATATATATAATCTACCGTCCTATTCAGTATTCATTTATTGCTAAAATTATTTATCATAAACGTCTATATATCACAATCTATTCCTATTATTTTGGTACACCAAAAGCACATGCATGGTATATAAATATGTAATGCTTCATTCAGAGAATAATGATTCCACAGCTCAGTTAATTCCTATATTTCTATAAATGAAAACCAATTCTTAGTTATCTCCGCAATTTTGAATACTTCAAATAGTTTAGGAAGATGATATCTCAATTTGTTTTTTGGTAAATTGATATCTCAATTTCAAGTAAATTGTGGTTCGAAACCAAAACCGAACTGTGCTTTGGATTGGTTTGGTCCTATAATTCTTTTTCAGTTGTTTTGGTTCCCCAAATTTATAATTCGTACGTAGGTAGTAATTTGGTTCTTAGTTTACTATAAATCTGAACCAATCCGGTCCATGATCACCCTATCAAAAATCGGCTTCCTATAGACTCAGCAGCAAATTAACTCTACGTTCATGGTAAATGTTTGGTTCATTTCTTAAAATTGTAAACCTTTATAAATTCATGCAGGAGCCAATTCAAATGTGGCACCCTACCCAGCAGAAAATCAATCAGATGCGCGGGCCAAACAGTATGCACTGTATATAGACCATTCTGACCATACTAAAACAAGACCACAAGAATCCAGCAACAATTGTGCCCGCACGATAGCTACATCAAAGGAGAGCCTTCTACCCAATGCACTCTCCTTTCCGTTTTCTCCACAAGGTCTTTCCCTTGGCCTTCTCTCACCTAAACAAGGATTTGATGAGAGAGAGAACCCTTGGTGGTGCCTTCAATCCTTCCTTCTTCCTTGTATATTGTAATATTAATCTCTCTGTCTCTCTCTCTCTCTCTCCCCTAAACAGGCATTTACATGAGGAAACTTTGTCCAAATTTTGATAGAGAAGATGGACTGGAGACGGTGCTTGAGGTCCCCATACCGGAGGACATGTTCACGAGTATGGGTAGCAATGTAGCCCTCCGGTGGCAGAACATGGCCACATGGATGAAGGCACAAACTTCGGATAAATGGTTATCTCCAATTATAGCTGGGCGTTATAATGAGCTGAGTTTTCTCCTTTATATTGTCGGGTCTCCTCTCATACCCCTTCAAGTGCAACTGGACCATTCCTTACACCGTCCTGTTAGACACTCTTCCATCGTAAGGAAAAAGTTTCTTTCACATCTTCTGTAGGTTTTGCAATCATCATTCTTTCATTGTTGTACGTCTTAAAAAAACAAAATTCATGATGTCAAACTGTCAAGTAAGTAAATATGCATCTCATCTGTCTTCAAATCTATTAAAATTTTTTGATCCCTTGGTCATAGTTGGGCATATAGCACCTCCGTTGGAATTCCGAGACCTAACACAAGAAGGTCAGCCAAAGTACTAGGTGGTCGGCTAAGACCCCGATATTTGCAAAGGGATGGCATTTCGACGCCTGAGACAAGCTTAGAATTTGGTGAAAAATCAGTGAGCAAGCTTGGACACTGTTAGAATCCTGGGAAATTAACAATTGACGAGTTTTGGTGACAGATCTGGGAGAAATCTTTCATATTCCTATTAATGAGCCCGATCATGCTTCAACTCCAAATACTCAGATGCAAGACCTGTAGCATAATTTCCTTTTGAGTTCATTGTCTTTTTAAGGCTGTAATTTTTCTTAAAGGAAGAATGTAATTAAATTAAGGATTAGAATAAGGAGAAGAAAAAGTATATATACAAAATATAAACAACAGCTAAATCAAACCCTTTTTTATTGGGGCTTTACCTTTTTCTTTACAAAATCACTTGATCTTCGATTCTTAGAAATCATGTTTCCATCATTATTCACGACTCCAATTTGCATGTAGGAAGCTTCAACAGCAAAGTACATCGTACAACAATACATAGCAGCCACAGGTGGACAAGCAGCGATGAACTCGTTACTGAGCATGTGTGCAGTAGGAGAGGTGAAAATAAGCGCGTCAGATTTTCACCAAGGTGATGAAAGCGTGAATGTTAGGAGTACGGAGGAGGCCGGAGGATTTGTACTTTGGCAGAAGAATCCGGACTTGTGGTGCTTGGAGTTACTTGTTTCAGGGTGCAAAGTCATCTCCGGAAGCAATGGGAAGGTCTCTTGGAGGCAATCTTCCAACCAGCAAACTCCCATATCTAAGGGTCCACCCAGACCCTTGCGCCGGTTTTTGCAGGTACTTCCTAGTTAAGCTAATTCATGCATCACTGTAAAATTTATAGTAGACTAGTACACCAGACTACATCTACCAAGGGGTTCACATGTATAAAATAGAAACTACCCATCAAGGTGATGTGGATAGTGGTGAATTTTGTTCCCGATTTGACAAAAATCACATAAAGACAATCATATGAAAAGTTAAATTAAGCATCACGCAGAGATTCACATGTTGTCTCAATTGGATAGTTGGGAAGAAAATAAAAAGAAATAAAAATGATCACTCTAGGCCAAGCGGCTACAAGATGCTAAAAGATAATACTATCAAATGTTTTCGACCCATCTTCAAAGAGGGAAAGGAAACAACTGGAAAATAGAGACATATATGATGATATAAAACCTAAAAGACAGGGACCACATGCTAGCATCCACAACATTTAGGACAAGCACAAGGCCACCTGCCTCCACCTTCCAAAGAATCCAAACCGTGGAACTTCTTCATGAAAAGTTGCTAACTGGCACAATAGCCAAGTTCCAGAATTTGAGGAGATATATAAACTGCAACACTAGCAGATGAATCCCACTCGAATAGACTTGTGAATTCCTGGGACATCCCCCAAGGATAGGCCATAAGTCTATAACAGATTACAAGATTAAAAGGAAGCGCACATCCAACCAACTAAAAGTATTCAAAAACTTGACACCAAAATGTGCCAATTAAGGACAGCCCCCTTTGATAGGCATGCTCTGACACAGTAGAGATCGAGCTTCAGCACTACACTATCAAACCCATAATAAAAATCAAATGGGTGCGCAACACGAACCAGCAAGATATACACATTAACCGAACTGGACTTTACAAAACTGGATTGTAGCACTTTACCCAAAAACAGGGTTGTAGTAAGAACCATTGTAACTATTGGAACACAACCGGATAACCCAAACTGTTTTCACCATAAGCAAAATAGGGGCAGCTGAAAGCATGGCAATGCCCACAGATGATATGCTAGCTGCAAAAGAACTGTACCCAAAGTTGCCTCACAAAATGGGATACATTCCAAGTCCATAACAGATCTCACCAGCAAACTCCCTCGAAATCTAACCTCCCTCTCTTCTATTCACACTAGACCTAGATCATTGGCAAATAGTAAGTTTTATTATGCACAATGCATATAATGTGTAACCAAAAGTCAAAATAACCTTTTCAAAATAGTATACATGTTAGATCGCAAAAAATCCTAAGCTAATATTTGAATGTTTTAGAGTATGTCCTCAGTGTCATAAGACAGCCTATGAGTGAAACTATTTAAAACTGCCATCTTCATTGAATTGAGGTTATGCCAGTTCAGATCTTTAATTTTAGAAAGGAATCACTGAGAAAAAAAATTGTGCCTGCAACATCTTAAGTGTTGGAACAGGAGCTTTACCCTTGCTAACTTCAAGTTTTATGTCATTTTTTGAGGAGAAAGTGTTCCTAGCATGCAAAAGGAAAGATCCCTAGAAGATCAGGTTGGGAGACTAGATATCCATTCCTGTACCATTAGGTGTTAGAGATGATAAGGATGAACAATCAAAACTAAAATGTGAAAGTATGCACATCATGACAAGGGAAAATATTAAATTCTCTGGCTATCCATAAGAACGATTTTCCAATAAGGAACTACTCTCGAAACATATTGATCTTCGAGAAAGAGACATATGATATTTGTCAATGGTCAAGACAATTAAATTTGAGAACAACACCATCATCCTTAATTTTTCTTTTCAATTTCTCTACTTGTTATCTTAATATTTGTAATTCACTCTGTAATAGAAGTTTCTCTTAGCACTTAATGCAATGGTGGCAGGGGCTAGATCCTAGATCCACAGCCAATTTGTTCCTAGATGCAGTATGCATTGGAGAGAAGATCATAAATGATGAGGACTGCTTCATACTCAAACTTGACACATGCAAATCAGCCCTCGAGGCACAAAGCAGCCGGAAATATGAAATCATCCATCACACAATATGGGGCTATTTTAGCCAAAGATCAGGCCTTCTACTTAAATTTGAGGACTCAAGGCTTCTCACTGTAAAAACGAAAGGGGAGGATAGTGCGGGTATTTTTTGGGAAACAAGTACAGAATCAGTGATTGAAGGCTACAAATATGTTGATGGTGTTAATATTGCACATAGTGGCAAAACATTTGTCACAGTTTATAGATATGGGGAACAATCTGCTAATCACAGGAGGGAGCTCGAAGAAGCATGGAAAATTGAGGAGGTTGATTTTAATGTTTGGGGTTTGTCTGCAGATTTCTTTATGCCTCCTTCGGATATCAAAATGGTGAAACAAAGTTGAAAGTGAAATCTTTTTTTGATGACAGTAATATCTGCTCTTAATGTTGAAGAAAGATGTAAATTAAATATGTATAACTTGAAAGCATGAAATATCTGAAAAAACATTTCTTTATCGATTTGGTGTCATGTTAGATTGTAGACAGAGCTGGCATTGTGCTAAAGCGTGTATTGCAGTCGCTTGAGGCCTTCAATTTTTTTTTAATTTTAGGTGTCCCTGATACTTTTTTACCCCTTATAATATTCCAATAAAAGGGCCTCAATTTTAATTGGGAATTGATTTTCACACTCCCTTTATGATATCCGCACTCCTTTTTTTTTAGTGACTTTTCAGAGGCTTAAAACAAAATTAAAACGAAAGTTGATTTTCACACTCCCTTTTTTATATTCATGCTCCTTTTTTTTTGTTTTTTACTATTCACAGTGCGTATTTTATTTGCTAAAAGTAAAAAAAGGGAGTGTGGATATAAAAGAAGGGGAGTGTGAAATCAACTTCAGTTTTAATTTTGTTTTAAGCACCTGAAAAGTCAGGGCCTGCTCTAACTGTAGAGATCTCTCTTTCATCTTGGCAAATTTAAGAGGGTTTTCTTATCATGCACTTTCTTGCCATGAGATCATGCTTGCATATAGGGATGGGAATAGTGTCATGTTCGTGTTATAGTTCATGTCATTTGTTACTTCATGTTAAAAAAATTGCTGATTAAAACGCATCCTAATACTAACCTGGGGCTCCAAGTATTCTTCCCAATAAGAGTGCCCCAAATAGGAAGAAGTAATGGATATTAGTATATACTTCAGATTTTACGGAAGACTGTTATGAAAGCCACGAAGTAGAGAATAAACAAACTAACAAGTGATCAAAATAAGGACAAAAAAGTTAACTTGTTCTGCTCAAGCACAAAGCAAGAATGTACTCCATAGGCGAAGAGAGAGAGAGAGGATTCACAATGAACAAGTAGAGATTACAAAGAGCCGGTTATATCCGTAACTCTCAAAGAATCACCAAACAATATTCAGGGACAAATTTCTAGTGGAATCCGAAAGGGAGAACATACCCTTGGTAGATCCCAAAGAGACAACACAAAACCCTAATATCAAGCCCCAATAACTAAATAGACAAACCCTAGGAACCCCAAGGTCCCTATTTATAGGAAAGCACTAAAAATAAACCTAAATTGACTTAGAATAGGAATTATAGTCACATAAGTCTAAACCATCTTAAATAAAGAATTCTAGTCACTTTCGAACAAATCTCTAGCTTTACTTGAATTCCTTATAGTCCAACACCATAGAATATTCCTCTCACAAAACAACTCTTCTCCAAACACCCCCGCGTGGCAATCAATACTTGTGGAAACCAATCAAGCCCAAGTAGCGCTAAATTGCATATGCCAAAACTGAGTCAAACCTGAATTCATAACCACTGATGAAAAAATTGTGATGCAACACCCACAATAGTACTACCATCAAGCACATAGAGTTAACTAATTTCCGACCCTCCATCAAAACACTAGCACACTTTGAACCCTCAAATCTCCACCTTCAGCGATGTACTTCCAACCATCGGAGTCAAGAGTACCCAAAGAGACAAGGTTCCTCTTCAAATCCAGTACACATGCCAAACACCCAGCAATGTCCTCACAATACCATCATGCATTCTGACTTTAATTGTTCCAATCCTAACAGTTCTACAAGGCATGTTATTTCCCACGAGAACTGTACCATCGTTGACCGATTCATAAGTTTCAAACCAATCCTTATTTAGACACGTGGTAAGAACACCCAGAGTCCATAATTCACTCGGTATTCAATCAGACATCACCGATTGTCCTTGAGAGAACAGTCTCTGACCCATCAGAATCAAATTTAGCAACACCAGCAATAACCTTCTCTCCATTTTTTTTGGGTAAATCAGATTGAAAATAAAAGAGGCTAACCGAATATACAGCCTACAAGGGGCATACCTCAGGAGGAAAAACAAAACAAAACAAAGATTGAGAAAATTGAAGATCTAAGCCAAGTGGCTACATGAAGGATAATACTATACTCTATCAAGCTAATTGTGGGCACACGCCCCAAAATTTTCAATTTTTGTCTTAAAAATCGGGTGTGCCCTCTTTCGGGAAGCACGGCGAAGCGCTTACAATTCAGAGTTGCCACTTGGGTTTCGCGGTGAAACACCCAAGGAACCGAACTTAAAACGCTTGCTACGTTGTTTGATTTTGAAAAGGCGTAGACCAGTCCGTCGTCACCTTTGATATCTGAGGTTCGAGAGCTAGGTTACAAGAGGGGAAAGGTTTTATGGCATCTCTCTCGCCCAATCCGGAGATTGGTCTCTACTCGGGCATTTTGTAAAACATTTGCGTTCTTCTCTCATTAATCACTTTTTTTAGCCAATTAGGGCGGAGGAACAGTTAAAGGGGATTAAAACTGTAACAAGTTGCATTTATGTGACAAAAGGTGGTGGATGCTTGTTGAAACAGATGATAATAGATTGAGAACAAGCACTTGTGAGCATTTTAAACAAACTGGAATACGCTGTCCCAGAATGAGGCACGCAAAAGGAGGCTATATGCACTGGCGAGGCCACTACATATAGGGGCTACTTGCGTGCGCCACCGATATACTGGCGTGCGCCGATAAATCTAAACTCACAGCTCCTTTTTCTCAACCCTCTGGGCTCTGAAAGGACCAGTGCACACCCAGGACAAACCACGCAGTTAATATAGCAGAATAAATGTAGTTACGGGCAGCAGAGATGGCTTGTAGAGCAATAAAATGAACAAAACGCCCCATAAACAGTGTGGGGAACATAAACAGAGGCCAAGACTTGACTGCCATGCAAGGGCCAGCCATTGGATCCATTGAAACTATCATACGCCAGTCCAAAGGCCCCGTACGCTAGTTACACTATTTGGTCAGTGCTTGGCTTTGCATGATCTGGGCTCTGGAACACGACCAGAAGGATCCCAGAGGCCTTCTAAAGCAGAAATAATAGATAAGCAACTACACAGTTCTAAAATATAGAAAGCAGTAAACTGGTTCTTATCATGCTAAAAGGTGATGAAACGAAAGAAAACAAAAAGATTGGTGGTCAATGATCCCCACGCTAGTATTGCAAATATCATCATGATTGGCGTACGGCTTATTGTTATTCGCGTGCGCCAATGACCACCATTCGCGATCCTTGAAATGCTACCAGCTTTAGGGTCAGGACTGGTATTGATTACCAGCCTTGACCCTGCTAGCACCCCTCAGGGGTAAGAACAGGTTGCAGAATAAAAGGTGGTATACCTTTTTGTAGACACCCTAATCTGGGCCTCCAGATTAGTTTACTTACGGTTTTTGATTCCCCAATGATGAAATGGATTAAGAACACCCTGGGAATGATAGCGTGTTTGAGCTTTTAGTGTTTGCAAAACCCTTGAACCTAAACTAGTCTAAGCCCTTTCAAAAACCAAAAACCCTACTAATGCGCGCCAGGGCGCAACCATCCTGCACTCGGGCGCACCGTTACGCCAGACTCACTTCCTCATGTGACAGAGCGCCAGGGCGCACCATCGCGCGCCAAACTCACTCCGTCGCGCGACGGTCTAACCTACCACCAATCTTTCTGAAGGAGGACAGTTGGCCACCAATGCAACTCTCAGCCAGCCTCGTGGACTGACTGAACTCCTTTCTTGGCACCAACCAGATCCACCATCTCCCCCTATATATACCCCCCATGGTTATTCTTTTAAAGAGTTCCAAGTTTTGAGGTCCAAAGGAGAATTACACACATCATCCTCCATACAAACCCAAATACCAAGTAACAAGCTATCTTGTTCCTTGCTTCTACCACTCAAAAAGCTTCCAACAATCAAACCTCAAAGTTCAAACACTATTTCAACCTCAACCAAAGGTATAGCTTACCTTTGTTCTGCTTTCTGTTCTGATCCCTGAGGGGGGCTGGCAGGGCCAAGGCTAGTAATCAATACCAGCCCTGGTCCTAAAGCTGGCAAGGTTTCAAAACCGTTGTGATATGAACCAGCGCACGGCAGTCCCACTCTCGCGCGCGACACTCTGTTGTTGCACGCGTTGGACCGCGTGGGGATTGGTTTCCTACCATTTTATGCTTTTATTTCATGTGATCACTGTTAAGTATGATAAAAATCTGTTTACTGCTTTCTTTAATATAAACTGCTAGTTTGTATTTCAATATGAGTTTCTACAATTTTAGAGTACCCCTGGGATCATTCTGGACCTATCCTAGAACCCAGAAATGTGTAAACCAAGCACTGGTCTGGTTGCTCCAGGGCGCGACCATCCCGCGCCAGGGCGCATTATCGCGCGCCTGACTGGCTCCATCGCGCGACGCAACGCTAGGGCGCACCATCGCGCGCCAGACTGGCTCCGTCGCGTGATAGACTGCCTTTGACCAGTGAATGGCCTTGCACGGGTAGCTCGGCCTTAGGCCATTATTTTGTCCCCACACTGTTTATGGGGTGTTTTATTAATTTGTTGGGCTTTACAGCCTTTAAACTGTATATTATGCTTCTTATAACTGCGTGGTTTGTCCTGGGTGTGCACTGGTCCTTCAAGAGCACAGAGGGTTTGAGAATAAAAGCTGTGGGTTTGAGCTTACCGGCGCGCACTTCTCTTGGAATTGTGCGCGCGCAGGAGTAAGCAACATGCAGTGACTTGTTTAGTGCATGTTGGTTTCTTCCTGCGCATGTCACTCTAAAACAGGGGCTCCCCAGTTTGTTTAAACTCCCACACCTGTCTGTTCTCATCCTATACTAAGTGCTTATCAATGCTATCACTCACATTCTGCAAACATGTTACATTTTTAATCCCCGATTAACTGTTCCCCTGCCCTAATTGGCTAAAAATTAATTAATCAAATAGAATTGCAAACAAACATCTTTTGCAAATGCCTAAGTAGAGACCGATCTCCGGATTGGGCAAGAGGGGTACCATAAAACCCTTCCCCTCTCGTAACCTGGGTCCCGAACCCAGATATGGTTATGACGGACTGGTTCATTAACTTTTTCAAAATCAAAACAGCGCAGCAAGTGCTTCAAAATACGGTTCCTTGGGTGTCGGACCTTCAAACCCGAGTGGCAACTCTGTATTTTCGCGAGCGCTTGTCGTCCAGCTTAAAGTGCCCCCGCGAACCGGCATTTTTCTCTCCTTGGGAAGGGAACGGAATCCCTTCCTAGGAAAGAAAAAGGGGCACGCATGCCCACAGTGGTGACTCTACTGGGGATCGAATCAATATTTGTCTATATTTAGATTTTAATATGCTTGAGAACAATCCCACAAAAGTCTGTCAAAATAGTGAGCTTTGCGCTGCTAAAGAAAGGATTGGTGATTTAACAGGACCTCGTTTCTGGCCATCCTGACTGGGGCTTTTTCGATTATTCTCTTGTGCAGTTTCTTCTAAGTATGGACTAAATAAAGAGAGCCAAATTTGAAAAGGCATTTGCGAATTTGCGATTCTGTTCGATTAATCAAATTCTTTAGCATTTTTCATATGCATCGATGTGGGATAAAGCTGCGTTGGATCGTTTTAGCAATCCGGCACGATTTACCGGAGCCCTAGGACCCCGAATGACCAACAACCTCCGACGATGATGGGTCATTCTATCGTTTGACTGTTGCTCTGCGGTTACGCAGGCAATGGGAGCTATATCTTTGGCCCTAGTCCGAGGAACCCGATACAAGCCAAAACCAGCCTTTGCATATACAAAGCATTAGAACTCTCCAAAATAGGACAGGTACCTACAGGGTAAGATCTATTTGCATCTAACCCCCATATACTGTCTACGTGTTACTGTTTTCCCTATCGCATGTAATGTACATCCATAGGAGCATGCTTAAGGTTGTTTTGTCTTTCGAGTTTGTCTTACGCTGTCTAAAGACGTTGTTGGACCCGATGAGGAGTCGTTCATTCTGTTGAATGTTCGTTATCAATTGCAAAGTCCTTAGTTCAATGAGACTTTGAGAAATCAAAATTTACTACATCCTTGGCTCATGCCCGATTGAAGATTCAACAGAAAATATGGAATAATAAAAGTAGTGATGCAATGTCACTGGTACTACCCAGGTTGAAGTGCGAAGTCACGATACACCGTCGTGTTCAAGGTTAAGGTGCCATGTCATCACTACCGAGTTGTTCCAAATTCAAAGTTGAACCTTTAAATGGGACTAGTCAAAGATTTAAGTATATTTTGACATCTTTTAGGATCTGTCGATCTACTCAGGGACACATCGCCAAAAACAATTCTAAGGATTCTGGCAACATCTGAAATTCGTGAGGCAAACTCGTCTCTATTTTTGTACATACATACCGTTATGCGTAGGAGCTTGTTTAGGGCGGCTTCTAAGTTGTCTCTCTTTCGAGTCTGTCTTATGCTTATTAGGATGCTGCTAGACCCGATGAAGAGTCGTGCGTCTCGATGGAGCACGTTGTCAATTTTCAAAGTCCTTGGATTAGCGAGACTTTGGGAAATCAAACCTTTTTAAGTCCTTGGCTCATGCCCAATTGAAGTTTCAACCAAAAATAGGGAACCACAAAGTATGAATGTTGTGTCACTGGCACTACCCAGGTTGAAGTGCGAAGTCACTATACACCGCGGTGTTGAAGGTTAAGGTGTCATGTCATCAATACCGAGTTGTTCTGACTCCAAAGTTGAAACTTCAAGAACGGAATAGTCAAAGGCTTAGACTGTTTTTGACATCTCTTAGTGTTAGTCGATTCAAAATAAGGATACATCCTCGAAAAGATTTCTGAGGATTCTGGCAGCGTCCAAACGTCATGAGACAGACTCGTTTTTAGTTGTAGAGTCTAGGAGGACACGGACAACAACGACATGTACATTGCATTATTCTTGTACATAATTTGCTGCAGGAATGTCACTATGCTTTCAATTACTTCGCTGTCTAGTTTGGAACCATTGCACCAAACAAGAGAGTACCGAAAGGAAGAGCCAATCCTACTTGGGAACATCTTCAGAATCCGGTTCAAAGACTTGTTAGGCTAGATTCCCAGTTAGTCACAACCGAGGCTTCTCCAGGATCACTGTTGGCCGCCCTACAGTCGGGTTCGCCATCGATTTTGCGAAAAGCCACGCTGCCGGCTTCCCCATCTTCAGCTTCTTCATCAAGCTCCCCTAAAAAACCTGCAACGACAGATCAGCCGCAGCCGCTCACTCTGGAAGCCATGCTCATGAACCTCCAGAATAGTATCACTACTATGCAACAGAGGGCCACTCAGACAGATGCTAACATCACCCGCCTGAATGACCTTATCAACACTCGTCTTCCACCACCACCAGAAGAGGAAGGCGAGGACGATGAGGATGTTCTTGCAGAACCTGTCTTTGTCGAGGATCCAAATCATGCAGGGCGTCTCGTTGTTCAGCTCACTCCTAGAGAGGCTCGGATGCCTGCTCCAAACCCAAACCCTGCTGTTGTTAGGCCTATTCAAGACCCTAACTTAGCTGCTCTTATGGCCAAGATGGCTAAGTTGGAAGAAGCTATTTCAAAATCTGAGAAGATCAGCGCATGAGGAATTGACCTGGATCGTCTCTGCCTGTACCCTAATGCTAGGCTTCCTGACAAATTCAAGATGCCTAACTTGGTTAAGTTCGATGGGAGTGGTGATCCCAAGACTCATCTCTTTGGCTACCATGCTGCCATGAAGCTGTTGGGTGTGGAAAGTGAGGCCATGTCTCAGGTTTTCCCACAGACTCTCTCTGGGCCTGCCTTCCATTGGTTTCTGTCACTTGACATCTCCAAAAGAAGAATTTGGGAAGACATAGGGGCTGCCTTTGTCTCGCAGTACAATTATAACTCTCAGCTCAAGATGACTACTCGTGAGTTGGAGTCCACCAAAATGGAAGCAAAGGAGTCCTTTGCGGATTTTGTTAAGAGGTGGAGAGCCAAGGCTGCACTAATGACTGATCGCCCAAGCGAGAGGGATCAACTCCGCATCATCTCCCGCAATCTTCAGCTTGACTTCGCCAAGCACCTCGTGTTGGTCCAAGCATCTGCAAGCTTTGAGACTTTCTTCGAGTCAGGCCTAGCCATTGAGGATGCACTGCAGAGTGGAATTCTGCCTAGGAGAGAGTCCTCCTCACAGAAAGCGAAGCCGCGGCCCCATTCTGGAAATAGTAGCACGTTGTTTGGTAACAACTACTACTCTAATACAGCTACAAGTGGGAGCGATGCTCCGGCTTTTGACTCCAATCGCGCTGTCGATGTCAACCAGGTTCAAAATGCCCAAAACTACCATGCCCGAACCTAGCCTCAAAATTTCTCTGTCTTCGAGGCATCTCTATCCGTAGTGATGGAAAAGCTCATCAAGTCTAGGCATCTCAAACCCTTGACCCCAACTTCCCCACCAAAAGTTCTACCTTTTGGTTACAAACCTCACCTCTTCTGTGCCTTCCACCAAATGCTTGGCCATCCCACTGACGCATGCTATCGTCTTCGACATGAGATTCAAGATCTCATTGACAATGGCACGGTTCAAGTTCCACCAAAGCCAACGTCATTTCCAACTCCTTGCCTCAACACAACTCTGACCCTCTGGTTGGTCAGATATCTATCACCTCCACTCAAATCAACCCGAGCTCCATCATATTCAACCCTAGCCATTATATCATCCCAGAGAGCCAACCCAAACCAATCGTATCCATCCCGTTCGAATCGGAGATTAACATGATGGCTGTAGGTTGGGCAATTGAGGTCTTCACTGCCGACACCTGGATTGACAGTAATGAGGAGCTTATAAAGGAGCGGACTGGCCGGTTGAGGTCCATTGTTCAGAGGAGCAGCAAGTAGGTTTGGTCAAAGAAGCTGAGGAAGCCGAAGTGCTATTGCTTGGGCCTGACACCCGCTGGATCCCACCTCTTTTTGTGGAAGTCTAGGGTAGCTATAAAAGTTGCATTTTCAAACCGCGTCTAGTTTGCATTGGCATTTTGTCTGAGTCTGACACAGTATCTGTCAAGTTGTCTAAGTCTAGCTCTGAGTCGAAGGTTGTGCCTCTTGGCCCTCCATGTCGTAGCTTCTATTCGAGTCTTTTGCTGTACTTGGCAACCCCGAGGGACTTTCTTTATGATATGCATTATCTTGCTTCTAAGTACTTTGTTGGCTTTTGAACAAACTGTGTCGACCCTAACGACGAAGGGATAAATTTTGATGGGATCATCCCCAAGGAAATGTGTTCCCTCGCCAAAAGAAAAGACAAAAGGCATGCTCAGCCTATTAATTGAAATAGTAGTCTTCAAATAAACTTGAAAGATGAAACCTCCAAATGGTTCGAACTGGTTCAACATTGTCCCCAGAGGAGCATTGTGTTCGGTCAGATAGGTTCGAAGAATTCAGCAACGACTTGGCATGGTCTCACAAAGACACGCCTGGTATTGATCTTAAGATAAAGAAACATCGAATCCCTTTGCTACCGGATGCCAAGCCAAAAAGCAGAAGCTCAAAAGGTCCAGCGCCTCATACCATGTTCAAGTTTGTAGGAACAGCGCTCCACCAAGTACAAGTTAGAAAGTTCAAAATTGGCCTGGAGCGAGGCATGTCAACTAAAACACTCTGGACTCTGTGCTATCAAAAGCCATCTTATCTGGGGCTACAGCCAAACGTCATCGACCTCGGCAACAAATCAATACCTTGGTCAACATGGATCAATTCAGGAGCCTTTTCCCTGAGAGAAGCTCGTTGGGCTGAAAACCCCAAGGGTGGACAGTTTCAAGCAAAAGTTCGAGCAGCCTGCTAGACTGAGAACCTATGAAGGTGGTTTAGGCAAAAGTAAAGGCAACATTTTAAAGCTCGCTAGACCGAAAACCCTAATGGGTGGTTCTAGGCAAAAGTTAGAGCGTAAAAGGTGAGGTAAAATACTCGAGTGAACCTTTGCCTGAACTACGTTTTTACCTGATTCCCTATCTTGGGATACATAGGCAATTTCTCATTGAGACTCGGTCACAATCTATCAATTGGATCCATGGTTGACATTTGGTGCACATCAAAGGTCGAGGAGGGTCGAAGATCAAGCTGCATGGGAGGCGTCTGAAAGGGGGAAAACCTTTTGTCTTTTAGTTTTATTGCAAGCTACTAATTCAATTTCAAAGCTGAGCATAAAGCCTTAAAAGATTTTAAGCATAAAAAATAGAATGAAATGCTGGCAAGGCCTAACGGCTCACAGTTTATTCTAAGTTCAGCGAAGTTTGGTGTGAGCAGTTGCAGTAGCTTTGCAGTCATGTGCGCTAGTTTGAGGTTCACGCACACTTATTCGTAGTTATACACATTGGCCTCAACCTTGCGCGCGCTTTTTCAATTCGCGCAGCGATCAATAGCAGTCAGCTACTGCCTTCAAGTCCTGTTCAAGGGGTTTGTGCCAAGTTTTGTCGTACCATGCAGGTCATAATGTGACTGCACAGGGGTGTCGGTTTCAGTCCGGGCCTATATGTGTCTTTATCTACGTCTTATGTCCGTTTTTGTGGCATTTTTCTAGATTTCAATCCATTGTCATGTCGATATGCTTTTCTCAGTTCTATTTGTTCATCCAGGTTGCCGTACATATGTTTGACCTTACAAGTGTCAATTTCACCTGTCTAAAGAGATATTGTGAGTTTTGGCATGTTAATGCCCAAAATTTCATTATTCTCCATGTGTCTAAGGGTTCGCATTGTTCCCTGGGGCTCTTTCCCCCTTTTCGTTCGAGCTAGGCGAGTTTGTGCATGTGCGCATGTCTGTGTGTCGACTCAGTTCACTTGACAATGCAAATTAGATATTAGCGGTCAATTTTTGTCAATAAACTGGAAAAATGCAATTTTTACATTGCTACCCTAGCTTCTGTACTCTACAAGTTGTGGACTCTCTTGAGACGGCAGGGGCACGTCAACCCAGCGCCAAATAAAGCATATCTCTGGGGCTTATCCGCCCAAGCATCGAAGAAGGGGCATGCAGGCCCAATGCCACACCACTATATATCAACTGGGCATGCCGGCCCGCTCAACGTCTCTCTATCTGGGTGCGCATCTCAGAACCAAAAGACAGTAAAGTACTGGAGCTCAGTGGTAGTCCTTAGGCATCGTTGTTCTCTTAAGAGCCGCCCTTAGCTTGGGTCTGCAATTTCAGTTTGTGCATTCATATAGCATACATCTTTTGCATATTGTGTACATCAACTGTTGAAAATAGGAAGGTAGCCAGTTTGTGGGAGTTTATGCCCGAACGGTTGCCATCAAGACTTTGCTTTCCAAAGGATGCGATGCAATCTCCTGCGGTGTTGTTCTATTCGTTTAGCAGAGGCCATGGAAATCTCCCTAAACTTACGATTTGTTTGCCAAAGGATGCGATGCAATCTCCTGCGGTTTTGTTATCGTTGGTCAGCGGATGCGAAGAAATCTCCCTGAATCTACAATTTGTTTGCCAAAGGATGCGATGCAGTCTCTAGCGATTTTGTTATCATTGGTTAGCGGAGGCAATGGAAATCTCCCTAACTCACGATTTGTTTGCCGACGGATGCGATTGAAAATCTCTTGCAGCATTGTTGTCATAGCAGGATGCGATAAAATCTTCTGTAGAACAAATCAACGACAGCCGGTCCTGTCCAAATCTCAACGGCTCGATCATTCTGCACACTGATCTTCCCGTCTCAAATCAAAGACAGCCGGTCCTGTCCAATTCTCAACAGCTTGGATCATTCTGCACACTGATCTGCCCTTCTAAATCAACGACAGCCGGTCTTGTCGAAACTCAACAGCTCGATCATTCTGCACACTGATCTACCCGTCCAAATCAGCGATGGTCAGCCATATCATCAATGACAATCAATCACATCGCCTGTCTCTGTCCATTCAACGATGACAATAGCCACGTCGCCTGTCTCTGCCCATTCAGTGACGACAATCAACCACATCGCCTGTCTCTGTCCATTCAGCGATGACAAATAGCCACGTCGCCTGTCCCTACCCATTCAGTGACGACAATCAACCACATCGCCTGTCTCTGTCCATTCAGCGATGACAACCAATCATATCGTCCATGTTCGCCCTGATCAATAACGATCAGGATATCGTACGATGGTCCGCCCATTCACAACTAGTTGTTCCCGAGGAGAGTCCGCCTCGACCTGCCCCAAATGACTACCTCTACTTCAGTCTAGCTTCACGCGCATCTTTCAGTAGGCTTATTGCTCTATCTCGGATGGTCTTTGATAAGGAGATTGACTCTGATTCCCAACAGATGGAATTCAACCTGCTTGACACGACCTACCCATGTTTGTCGGAATACTTTGTGCCGAGGATAGCTTGATCCCCAGCAACGACGGCCTGTCCCGTCCAAATCTGCAACGACGGCCTGTCCCGTCCAAATCTGCAACGACAGCCTGTCCTGTCCAAATTCAATCAACAAGTGGCGATTTGCTCATCCACTTCTACTTCCATCCCTGGTAATAGACAGCAGTCCATTCCACTGATCAGGTTCCTTAAGTTTACTTGTCTACTTTGCTAGTATGCTTTGCTCTGGATTGCCTTGAGGGGTGTCTAGTATTCTTTGATGTTACTTGTACCAAGTCGATGGTGCTTCAAGTGCCGTCAAAGAGGGGCTACTGTAGACACCCCAATCTGGGCCTCCAGATTAGTTTACTTACGGTTTTTGATTCCCCAATGATGAAATGGATCAAGAACACCCTAGGAATGATAGTGTGTTTGAGTTTTGAGTGTTTGCAAAACCCTTGAACCTAACCTAGCCTAAGCCCCTTCAAAAACAAAAAACCCTACTGATGCACCCCAGGGCGCAACCATCCTGCGCCCGGGCGCACCGTCGCGCGCCAGTCTCACTTCCTCGCGCAATAGAGCGCCATGGCGCACCATCGCACGCCAGACTCACTCCGTCGTGCGACGGTCCAACCTACCACCAATCTTTCTGAAGGAGGATAGTTGGCCACCAATGCAACTCTCAGCCAGCCTCGTGGACTGACTGAACTCCTTTCCTGGCACCAACCAGATCCACCATCTCCCCCTATATATACCCCCCATGGTTATTCTTTTAAAAGGTTCCAAGTTTTGAGGTCCAAAGGAGAATTACACACCATCCTCCATACAAACCCAAATACCAAGCAACAAGCTATCTTGTTCCTTGCTTCTACGACTCAAAAAGCTTCTAACAATCAAACCTCAAAGTTTAAACACTCTTTCAACCTCTACCAAAGGCATAGCTTACCTTTGTTTTGCTTTCTGTTCTGATCCCTGAGGGGGGCTGGCAAGGCCAAGGCTAGTAATCAATACTAGTCCTAGTCCTAAAGCTGACAAGGTTTTAAAACCGTTGTGGTATGAACCAGCGCGCAACGTTTCCTACCGTTTTATGCTTTTATTTCATGTAGATCACTGTTAAGTACGATAAAAATCAGTTTACTGCTTCTTTAGTATAAACTGCTAGTTTGTATTTCAATATGAGTTTATGCTGTTTCGGAGTACCCCTGGGATCATTCTGGACTTGTCCCAGAAACCAGAAATGTGTAAACCAAGCACTGGTTTGGTTGCGCCAAGGCGCGACCATCCCGCGCCAGGGCACATCATTGCACGCCTGACTGGCTCCATCGCGCGACACAGCGCCAGGGCGCACCATTGCGCATCAGACTGGCTCCATCGCGCGACAGAGCGCCAGGGCGCACCATTGCGCGATAGACTGCCTTTGACCAGTGAATGGCCTTGCACGGGTAGCTCGGCCTTAGGCCATTATTTTGTCCCCATACTATTTATGGGTGTTTTATTAATTTGTAGGGCTTTACAGCCTTTAAACTGTATATTACGCTACTTATAACTGCGTGGTTTGTCCTGGGTGTGCACTGGTCCTTCCAGAGCCCAGAAGGTTTGAGAATAAAAGTTGTGGGTTTGAGCTTACCGGCGCGCACTTGTCTTGGAATTGTGCACGCGCAGGAGTAAGTAGCATGCAATGACTTATTCAGTGCATGCTGGTTTCTTCCTGCGCATGTCACTCTAAAACAGGGGCTCCCTAGTTTGTTTAAACTCCCACACCCGTCTGTTCTCATTCTATACTAACTGCCTATCCATGCTATCACTCACATCCTGCAAATATGTTACAGTTTTAATCCCTGATTAACTGTTCCCCTGCCCTAATTGGCTAAAAATTGATTAATCAAACAGAATCGCAAACAAACATCTTTCGCAAATGCCTAAGAAGAGACCGATCTCCGGATTGGGCGAGAGGGGTGTGAATACTGATCATAAAGTGGAGAAAAACCTTCCAGTTCCTTTTGCTGCTCAGATTCCTCGTACTATATAACAAAATCAGTTGACTGTGATCTACTTCTTACACTTCGTGATACTGTTGCATTAGAACGTGTGGAGCTGTGTTTTCTCCAGTGGAACCTTGAGAGGGGATGCGGTTGAATTAGCGTGCTTTGGTTATAGCCTGCACAAGAAGCACCCGTGTTAATACCCAAACCCGGGTGTTTGAAGGTCCGGGATGGGCACTCCGACGGTCTAGTCAGTCCTCGAAAAAATGATTGTATATTTAGGGTTTTTTTCTCTTTTTTCTTACCTTTGTTATGCCTGCCCCTTATATAGACCGAGGAAGTATGGGGATCAACCCACGTCCGGGTATCATGCGCCGTCTATCGCGCCCCCAAATCAGGTCAAAGATCTGGGTTTCCAAAAATGGTTTCCACGATTTGCTCCCGCAATTTAAGGTAGCGATATAGTGCCACCTGTCGCCCCTATCCAGCACTTCCTGACTTTCTCCACGTCAGGGAACAGGGGTGGTTCGGTGGCTGGGGGCTCTACCAATTGAATCATTCAGGCTGCAAATGAGCCAAAATTGCTATTGGGTTTGGCATGCCATCACCGAACCCAATTTGTGACCCATAATCCGATTCTTCCGCGGGTAAGCCATGTTCCACACGTCAGGTTCGGCAATAATCCGCCAAACATAGCACATGTCGTCCCATCCGTTTAATGAGCTAGGTCCAGCTGATGGGTATCTCAAGGCATGTGCCGAACCCCATTCACTGAGCCATATCCGCCACAATAGCCACTCAACTTCTTCCGACTTCGGCTAAAGAACGGAAGAGTTGATCAGCGGTTCCCATGCCCCGGATGCTTCCTTGAGGAGTGTGTCGAATAGGTTTCCCCGGGTCATTAAAGGGAACATGAAAAGACGGTTTGAATTTTGGGAATAATGATGATTTGCTGCAAAAGGGATTGACGGGACCGTTGGGGCTCAGAGATCGAACGGCTGGGGTATGGCCTAGGACGATATAGGGGAACACGTGGTGTGGAGAGAGAAGTCCGCGGGTATGGATTAATGCAGGTTTCCATGTGGCGCAATAGGGATGGACGGTGTGGCGTCGCTTCGGTTCCAGTGCGAAATCCCCTGAATTCCATTTCACCCATTATATAAGAGAAGGGAGAGCGAGGAGAAATCACTTTTTTGCTTTCGCTCTCTCACTCTCGCTCGCATCTGTGTAGCTGCTTTCGCCACCAGAAATCCATCGTCGCTCCGCCTTTCTCCGTCGCTCAACACTAGAACTTTCAGGTATCCCTGCTGCCTCTTTGGTTATCTTTCAAATCCCATCACGCTCATCACGCTTTAGGGCCTCTGTTCTATACCAAAATGCCCACTCTTAATATCGAAATTTTCCGCCATCTTTGGCCATAATCCTTCGCCTGGAACCCCCAAGATGGTGGTTCTCGCTGCTTGTAGCTTGGTGACTATCCTCCCATCTTGGGGAATACAACTGTGTTCCTTGCCTCCCACCGAGGAAGGTCTCGATGGATCTCCCTCGGTGGGTCAGGTGCAAAAGAGCAGTCGTGCTGAAGTAGGATTCTCACCCCCCCACTCTCCTTTTGTTTAGGTTTTCAGCATGGTGGACTCAAGCATCAACTCTCCAGACGTAGACCCCGAGGCCTATCCAAGCCTATTGGAGATGATCCAAAGCCTCGGCAAGGGATACCAGAGCTTCGATGAAAGCTCCAGTAATTTCCCCCGCTTCTCCGAATTGCCTGTCATCCCCAGTATCCATATTCCACTCCAATCGAATGACAGTGTATGGAGGGGCATTCAATCCGACCAGGGGGTTTTTCCAAGCCAGAACACCGGAGCGGACTCTGATCCCGAGGACCATGCCGAACGAATGGCAGCTGGTGCTCAGGCCAGCACCTCAACGTTGTCCGGTGGACCTCCAACACATTCGACGCTGGAGGGACAAACGCCCCACCGAGTCCGCCATGAGACGTTGACATCATTCCCTCTACCGTCCGAACTCGAGCAAATGGCATACAATCATTTCTACGGCGATGGTCCTGGGGGTTTCACCGAACAATTTCGAACGAAATATTCGATTCCCGATGACGTTCAGGTCGAGAGGGTAACTACCGATCGAATCCCTTTCGGTGAAGACTTCATCATACTCCCGCTCTTTGCCATCATCGAGGGGGGGCGGGGGGGGGGGGGGGGGGGGGGGGTTTCCAATTAGCCCCTTCCTCCGCTACTTCCTTACGGATTACAACCTTGCACCGATCCTGGTTGCAGTGAATACCTGGCGAATCCTTTGCTCGACGATAAGATTAGCCGAGTCAAACCACCTGTCGTTCACTTTGGGAGACTTGATGCTAATGTACATGGTATCAAGGAACCCTAAGTACGACAAATACTACCTCACCACTCATTAGGATTTTGATCACTTAGTGGACCGCCTCTACGATACAGAGAAACGGGGGAACGTCCTGGTTAAAGTGTCCGGTAACTTCGAGTGGCGACCTATGAACCCTCTCCTTGACCACCCTTTCCCAACCAGAATCGGGTCGGCGATTGAGAGGCCTTATAGAATCCCTCGAGTACTAGGGTTCCCCGACAGCAGGGACAAACCTGGTACTCTCCATTATTGCTTTCGTTTTGTACTTTCCTATCCCTGCACCATACTAACACTTCATTTGCAGATTGCTCGGCACCAAACAAAGGACTTCTCGTTATTGGCAGGTGGCCCAATTTAATCGCTTTGCTTTGGTGTGGCAACCGGGACGCTCCGACCCTCCTTGACTACGAACCAACGTATGCCGGGTTCGCTCACCGAAAAGATAAGAGCAAAATGGTGAGAAAGACTGTTGATCTGGCCATCGTTGCTAGGCAGGCACTACAACTATAATACCAAGCCCAAGATCTCTCTGCCTCCAGGCTACCAGAGCGGAAAGAGCAACTGGAGCCCATCCCTATTGGCCAATCGGAGCAACAGAAATAGCCCCTGCACGAATCGAGAAAATCCACTCTAGCCGTCAAAGAGATATAGATTCGGCAGCCGAGGGGGAGGACCAGAGGGCCAAGAAAAAGGCCAAAGCAGCTAAGAATGTGGAGGTCCTGTCATCTGGCCTCGCCGAAGATGACCCTGCTAACCCAAGTGAGCCTTCGGTGCCTTTTGTACTGGACTTTGAATGTTCGAATGGACATGTGATCTCTGTTGTCGACAGCTTGGAGGAAAGCCCTCTCTTGGCCATGACCCTCCCGAGGGGCTTGGCCCTTCTCAAGGATATGGAAAACCTGCCACCTGGGAAGGCCAAAAACATGGCCGAGCTATGCCTACTCCTCGCCAAGGTATGTACTTCGTCGATTCTTGAGTCTTGAAACAATTTCCCTTTCTAGATATCTCAAGTCTATCCTTATTGCAGGCCGGGCAATGTGCTAGCAAGGCCTTCAGCGACATGGATGTCCTCCTGGAGACCAAGAGGTCTCTCAAGAAGGATCTACAGGCAAAGAGGAAAGAGGCGGATCAGTTCGCGGATCGGATTGAGGAGCTAGAGGCGAAAGTTGCCGCAGCCGAAAATGTTCGCCAAGGGAGGGACCGGCTGCTTCTCCATATCAAGGATGCCGAGGAAGAAAATGACCGGCTCAAGAAGGAGAAGCAACAGATGGAAGAGGATCTCCCAAAAAAGTTGGAGGATGCTTGTGACGCCGGCTACAATGAGGTCGGGGAATACTACCAGCAACAGGTGCAAAACCTGGTTTCCAAGGCATTCAAGGAGGGAGAGCTAAAGGGAATAAACGACACCCACATTTCCTCCTTCCTTCACGGATACCAAGTTGGCCTTGACTACGTCAAAGTTCCCAAGGTTGATCACCGAAGGTAACCTCCAGTGGTGCCACCTGTAGAGCTGTCGGAGAGCCTGCTTCAAGATGAGCAGCCGAACCCCATAGCCGACTCGCAGCCGAACCCCACTGATTTGGACGAAGCATAGATCTTACTTTTGTACCTGGTGCCGGCAGAATAGTTATAATGAGCCGAGCCCCAACTCTGTGATGACTTTAATGAAAGCACTTCAATGAATGCCCTTTTTATCTTCGATAGTTGTATGGTACATTGTTTTCAAATGATTGCACTTCATGCTTTCAAATGATTGCACTTCATGCATGTCAACTCACATATTGCACTTCATGCACATGTTTTGACCACTCAAGCCCCAGCTTGCCGTACCTATCCCCTGCTTCGGCAGCATCTTACAATCAAGTAAGGGCCGCCGAAGCGAAGTACAGTCGAAGCTGGGTATGCCCCCTTTAGGTTATGGCATCAGTTTCAGAATAGCAAATAGAACTTAATTAAGCAAAATAAAACATGGAAAAGACAAACTGCCGAGCTTTACTCTTTATTGAAATAGGAATGAATTATATGGCAAAACCAATCAAGCATAAAACTTTCTAAGCAACTGTGCATTCCAATGGTTCAGTATGGCCGTGCCATCCATCTCTGAAAGTTCATAGGAACCATAGCCGACCTTCTTAGCCACGCGGAAGGGACCTTCCCACTTGGGCATAAACTTCTTCAGTTCCTTCTTCTGGACCACTTGTCGAAGAACAAGGTCGTCAATGTTAAATGGCCGAGACCGGACGTTTTTATCATAGTTTCGAGCCAGCTGCTACTGATAGGCCGCATATTTGACTTGAGCGTCGTCTCGGAGCTCGTCAAAGTGATCTGACTCGGCAGCTAACATGGCATCATTTGTCGGGACATCAAAGGACATCAAAGGTTTTTGGGCTCTGTGTAGTCCTCGGGTTGAATACCCCGATCTGCTCTGGGCCGCTCATCCGTCGATAAGGTCAGCTCATTTCATCTTTTGGTTGGCTTATCTGCTTGCTGGTTCAATTTTGGTTGTTTGTTTTGCTCTGCTAGTGCCTTATTGTTTTGTGGGTTCGGCTGTTTGTTTAGCTGCTGTTTTGAGTTACAGTGGTATTCTCCCTATTCGGTGTTTGTATGCTTTATACCGTGCGACCATGGCTATTCGGAGCCATAACGAGGGAGGATGGGTCCCTGTGATTAACAAGCAGAGGAATAAGAATGGGGAGTTAGGAAGTAAAAATCAACCTTTGTTCACTCTTTTCATTGACAACTTGCCCGAGGGGGTTGATCAAGGTTGGCTCAGGAAAACTTTCAATAATTATGGTGTTGTCAAAGATGCTTTCATTCCGTATAAAGAGAGCAAAAGAACTGGTTCCAAATTTGGGTTTGTTAGATATGATTGTCACGTTTCAACAGGGGTTGCAATTTCAAAATCCAATGGGTTGTGGGTTAGTGATAAGAAGCTTTTTGTCAAAGAAGCTTCTTTTGGACATTATATGACCAAATTAGCTTTGAAGGTTCCCATATTTCATCATCCTGATGTGGAAACAAGCTCGCAAGGGATTCGTGGGAATCATGGTACTCACTTTGACATAGGAAAAAATGGTCATAAGAGCTTCAATCAAGGAATATCTTTTGCCCAAATGGTATCAGGTGAAATTAACAAAGGCGGTAGTGTTGAAAAGGAGTCAGAAAAGGGGTTGAAAAGTAGTGATCAAATGTGACGAAGGATATCTTTAAATTCTGCTGGAAATGGGTGGCTTTACCGCAGCGCGGTGGTAAAACTACATAAGTTAATTTCAATCAATGATTTAAAGGTCCAGATGGCAGAGATGGGATTAGACAATATTGATATTAAGGCGCTTGGTGGAAGGTCTGTGATTTTAACTTGTTCATCCAGAGAAGAAATGGAGAAATTGATTAAAGAAAATTGTTTGCAAAGGTGGTTCTCTAAATCTAAACCATGGGATGGACAAGCGGCATGCGCTGAAAGATTTGTATGGTTATGTTGCTATGGAATGCCTTTCAATGGATTGAGCAACAATTCCTTCAAATCCATTGGAGAATTATGGGGTTCTTTCATATCTACGGATGAATCGACGATGAAGATGTCATCTTTTGCGAAGGCTAAGATTTTAATCGCCACTAATATTTTCAAGGAAATTGATGAATGGATTATCGTTGAGGTTACAAAGTTAAGGTGATGGAAGATTCATGCGACCAACCACATGAAGCGGAGAAACAAATTCCCAGATTACGTCTGCATTCTACCTCGCGCTTAGAAGATGAATCAAAGGAAGAGGAAGAGGAGGAGTATGAGGATGATGAAATAGATACTCCGGTGTTTGAAAGTGATACTAATGGAACCTCTTCGGTTGCGGAGCTGATCGTAGGACAAGGGAGTGAAACCCACTGTGATTTAGCAAGTGGTGGGGCTGATTCTAAGCCCAAGGAGACTAATCTTGAAGGGGATAATCAATTAGTGGCCTTCTCTGAACCTATTGAGGCCGAAATTAATACTAAGGATACATCCCAATCTTTGGCTGATGGAACTATTATTGCAAGGGATAATTTTCCTTGCTTAGAAGATGGACCTTTGGATATTGGCATAGTTACAGAGCGAGCAGAACTTGATGAAGGCTTTTATAATCTTTCGGAAGTAGGTTTTTTGAATGACAAGGAAGTTGAAGGCCTACAGTTAGTTGTTGATCTCAATCCAATTGAGGTGACTAAGGATACAGAGAAAGGAAATGGAAGCAGAAGTCGATGGAGAACATGCTAGGCATTCCTAAATCCAAGAAGAAAGGTGGAAAAAAGAAGCAAAATTGCGCTTTGATTAGATCAGCTGTTGCCGCTGCTGCTTTACCATTCTCTTTTGTAGGCATCAACATGACTCATCTAAACGAGTCTCAGGCTATTTAGTCCCTTAACAAGATTATGGGCCTTAGCTATTCGGGGGACGAGAAGGATCTCACTCGACGATTAGCGATTATGGAAGCTGAAGATGACGAAAGGGCTAAAGCGCATAATCTCCAACATAACGATTGACTCTTAGGTGTCGTTTCGGGTGTTGTCTTGATGTTTAGGCTTGGGTGTGCCCCTTTTGGGTTTAGGTTTGGGTTTTGGGTGTTTTCTTTGTTGGTTTCTTGCCAACTTTGGTGTGTTATCGTTTTCCCTTGGTGTCCTTGTTGGCTTGTGATTGTTGGAGTTGTTGTTTCCCCTTGTGGATTTTCTTTTGCTCCAGCTTGAAGCTATCTAGGTTCCTTTTAATCTTTGTAATTTGTTTCCAAAGATTAATAAATTTTTCGCCTTTCAAAAAAAAAGAAAAAGGTTTCGGTTCGAGCTGTCGGTCGTGTAACCGCCACGGGAAGCACAGCTTCAACGCCGAACACCATGGAGTACGGGGTCCGGCCAGTACCACGCCGTGGAGTGGTGCGATAGCCCAATAGCACGTCTGGCAGTTCGGCTGCCCACTTGCTGCATTTATTGTTGAGTCGGCATTTCAACCCGGTGGAAATTGCCTTATTAGGTGCTTCAGCCTGGCTGTTCCCCTGCGGATAGAAGACGAAAGCTGTCTTCATTTGAATACCGTGTCTCTTGTACAGGGCCTTGATGGCATCAGCTACGAACTGGGTAAAATTGTCGGATACAATGGAGTATGGAACCCCGAACCTGGTGAAGATTTGTTTCCAAATAAAATTTTCCACATCGGCGACAGTGATCGTTATGAGCACCTTGGCCTCCACCCACTTGGTATAGTAATTCGTGGCAGTGATGATGTGCATGAAACCACCGGGGGCTTTAGGTAACTTGTCGATAATGTCTACCCCCCATTGGGCGAATGGCCAAGGGCTAGAGATAGGTTGCAAAGGCAAGATCGGCTGGTGGAGGAGCAATGAATGTTTCTGGCATGATTCGCATTGCCTGGCATACTCGGTGGCTGAATGCACCATTTTCTTCCACCAGTAACCCTAAGAGAGGGCTCAATCTGCTAAGGACCGGCCGCTGGTGTGGCAACCTGCACTCCCTCCGTGGAGTTCTTGAAGGATGTTTGGAACTTCATGCTCATGGACTACACGAAGGTCAGGACCCGTGTATGACCGTCGGTACAAGACACCTGAGGGATCGAGGAAGTAGGAGGCAGATTGGCAGCGAATTTTATGGGCCTCTTTGCGATCGGTAGGCAACGTGGCATGCTTCAGATAAGTAACTAGAGGATCCATCCCAATTGTTGCCAATTGAATGATCATCACTTCCCATGGCGCTAACTGGAAGCTTGGTGAAGGGACCTCCCCAAGAGTTATTGTCCTATTGCCGTCGCACGCGGCGCAAATGGCTCCAAGACCGGCCAAAGTGTTGGCATATGAGTTTAGATCCCGACTAACATGATCAAAAAATACATTCTGAAAGGAGCCGGCCAAAGCGATGACCTCGGCCACATACTTGTTCATACGCACATCCTTTGCTTCGTAGTCATCACTGAGCTGGTTCACAACCAGTTGGGAGTTGCTATAAACCTGAACCTCCTTGGCATCCATATGCCAAGCAATCCTCAGCCCAGCAATTAAAGCTTCGTATTCAGCCTCATTATTGGTTGCGGGGAAGCCAATGCTGAGGGCATGCTCATGCATTGTTCCGTTCGGTGAAACCAACACAATTCCGGCACCAGCACCCCGATTGTTGGATGCTCCATCTACATGAAGACGCCAAGCGTGGCCTGTGAATATTTTTGCCCGATGAAACGGAATGGGCTGTTTGGTGATGTATTTGTCATGCGTTGGGTGACATAGCCGAGGTTCTTCATTCGTTGCGTCCGCGCCGTCGGCCGAAGCTGAATCATCCATCTCATTCAAGGATACCCTCGGAGAGAACTCGGCAATGAAATCCGCCAGTACTTGTCCTTTGATCGCCGTTCGCGGTTGATACCGAATGTCAAAATTAGCCAGCACGAGGGACCATTCGCATAGTCGGTTCGATAGATCTGCCTTTTGGAGAACGGTCTTCAAGGGATACTCGGTAACTACCACAATGGTGAAGCTCTGAAAGTACGGCAAGAGTTTCCTCTTCGCCGTGACCAACGCGAGTGCCAGCTTCTCTATTGGCAAGTAGCGGGTTTCGGCGGGTAGAAGCGTCTTGCTGATGTAATAAATGGGTTGCTGATCGGTGCCATTCTCCATCGTTGCTTGCCGTACCAAAACTGCACTGATGGTATGTTGGGATACGGCCAAATAAAGGTAGAGCTCTTCCTCTTCCTTTGGCACGACAAGTAAGGGGGCTCGAGAAAGGTACACCTTTAAGTCGACGAGAGCACGATCGCATTCCAACGTCAACTGAAAACTTTTTCGGCTATTGCCCTTTATTGATTGAAAGAATGGACGGTAAACATCCGAGGACTTACTGATAAATCGGTTCAAAGCAGCAGCCATGCCGGCGAGACACTGGACCTCTTTTACCGTGGCTGGGGCTCTTATTTCCTGAATGGCTTTGACCTGACTCGGATCGGCTTCAATCCCTCAGGGAGTGACCAAATGCCCAATAAACTTGCTAGATCCTACGCCGAATGCATACTTCTCGGCATTGAGCTTCAAGCTGAATTTCTTCAGTACAGTGAATATTTTGCCGAGGTGGAGAACATGATCGGCAACATCTTTGCTCTTTGCAACCATATCTTCGATGTATGCTTCAAGTATCCGGCCGAGCAAGCCTTTGAACAGCTGAGCGATCATACGTTGGAACGTAGCCCCAGCATTCTTTAAGCCGAAGGGCATTACCAAATAATAGTAGGTGCCGTTGGGGGTGATGAAGGCGGTATTCTCTTGATCCTTCACGTCCATGGCAATCTAGTGATACCCCCGGTACACATCCATAAAGCTCAGGCGAGCATACCCGGAGATGGCATCCACTAACTGGTTTTGTAACAACCCTGACTTTTAGTAAGTAAAAATTTCGTTAAAAATTTGAATTTTTATTTTTAATTACTTGGATTGCGTTTGAAATCCCTTTTTAATTTCTAAAAATCTGTCATAATCAGATTTTAGTCTTTTAAAATTATATTTTTTGGCTAGAGATTCTATTTGGCAAGTATAGTTAGATTCTAACCAATTAGTTAGAGGGACCTAACTACCAATTCATCTAGTTACTTTCTCCTAATCCTAGATGAGCCTTTTGAACCTCCTTGAACCTTTTGAACCTTTCAAACCCTAGTGGAACCCTTTGGACCTTTAACTTTTACCCATTGAACGATAAAAGTTAAGGAAACTTTTATCCATTAAACGATAGATCTTTCACCAAAATCTTTTGATAGATTTGTTAAAGTACAAAGATATAGTTATATATAGGTATATATACACATGCCTAAAGGACATGTAGTATTTCAAAGTCTTATTAAAGTATTACCTTATTCTTTTATCCATTGGTTAATAACCGCTAGGGAATTTGTTATCCATTGGGTTATAGGGTCAATCTTCCATCAAATACTAGGATTTTCTAAATTATTATTTCTTAGATTTCCCATGGGATAATATACTCATATATTTATATGTATGTACTTTATAATATATTGCTCTAAGATTTCCTAAAGTACAAAATCTAGTATTTTAATAGGAGACATGTGCCTAATTGGATTATTTTAATAAGTGATTTTGATCCTATAATTTTTTATTGGATCCTTGGTACCTACTTGTATATTTGAATATGGGGACATGAGTACATATATATCTCATATTATATAAAAGCCTAGATTTCCTAAAGTACTTAATCCATTATTTTAATAAGAAAACATGAACCAAATTAGATTATTTTAATAGAAAAATTTTACCCACTGGACAATAATTGTTAGGAAAATTTTTATCCTTTGGGTAATAATCAAGATTTTTGTTATAAATAGCACCCTTACCCAGTCATTTCTCACACCTTCACTCCTTTGCTCTCACTTCTCTCTAGAATCCATTTTCAGATAGCAAACTGCTCTTCATAAATCCTCATTTTTCTCCTGCTTAAAGTAGTTTTTAGAACCAATTCTCTACGGGAAAGTTGTAGAGCACTTCAAGATCTTCAAGTTAGACCCAAGAACCACTCTAATCAATCAAGAAACGACAAAGATGCTGACATTCGAAGTTCAGTAAAAATCTCGGATTTCCAGTTCCAGACAGCATACTGTCTCTTCCTTTATCACCATTTTTCTCCTACCTAAATTAGTTTCTAGGATCAACTTCCTTCACAAAAATTATAGAGCGCTTCTAGAGCTTCGATTTCGACACAAGAACAATCGTATTCGGCCAGAGATTGACCGAGTTACTGCCATCCAAAGTTTGGTCCAGATTTGCGAGTTTCACCACCCATAGGATTTTCCAACTAGCTTATTCGGCCCCGACTAGTTTCAGAGCAAGGTAGATTAATCTCTACTCATTCTCCCTAGCATAACTTTCCTAATCATTTTCTTTAAAGTAGATGAGGTTTACTATCGTTTATAATGATTGGAATGTATGATGAACTTAGCTTTGGCGAATGGAAGTATGAGCATGTTGAATTATCGATCTTTACATTAATAAACATATGTTGTTTAGAATTTTCCATAAAGGAAGAAAGTATGGATTTTTTTTAAAAGAATGTTATCGCTTGAACGGAAGTATTCGGAATTTGATCTTTAAAAGCGTTATGTGCATGCTTACGTAAATTGCTTGTATTACTAGTGGTATAATGTTGAGTTAGATGATCTTGTTAGTTTAAAGATTTCAATGAATGATGTCGTATGGGAAAAATCCTACCGCGGAGTTGATGTTGTAGGTGGAGAAATTCTGCCAATGCTTTATACAGTATTGGATTGTTACGGCTTGTTTGTGCCTCTTTGCCGGAACTCTAGTTTGTCGTCGGAAACCTAATCTGCAAAACAGACAGGGAGTGAGTGCACCTTTGCCTCTCGTGGCAAAGGCCCTCCGATGCCAAAGTTAGTATTACGTACTAGCAATTGAACCCTAATTCTCAGTAGGAAAGCAATAAGAATGCAGTATATTGCGTACCTCTTTTCTCTAAGTTTACCTCGTATTTATAGATTCATAGATGCTTGCTGTCCAAGTATCCGTATTGCCCTAGGTTTCCTGCCTCGTATAGGAAACCCAGGATATCTTGGATTCTCGTTCCCTTATCAGTTCATTACCTTAGTCCTTTTAGGACTCTTTTCCATAATGAGCCGAACATCCCATTCCTATTGGGTATCTTTTATAGATCCTACATTCTCGGGATCTCATTCCTTTAACGGAATACTACTGCTTCTGGACTCTTCCAGAATGTTCTCTTTACTTCAACATCTAATAGAACTTCTTTCCTTGTTCGGCCATGAGATGGCCGAACAGTGGGACTGGGCCGGTTACCTCACATGTAATTGGTCCTTTAATAATCTGAACCATTCCTTTCTTTAGGGGTTCTCCTCTTGTTCGGCTCTCTCATAGCCGAACAAGGTACTTTGAACAGTGGCTTCATGTGTCACCGGTCAATCGTGTTGACCTTTCATAAGCTCCATGCTCGGGTGCTTCTTGGGCCTGCTCGGGAATACCTCCCTACAATTGCTCCCCAGCTTCACTTGTTATCTTTTACTCAGATGATGTGTGAAGCTTCTTTACCGAGCAAATTCATTTTGTTCCTGCACCTTATATATTCAAACAACTTATCATCATTTTACCATGACAAAAACACCTTTTAGGCCGTCTCAGGCTTTCAGTCCTAATCTTTACATGTGTCGATGATAATATTGTTCACATTAAATGCGGACAGGCGTGTTTTGGGGAACGGAACACTCAAACGCCGTCTTGGGTGACGTTTCACGTACGCCACCCTACTTTTAGGGTATTTTTGGGTTTTCGTCCCATTTTCAAAACACCCCAATCTCTCTCTTAGACTTCCCTCTGCAGAAAAAAGAAAAAAGACTGTTCAAGCTTTTCCCCGCCATTGAAGCTCTGTTCATCGTCTCAAGGCCTCTTCCTTTCTGCTCCTTTAGGGATTCCATTGACTATTTCTCGTAAGTCATCATTTCTTCTTCTTACAACTCCATTTCTCTAGTGGATTGTTTTCAATCAGAGTTTAGGGTTTCATTGTCCCCATTTTTTTTACACTTCATAGAATCCCAAAATCCTTTCTGGTAATGGGTAGATTTCGAAGGCACTGTAATACTCCTCAAAACATGGCTAGTTTCAGATCTCGATATGGGATTCCTGACGACGTAGCCATTGTATTGGCTCCTGAGGATGCCATTCGTGAGAGTTTCGATTTCGACACTCTTCACATTCCTGTAGTAGCTATTGTCGAGGGCGGGGTTAGATTCCCCTTGGCTCCTCTGCTTCGCCAAGTCTTAGCATACTATAGACTTTCCCCAATGCAAGTCTCTGCTAACTTCTTCCGAGTAGTTATGGGTATCAATACCATAAATCAGATGTTAGGGACCTCTTTAGGTCTATACGACATTCATCATCTATACAGTATCTCTAGAATCGGGGATGCCCTCACATATTATTTAAAAAGTAGGGATTCTAGGAAGAAACTTGTCCTTGAACTCCCTGACTCTGCTCGAGGGGATGACGACGACTTCCTGATTGTCACGGCAACTTCGAACCCAGAGATGAGGACGGCCAAGTGATTGGTTTTCATGCTCCTCATGTATTCAGGAGCCCACGTTAGTTCTTTTCTCCTAATTCATATGTTTTGTCCTTTTTTCATAGGAAAAGCTTTTTCATGCTTCTAATTTTTTTGTGCTCTACTCTGTTTCAGCATCCAACATTAACCGAGGTTATAATATCATAACCCCTCAAGTGCACGTAGCTGATATAAAACGTGCACTTGCTTTCAACGGTGAAGGGACGTACCTTGCTGGCCGAGCAAGAGCGGCTCAAGTACTACTAAGCTACAAAGCATCATACAGGGGTTTTATTGATCGGCGTACCCGTGCAGCTGACAACCCTGCAGTAGCTGGTCCTTCAAGACCTGTGGCCGAACAAGGAGAGAGGCGTTCTCGGACACCTCCAATCTCCGAGAACCAATCCCCCTTGCTGAAGAAGCCTCCAGTCCCACATCAAGTTCTTCTTCCAGCGGCTATACCCCCTCACCTCCAGCAATGAACCGGCCAATTGATTTAGGTAGTCTTCTCACCATCCCTGGTCGGGGTCGTGGCGCTGCTCGGGGCCAAGGTGGCCAAGGTCGTGGCCGCCATATTCAGACTCAGACTGATGCTCCTCCTGGCTTTTCTCCAGAAGAAATCGAAGCCATTCACAGAGAAACACGTCAAAGGGTGGAAGAATCCCTGGAAAGACCCCCACCATCCTCCTCATCTCCTGCTCCAACATGGGCTCCCTCTTTCTCTCATGGGAACCGAGCTATCACTGCTCGGGATACTGTTGAAACTGAAGGGACTGCCCTTGCATTGTCTCAGGCCTTTCTGTTGCCTGGGGACATGCAAAAAGAAGTTGCAATGTCTCCAGACAATCTTCTCAACTCCTTCATGTCCCACAACGCCAAGGTAAAATATCTTTTTATGATCATAGTGCATACAGCGTTTAATATTTATGTTTATCACAACTGTTTTGAACGTTCCAGGTGATGCAAAAAATGGTGGCCATGACGCAAAAACTCAGCCAATCAGAGCCCCAACGTGCAAAACTCGTCAGTGAGAACTCCAAGCTCCAACGTACCATCATCAGGCTTGAGAGAGAAAGAAACCTTGCCCAAGGGGTAGCTGATGGACTAAAGGGACAGCTGAAGGGGACTGAGGACAGTCTTGCTCAGACTTTGAAGGAACTTGAGACGTCCCAAAATGAAGCCAAGGCTGCTTTTGAGAAGGGGTATAACGAAGGAATCAAGGTTGCCACAGAGAGCTACACAAGCCAGATGCCTGGAATTCAGGACCAAGTTTGGGTGGCTTCCTGGAGAGCCTGCCTTGAAAAAGCAGAGATTCCTGAATCATCTCCGCTCTGGACCAATATTGAACTTCCAAGCGCAGCAGCTGGTGAACAGGAGGATATTGCTGAGGAGGGAGATGAAGAACAAGGTGTGCAGACATCGGAGCCTCCTGTTACTGAAGTTGAGCCACAGAGTGATACGACCAACCCTGGCCAAAAGGAAGCCAGTGGTGGTCAACCTGGAGAAGAAAGTACCACAAGAGATTTGACTGTCCCAGCAGCTGTTCAAGATCTCACAGAAGATGAGTGAATTCGATTGGCTTGTAATATGTTTAGCTTCCTGTTTGAATTTGTGGGCCTGACCATTGTGTTTGAAAAAACTCTGTCAGTATTTCGTACTTTTCCTTAGTTTGTAAGTGTCTCGTACTTATGAGTTAGCTTGTACTTATGCATATATTCGTATGCTTCTAAGTTTGTGCATATTTTTCGTATGCTTTGGACAGTTTGTGCATATTCTCGTATGCTTATGCATGTATTCGTATGCATTGCAGGAAATTTAAGTTTCTCGTACTTAAATTCCATATAAGTGTTATATAAGTGTTTTCATACTTATATTTGTTAAGTTTCTCGTACTTTAAATCATCACACAAGTGTTTCGTACTTGCGTGCTCACAAGTATCTCGTACTGCAAAAAGCTCTAAAAATCACACAAGTGTTTCATACGTTGTGTTTTAAGTTTCACGTACTTTAAATGTATACTATACCCTGCTCCCCAATACGAATTAAGGGAAACAAATCTCAAAATTCGTATTGAAAACAAATACCAGGAACACAACAACAGTTATACTAAAAAGTAACTTCATTTATAATCTGTAAAACTCAAGAGGGCGTTATTCGTACCCCTTGCAGCTAAAATAACAAAACTTAGAACACAAGAGAGTTTTATTCGTAACTCTCACACAATAACGATGTGCAAAAAAAAAAAGTATAGTCATATAAGAAATTTTCTCAAGTTGTGGACATTCCAAGGTCTTGGCACCGGGTTCCCGTCCAGATCTATCAATCGATAAGCCCCAATGCCCACAATCTTAGTAACCCGATATGGGCCTTCCCAATTGGCCCCTAACTTTCCCTCATTAGCCACTTTAGTGTTGCCGAGCACCTTTCGTAGTACAAGGTCCCCAACATCGAATTCCCGTGGATGCACATGTTTGTTGTAGCCTTTGATTAGCTGCTCTTGTTACGAAGCCAAATGCACTAAGGCCCGTTCTCGTCTTTCCTCGGCAAGATCTAATTCAATTTCCAAGGCTCTATCATTTCCTCCACTTTCAACCAAAGTGGTCCTGTTGGTCGGCAGACCCATTTCTAATGGAATAACAGCCTCTGTTCCATATGCTAAAGAATAGGGGGTCTCTCCCGTAGACCTCCTAGGTGTTGTTTGGTATGCCCATAGAACCAATGGGAATTCATCAGGCCATTTCCCTTTTGCTTTATCCAAATGCTTCTTAATCCCATCAAGAATGGTTTTGTTAGAAGCCTCTGCCTGTCCATTACTTTGAGGGTAGGCCGGAGTTGAGTAGTAATTTCTTATCCCATACTGGGCACAGAAAGTTTTGAACTTCTTTTGAAACTGAGACCCATTGTCTATAATCAATGAGTACGGGACTCCAAAACGAGTAATGATGCTTTTCCACACGAACCTCTCTATCATAGGTTCGGTGATTTTAGCCAATGGTTCTGCCTCAATCCATTTAGTGAAATAATCTGTTGCAACTAGCAGGAATTTTCGATTTCCAGTTGCTTTGTGTAATGGACCCACAATATCCATTCCCCATTGAGCAAACGGCCATGGACTTGTTAAAGGCACCAAATCCTCGGCTGGTGTTCGAATCATTGGCGAAAACTTCTGACACTTCTCACAAATTTTAACGTACATTTTAGTATCTTCTTGCATGTACGGCAACCAATATCCTTGAGTAATTGCTCAGTGGGCTATGGACCTGCCCCCGGCATGGCTTCCACAAGTTCCCTCATGAATTTCGTGGAGGAATTTTTGCACCATTTCAGGATGCACACAAAGCAAGTAGGGCCCTTTAAAAGACTTCCTGTATAATTTTCCCTCAGGTGATAACCAGAATCGAGCAGATTTGGTCCTTATTTTATGGGCGTCCTTTTTGTCTAAAGGCAGTTTTTCATCTCGTAAAAACTCAACAATTGGATCCATCCAACTTGGTCCTTGGTTCACGTCCAAGACCATCTCCACGCTTCGCCCAATGCTCGGCTCAGTTAGATACTCTACGGCTATATTTCTTCTAAACTCAGTCGGTACAGCTGCTACCAACCATGCTAGTGAATCTGCATGTGCATTCTTTCCAGAACTTATCTGCTCAATATATACTCGTTCGAAAGTATCGAGCAGATATTTGGTTGTTTGTACATAGGCTGCCATCTTCTCGCTCCGGGCTTCATATTGCCCGGACAACTGATGAACTACAAGCTGTGAGTCACAATATACCCTAACATGTTTGGCTTTCAGGGTTTTTGCACTTCTCAAACCAGCTAAAAGTGCCTAGTACTCCGCCACATTATTGGATGCATTGAACCCAAGCCGAACAGATAGTTCCAACATTGATCCTTCAGGGGGAAAAAGCACTACCCCTATCCCTGATCCAGTGTTACAAGCTGACCCATCAACGAACAGCTTCCATTCCAGGGGATCTTGTTTGGCTAATGCCTGTTTCTTCGTTACAGGAGACTTTGATTCACACTCCTTTCTCATAGGAGGTAAAGGTGCAATCGCAGGTGAAAATTCTGCCACAAAATCTGCTAACACCTGTCCTTTGATTGCCGTGCGCGGCTGATAATCGATATCATATTGGCTCAACTCAACAGACCAAGTTGAAATCCTTCCCGAGAAATCTGCTTTCCGGAGTAGAGATTTTAATGGGAACTCAGTATAAACCACAACTTTATGGCTCTGGAAATAATGTGGCAATTTTCTTGTTGCTGTCCTTAGTGCTAGGATCAATTTCTCGAGGGGCAAATATCTTGTTTCTGCATCTAACAATGTCTTGCTCACATAGTAAACAGGGATTTGTTCGGATCCCTTATTTCTCAGAAGGACTGCACTCACAGCATGCTCAGAAACAGCTAAGTACAAGACTAAGGACTCACCTGGTTCTGGAGTTGAGAGAAGGGGAGGAGAGGCCAAATATCCCTTTAAATCCTGGAAGGCTTGTTCACATTCTGCTCCCCATTCGAATCCTTCCCTTTTCTTTAACAACTGAAAGAAAGGTCTGCACTTGTCACTTGACCGGCTAATAAATCGATTGAGAGCTGCTGCCATCCCAGTCAATCGCTGGACTTCCTTCGTTGTCCGGGGACTCTGCAGATTCTGCAAGGCCTTGATTTGGTCGGGATTCGCCTCTATCCCCCTCAACGTTACAAGATGGCCCAGAAACTTTCCAGAACCGACTCCAAACGCACATTTCAAGGCATTGAGTTTCAACTTGTATTTCCTTAGAATCTCAAAAGCCTCCTTCAAATCTGCTATATGTCCCTGCCCAGTTTTACTTTTCACCACCATGTCATCTATGTAAACCTCCATAGTTTTGCCGAGCAATTTTCTAAACATGATGGTTGCCAATCTCTGATACGTTGCCCCTGCATTCTTCAATCCAAAGGGCATGACTTTATAGCAGTACAACCCACGTGGTGTAATAAAAGAAGTTTTCTCTTGATCCGGGCCAAACATGGCAATTTGATGATATCCTCGATATGCATCGAGAAAACTCATCCGTCCATATCCTGCTGTTGCATCAACCAACTGGTCAATCCTTGGAAGAGGAAAACTATCCTTTGGGCACGCTTTGGTTAAATCTGTGAAGTCTACACATACACGCCATTTGCCGTTCTTTTTTTTGACGACAACAGTATTTGATAGCCATTCTGGATAATAAACTTCCCTTATTGCCTTGGCTTCTAACAAATGGTCCACCTCTTCAATTACAGCGTCAACGTGCTGTACGGCTGCCTTTCGTTTCTTTTGAATGACCGGCTTATGCTGTGGATCAATATTCAAATGATGGCAGATAACATCTGCGCTTACCCCAGGCATCTCCTCTGGTGTCCAAGCAAATACATCGACATAAGTTTTCAAGAAACTTATCAGTTCATTCTCCTCTTCTACTAGCAATGATTCCCCAATCAGGAAATACCTATCAGGATCACTCTCGTTGATCTGTGTTTTCTTCAAATCCTCAACTACCCTCTCGGTTGGATCCTTTCCGATGTCTTCAATGGTCGGCTGATCCGAAGTTTCCACAGTATTAACATGGTGGACATTTTGGATTCTCTTTATGATGGATACCAAACATTGTTGAGCTATCTTTTGGTTACCTTTAATCTGTTCAATCCCATTGGATCTTGGGAATTTCACCATTTGATGGTAAGTAGAAGAGACTGCCCTCATCTTGTGCAACCATGTTCTTCCTATAATCACGTTATAGGAAGACGGTACATCCACCACCAGGAAGTCTGTCCGTAGCACTACTGTACCAGCCCGAACAGGCAAAGTTACTTTTCCCAATGGCCAGACTGCTCCTACCCCAAATCCGACCAAAGGTGTCACTGATTGTACCAAATCTTCTTGAGTGAGCCCCAATTTCTTAAATGCATCGTAATATAGCACTTCGGTGCAACTCCCAGAGTCCACCAGGATTCTTTCCATGTCATATTCCCCAACTCGTAGGGTTATGACCAAAGCATCATTGTGAGTTACCTGGACTCCTCCCAAATCTTCATTTGTAAAAACTATGCTCTTGTTGCTCACACCTTCATTGCACCCTCTTTTCTTCCCCAACTGCATCACATGTTGGTCGTGTTTTACTTGTCTCTGAAGTAGTCTCACCTCATTTCTCGTATAAGGTTCAGCTAATCCATGTATCATATGAATTACCCCTTTCGGATTCTGTTCGTAATCCAACTCCATAGCTTTTTGTCTTTATCCTTGGGATCTTCTTGGATAAATTCTTTGAGATAGCCCCGTCAGACCAAATCATCAAGGTGCCGTTTAAACATCTCACAATCCTCCGTCATATGGCCCCAATCCTTATGGTAACTACAGTGCTAATTCGTAGCACGCTTTGCATCTTCATTCCCACCTAGAGTTGGAGGCCATTTGAAATAAGGTTGATTCTTTATTCGATAAAGAATCCTGTAAATGGGCTCTTTCCAGACCGTGCTTATTGAAAAGAACGATTTGGGATCCGGAGCTTGTTTGTCCTTGTACGGCTCTTTCTTCGCCTGCCCATAATCTTTTCTTTCACGATAGGTTTTGGGCTCTGGCTTTTCTATTTTCTTTGTGGGCCCCTTTACTTGCTCGGCGGCCAGCTTGCCATCTTCCCGAAGAATATAATCTTCGTTTCTGGCATGCTGCTCGATTCTCTCCATTAATTTTGCTAGCGTCTGCACTGGACTCATGTTTAGGGACTTACGTAGCTCCCCCCGAACACGCAAACCTATCTTGAAAGTGGCAATGGCATATTCCTCACTACATCCTTCAATTTTGTTAAAGGTCTCCCAATATTTCTTTGCCTATGTCCTGATCGGCTCGTCCTCGCCTTGCTTCATAAAGGAAAGGCTTTCAAATGTTTTTGGAGCTTTTCTGCTCGTCAAAAACCGTGCAGTGAATTCCTTGGCCAACTGCACCCATGTTCGGATGGAGCGTGATCCTAATCTATGAAACCAAGATAAAGCAACCTTCCCTAAACTTGATGGGAACATCTTGCACATAATTGCATCATCTCCTTCATGCATAAACATTGCCTACTGGTAATGCTGTATATGTGCCACGGGATCAGCATCTGTCTCGTAGAGGATGAACGTTCCGTGTTTTACTCTGGATGGCAACCTTGCCTCCTGTAACTTTTTTGCAAAAGGAGAGGATGCTATATTCCGAAGTGCTTTCCGTGCTGCTTCTCGTGCAGTCATGGTTTCATCCTCTGGTCCTTTCTTGGATCTAGTTCTTTCCCAGTCGGAATCAGGTCTTTCATACCTGTCCTTGTGATGTTTCCTACTCCCTTCCTCCTCAGGGGTAGAGCTTCGACCTTCGTTTCTCCTTTTTCTCGGAGAAACCCTCCTTCGTTCGGGTGTTCGGTTCTTGCTTCTTCTTTTTCGTGGAGAAGCTTTATGTCGTCTTGGGGTCAGACTTCTGTTTCTGCTCCTTCTTCCTCGTGAAGGAGCCTTTTGGTACTGTACCAAAGCATATTCACTGCCTCTAGAACTTCTTCGAGATAGTCCGGAGTCCTTTAGATGTACTCTGATCCTTTCTAGTTCTCTGATCTCATGTTCTCATTTTTTGATTAAACGAGCATACTCCTCGATCTCTTGTCTCTTCTTATCAAGAACGTCTTCGCTACGGTATACACTTCTGGAGTGTGCAATCGATTCATCCCCTCGATGGGATTTAGTCCTTCTCGTGGACTTTGATGCCGTCTCTCCATCTCTATTTTTGGAGTTACCGTGGATGGTAAGAGGGTGGCCCTTACTCGTGGTCCTCTTATGTCCTCCTTCGGGCTTTTTCGGAGCCTCGGGTGGAGATTTATCCCCTCCTCCAATTAACACGTCCTTTGGATCGTGTGGTGTTGCTGGATCCACTTCCACCATGGTCGTCTTTTAAAGGGAACTCTTTCGTTTCCCACAGACGGCGCCAATTGTAGGTGGAGAAATTCTGCCAATGCTTTATACAGTATTGGATTGTTACGGCTTGTTTGTGCCTCTTTGCCGGAACTCTAGTTTGTCGTCGGAAACCTAATCTGCAAAACAGACAGGGAGTGAGTGCACCTTTGCCTCTTGTGGCAAAGGCCCTCCGATGCCAAAGTTAGTATCACGTACTAGCAATTGAACCCTAATTCTCAGTAGGAAAGCAATAAGAATGCAGTATATTGCGTACCTCTTTTCTCTGAATTTACCTCGTATTTATAGATTCATAGATGCTTGCTGTCCAAGTATCCGTATTGCCCTAGGTTTCCTACCTTGTATAGGAAACCCAGGATATCTTGGATTCTCGTTCCCTTATCAGTTCATTACCTTAGTCCTTTTAGGACTCTTTTCCATAATGAGCCGAACATCCCATTCCTATTAGGTATCTTTTATAGATCCTACATTCTCGGGATCTCATTCCTTTAACAGAATACTACTGCTTCTGGACTCTTCCAGAATGTTCTCTTTACTTCAACATCTAATAGGACTTCTTTCCTTGTTTGGCCATCTCATGGCCGAACAGAGGGACTGGGCCGGTTACCTCACATGTAATTGGTCCTTTAATAATCTGAACCATTCCTTTCTTTAGGGGTTCTCCTCCTGTTCGGCTCTCTCATAGCCGAACAAGGTACTTTGAACAGTGGCTTCACGTGTCACCGGTCAATCGTGTTGACCTTTCATAAGCTCCATGCTCGGGTGCTTCTTGGGCCTGCTCGGGAATACCTCCCTACAGTTGATGCATGAAAACGAGACACAGAAATCAAGAAAGTAGAAACATGACACCTAGGGTGTTGTTAATGAAATAGCGTGTTTTGAAATGGGTGAAATGTTTTGGAAACCGCAATGTGGCCGGACGTGGTAGCCCATTGTGTGGTGTGTGTTTTGTGTGTATTCTAATGGCAATCCGAAGTAGTGGAACCATTGTGAGGTTGTGTGTGTTCCAATGGGAATCCGATGGGAATCCAGGAAAAGTGGAACCATTGTGAGGTTGTGTATGTTATGGGAATCCTGGAAAGCGGAACCATTGTGAGGTTGGATGTGTTCCAATGGGAATCCAGAAAAGTGGAACCATTGTGAGGTTGTGTGTGTTCCAATGGGAATCCGTATCAGTGGAACCATTGTGAGGTTGTGTGCGTTCCCATGTGAATTCGGAGCAGCGGAACCATGGTGAGGATTAAAAAGGAGAAAAAGTTTTAAAACCCCCAATGTGGCCGGACTTGCCCATTGTGGGATTGTGTGTGTGTGTTCTAATGGAGATCCGGATTAGCGGAACCATTGTGAGGTTGTGTGCGTTCCCATGGGAACCCGGAGTGGCGGAACCATGGTGAGGTATGGCTTGGTTATCCACAGAGAAGAGCCAATGCAATTGTGTGCCAATGGGAACCCGGGACGTCTGAACCATTGTGACGATACTCAGGAGACCGGAACTGCAGAACCAAGGTTGGATGTGTAAAAATGATTTTGGAAATGTTGAACGGTATATGAAAATGAGACACAATTTACGATGAGTCGCGTAGGAGAAACTCAGAAAGTCATGGACACCAACGCTAGGAAGATAGCGAATGTGGATGTGTCATTGTTATTCATTTATGCATGAGTTATGTGACAATCATGAGTTTATGTGCTACATCTATGACCTGTTGTTTGTAAATTATGGGTTAGCGGGTATGGGATTGTTCTGCTGAGCTTTTGTAGCTCACGATGTTACCTTTGGTGACCCTGACATATTATATTAGCGGCGACGCTGGTATAATGTGTCAGACCTTGTAGATGATCAAGATGAACAGTACACCTTGGAGGCTTTTGGAGCTGAGGAGCTGGTTTATCCATGGGCAGGGGAAACAGTCCTTTGGACATGTGTCGTTTAAGTCGGTGAAATCGATGCACACCCGCCATTTACTATTCTTCTTCCAAACTACCACCGGATTAGCCAACCAAGTAGGGTATTGAACCTCACGAATCGCGCCGGCTTCAATGAATCGCCCAACTTCTTCATTGATGGCATCTGCATGCATCGCCGAAGATCAGTGTGGCTTTTGCATGATGGGCCTCCTCCTTGGATTGACATTCAAAGAATGCGTGATCACATCAGGGCTCACACCGGGCATCTCATATGGAGTCCAAGTAAAGACCTCCATGTTATCCCTGAGGAACCGGACCAATCTATCACGCTCAGCTCCATCAAGTTTCGAACCAACCATAAAGAATCGAGAACCATCTTCATTGATTGGTACCCGGATCAGATCCTCCACTGCTCTCTCCTTGGCCGACCTGTCGATTTCATCCGGACCTTGAAATGCTTCATTCACATTCTCGCCTGGAAAGTTCTCCCCCAACAATTCAAGGATCTCAACCCAATGAACCTCCTCTGTCTTGCCGTTGCCGCGGATGGAATTAACAAAACATTTTTTGGAAACTGTTTGATCGCCCCTAATGGTTTCCTGCTGCCCAAACTTGTCGATGAACCGCACACATTAGTGAAGCGTCGACACAACAGCCTCCATGCCTTGCAACCAATTGCGACCCAAGATTGCGTTATATGGGCTCGGCGAACTAACCACGATGAATTCCACATCCAAATGCACTGATCTGGCAAAAACTGGAAGCACTATCTTGCCAAGTGGGTAGACTGGAATCCCGGTAAATCCAACAAGAGGGGCATCCACCGGGGACAATCGATCCCTCGAGAAGCCAAGGGCTTTGAACGCCGAGTAATAGAGAATCTCTGCCGAGCTTCCTTGATCGACCAACACTCAGCGAACCAACTTCCGCTGGATAGGTATTGAGAGGACCAAGGCATCGTTGTGAGGCAAGGATACCCCCTCCATGTCCTGCTCGGTGAACGTAATCGCCCACGTATTATGAGCAACCATCTTGCGTTTCAAAGATGGTGGTATCGCCATCACCTCGGGTGGAAGGTGATATAGTTCGTCGTGAAGTTCATTGACCCAGCCCTAATCCATTGGACCATGAATGCATCGAACCACACCATCCAGAACTCGGGCTTGCGGCTTGATCCCTGCGTTGGGCGATTTAGTCCTGTCGATCCATCGACCCATCATACCCTGCTGTACAAGCTCTTCGAGATAGAGCTTGAACGGCTGGCATGCCGTCGTGTAATGTCCCTGCTTGTTGTGGAATGAACAGTACACCCTCTGGTTCGGTTCCCGCCCATCGGCGGTTCCGAGCTTCTCCACTGCCCCCGTCGGCCATTGAAAACCCGGTAGGCGTCCACACTCTCGGAGCATGCAAAAAATCGGTTCTTTGAAATAGGTGGTAATGGCGAGGTGGTCCCGTCCATCACTCGGCGGTCGGTCCCATGATCTGCCACCCCCCTTATTTCTGCCGGATCCGCCACTTTCTTTCTTGGTAATGGTGTTAACTTGTTTCTTTGCTTCCCTAACCACCAGTCTACACTACAAGAAAAAGTATGTGTAGTGCCGAAAAAGTGGCGACAAAATTTAATTTCGTCGCTAAATGAGTATATTTGGCGACAAAAAAATAAATTCGTCACTGTTTTGATAACTTCCTTGACGAAATTATTTTGTCACCAATTATAACTATTTAGCGACGAAAAAGATATTTTTGTCACCAAAGGCTCCTATTTGGCGACGAAATAAAATTTTCGTCGCCGAAAGAGTAAAAAAGGAGACGAAATTATTTTTTTGTCGCCAAAGATAATTATTCGGTGACGGAAATAATATTTTGTCGCCAAATGAGACGAAAAATATTTTCGTCTTCCTTTTACATTTTTAGTGACGAAAAATTTATCCTTTGGTGACGAAATTTATGAATTACGCTTTGTTACCAAATATATTTCGGGCATAACTCTTTGCTCAGAACTCCGATTGAGATAATTTAAATTGGGTTTAAACAATAACATAAAGAGCTAAGACTTTCATGTTTATTAAAATTGCTAATTTTAATATTTAATAGTTCAAAATATATTTTAATGTTCAATGTATGTGTTATATATTAGATATTTCAAACATATGCTGAAAAGTTTGTGTGGTGTAGTTGGTTAAAGCTTGCGTGCAAAACTTAGGAGACTCGGGTTCGAAACCCGCAGGATCAAGAAGGTGAGATTTTTTTTGCATATAAGAATGTCTTTCGTGATGAAAAATTTCGTCACCGATGGATCACCTTTGACGAGCCAAAGGGAATAATTTGTGACGAAATTTTTTGTCATAAAAAAAGCACAATAGGTGACGAAGAAAATTTCGTCACCAAGTCATTTTTCCGTGACGAACTTTTTTGTCACCAAAAGGCACTATAGGTGACGAAATCTATTTTTCGTCACTAGGTAGGAATCCTCGACAACCTTTAGTCGACAATTTTTTTTTCGTCACCTATATTATTTGTGACGAAAAACATACAATTTGCGACGATTTTCATTCGTCACCCAATGCAATTTTTCTTGTAGTGCTAGTTGGATCAGCTGCTTCTGCAACCCTGGAGCCCCTGATATATTCTTTAAGTTCAATATAGCGGGCAACGGTTTGCATCAGATTCGACATATCATTCAGCAGCCGGAGCATTAATTCTTTGGAGAGATCGGAGGTGCGATCTAGACCGCGCTTAAATGAGGTAGCAGCAGTCTTTTGGTCGCAACTTTCAACCAAATTGTACAAGTTGTAAAAGCGATCCGAATAGTCCTCAATGACTCGCCAACCCATTTCCTCAAATCCGTGAGTGCCTCAACGGTTTTCGGCGGCCGATTGCTGGCGACGAAACGCAAGGAGAAGGAACACTCCAGTTTGCCGAAGCTACTGACCGACCCGGGTTTTAGTTGCATATACCATAACATGGCAGCGTCAGGGAGGCTTAAAGAGAATGTTCGGCACATCATTGCCTCGCTAAGTCCGCAGAGTGCAGCCGTTGATCTAAATTGCTACACGTGGGTTGGAGCATCTGACTTCGGATTGTAGGTATTGAATTTCGGGACCTTGAAGTTGGTTGGTGGAATTTCGTCCATTATGGCCAAGGAGAAAGGCGACCCTGTCTTTTCGGCTGTAGTTACCGCCATACCTCTAATCCTCTGCGGAGTGGCCACCGGAGGTGCAACATTAGCCTCATATGTAATGTCCCTTGAGTGTTTGTCCGAAATTGGTTCCCAAAGTCCTCGTCCACCCACACTTGGCTCAGGGGAACTTCGCTTTTTACACTTCGTTTTCCATGCCTTTTTCCTGGGGAGGAGTTCAACGGATGGCTGTGTCACTCGATAGGAGGTGCTCTCACCTGTTCGGGTGTTTACCATAAATAGGGCTCTACCACCGCTACTGACCTCGCATCTTTCCTCCGGAAGCAGCCCCTAGCTATCCTTCCGTGCTTGGTTTGGGCTCGCAGTACCCCTTGGCGCATGCCGCTGGGACTGACACCCAGAATGCCCCGGCGAAGGCTGACGAGGATTGGCCACCACCTTCCCACGTCCATCATACCATCGATCCTCAGTTCTGGATGGGGAATGACCATTTTGCTGATCTCGGATCCTTGAGGGACGGTAGTTTTGGGAATCCTCATTCCTCGTGTTACTGATTTGGGTGCCATCTCGGCCGGTGTTCGCCCATGAAATCTCGTGCAGGCATTTGCTTCAGGTGGTAATGTCCGAGAATGGGTATCGCTGGTTCGATTACTATGTGAGAATGTTCGGTGCCTGGATTCCAAATGGACGCGTCCGGTAGCATCTTGTTTACACCCGTTTTTGGCACCCAATCCTGGGCAAGCGTTGGAAGGCCATTTAATTATTTTTAATTAAATTGGGCCAAAAAATAGAGATGTATTGGAACAAAATTATTGGGCCAAACACATGTTGACTGGGCCTAATTAATTTTAGTTTGATTTGGGCTTGAGTTTGAAAGCTTTAGGCCTATGTGCAAAAAGAATTCGGATTGGCCCGTGACTTATTTAAACTTGTTAAATATTTTGTGGGTTAATCATGTTAATTGGCCATTTAGATTAATTAAATGGTCCGCTACCCAAGTGGTCCATGAAAAGTGGAGGGAAAGAAAGATGTTGTCTGGCAAAAAGCCATTTGACTTGGAGGTTTTTCCTACCCACGAAAGAAGGAGGAAAAATAGGCCCATTATCCCATCAATTGCCCATGATTAAATAAACACATGGGTAATTGTTATTTACCTCTAATAACTACTCATGACCCCACTAAATATGTTAGTGGGTAGTTACTCGGGACACGTGGCAACATCTGAGGCCTACTCGAGACACATGTCAGCTCGTAGTGAAGGCGGGAAACTTGGCCCAGATTTGGACCAGTGCACTATTTGCCCATGATCTTTCGTAACTTCCAATAACTACCCATTATCCCATGATCTCATGAAAGGGAGGTTACAAAGGACACATGGCGCCATGAGAGGAGGACAACAAGATCCTTGCATGCAGAAAATTCGAAGACTCTTGGCCTATAAATACTAGAAGACAAGAAGAAAAAAGGGTTCCCACACCAATCAAGCTCAAAGCTTAAAAAACCAAAGCCTTCCCAGTGAAGCAATTATCTCACTTCTCTCTCATTTACTCAATTACTTCACCAAGTATTTTGAGTTTTCTATCTCTCTTGTATCCCAACTTTATTATTACGACATAATAAAGTTATTCATATCTCTCTTGTATCCTCGACCTTATTATTACGATATAATAAAGTCATTCTACATTGCTACTTCTTTTCCTACAGGGTTAGGAAATTATTAAGTCCTCGCTCGTAGAGGCAAAACCACGAACCAACACTGCCATCCAGCCCTTAGGTTTGCAGCACTATCGCCCTCACGGTTAAGAAGTCAGAAAAGGGATGCTCAGCCCTTTACGTTAGACATGACAAGTCTTGGCATGCCCGCTCAGTCCTTGAGCCATTTCGGAGCCGAACATCTTTTTGGCACGCCCGGTGGGACTCTAATCGTCTAAGGGTTTTATCATTGTCAGAAAGCCACAGCAACAACCGGATCCACCCATCCCGGATCCACCACAAAGTCCTGAGGGAGTGGCAATCGACGTGCCATTACTCGAGAAAGCTGGTCCTCAGATCAGCGCCCAAGATCTTAGCGACGCTACCGACAGCGTCAAAAATTATATGTTCATGGGAGGACATGAGATCTCCCACAACGTTACGCAGTCAATCCCGCAATCGTTCAGTCAGTCCTTGGAACCTCTGGCCATAGCAGTCAACAAAATGATTGCTACACTTACAGAGAGGCTACCGCTCGCTCCTCAGCAGCAGGGCTTTCCACAGTTTGGTGTTTTTGGCAACGGTCAAGACCAAGCTGGCTTATTGGGGGTTCCTCACCCTCCTTAGACATTTTACCATGCCACTTCATCTAATAGCCCTGTACTCAGGGGGCAAAAAGAGAAGGGAGTCGTGATTGGAGGAGCTTCGACGCCTCCGAATAACGATCAAAGGTTTATTTTGGTCGAGGACCAGAACAAGCTTGACAAGTCTGACAAGACAAACAGAAGGCCTTTGCAAGGAGGCCAAGGCTTTGGAAAGGACAAAGGAGTTACATGTACTCCTCAAAGCTCTGATACTTGGGGGGCAAGTCCAGCCCAGAACCAGTAGGCACAAAAGGCGCACCCACAGCCGCCTCCTGAGCCAGACCTAGTCATGGGAAGGGATCAAGTCTTGAACTTGCTCCAGGAGCAATTAGGACCTGGTTTCAGACCTTTGGAAAGGCCAATGTATAGGAAGCCTCATACCGAGGAGGTGGACAATACACCTTTCCCAAAGGGTTATAGAGTCCCAAAATTTCAGACCTTCAATGGTGAGAGCATGCAGTCCACGGTGGAGCACATTGCCAGGTTTCAAGTTCAATGTGGAAAGGCTGGAACCATTGATGCACTAAAGTTGAGGCTTTTTCCCAATTCTCTTACTAGGACAGCCTTCACTTGGTACATCAACTTGCCACCTAACTCGGTGCAGACCTGGGCATAGTTGGAAGAGATGTTCCACCAGCAGTTCTACAGGGTAGAACCAGAAGTGACGTTGGCAGACCTGTCATGTTATCGTCAAACCCATCTAGAGTCTGTGGAGTCCTACCTCTTACGTTTCAAAATTGCTCAATCCAAATGCAAGATAGACCTTCCTGAGGCCGAATACGTGCGTATAGCATTAAACGGCCTGGGCTTTGGAATGAAGAAGAAGTTTTATGGAACGGAGTTCAAAGATCTATTCGAATTATCTTCTAAGGCTTCTCATTATGAAAAGTTCTTGGCGAAAGAGCAAGACAGAAAGACGGCATCCAAAGGGACGTATTACCGCGACCCTAATTACGAGGTTGCTGTAGTGGAAGCAGAAGCAGACCCAGACGTGGTAGTGGCTGAAATCATCAACAAAAAGCCATACGTTTGCAAGGCCTTTGTCAAGATGGAGCCCACAAAGCAGCCAGCCCAGAGCACTTTCAATAAGTCAACTAGGACCTATACATTCGACGTGGGTAGGGCTGAAGCTATCTTTGATCAACTCCTGGCCAACAAGCTGCTCAAACTACCCTTTGGTCACAAGATTCCAACTCCGGAAGAATTGAAGGGCAAAGAGTATTGCAAGTATCACAATTCTTGGAGTCATACTACTAATAACTACATAGTATTTAGAAATGATATCCAGGACAAAATTGAGCGGGGAGAGTTCAAATTCCCTGAGAAAGACAAGCAGCCGATGGGGGTGGATGGCAATCCCTTTCCTTTAGGGCTGAGTACAAATGGTCTCCGTCAACATGAGGGACATGCCTAGGACTGTTCTTAGGCAGAAGATAAGTTTGGGAGCCCCTTCCAGAACAGTCTATAAGTCCAGCCCAGGCAGGTATTGGGATCCTTATTATGATGAGGGTGATGTCAGGACTGAGCGGGTTAGAAGTTTCGAAAAACTGAACTCTTGGTGGTCCAGACCTTCGGGAGTGAAGAAACCAGAGAAACCAACTTGTTCCATGGTGTGCACAGAGTGTGGACATCATGCCAGTCCTAGCAAGCCAGTCCTGAAAAGCATTATTGTGGGAAGAGCTGAGCCAAGTCCTAAGGAGCCACGCAGGTCTAAAGGGAGAAGGGTTGTACGCGAATCTGTGTTCAACCGAATTTAGCTAGGGTTGGTTGAAATTGAAGATGAGCTCGTCAACTTAAGGATATCTGCTCCTTCCAGGGATAAACTAAGGGCTGTGAGACCTCCATTCACTCCTCCAGATGAGTGGCACAGGGTTGAACATCCCAAGTTTCCTTCTGAACCTCCACCTTTATCTAGATCTCAGAAAAGGCGCCGCCAACGATTCAGGCAGGCAACTAGAAAGGCTGATGAAAAAATAGATCTACTGGACGACCCAATGATTGAAGACGACCCCAAAGAAGAAATGAAGGTGGAAGTCCTGGTAGAAGAGCCTGTGGTTGGAAAACCTAAGGCCAAAAGAGTATACAAGCCCTTGGAAAGGACTGTGGAAGAGGCTATCATCGAGCCTCCTCCAAAGACTTTACCTAAGAAGCAAGCACCCTCGGGAAAGACATACAAAGAGGCTGTTACCCAACTGCCTGCAAAGCAAGCCGCTGTATCCAAGAAACAACCTCTCTTGGAAAGAACTCTTGAAGAAGCTAGGATTCAACCTTCACCGAGACAAGTCACTTTGACCCAGAAGACAGCCCTTGAACCAAGGAGGCCAGACTCGGGGAGCAAGTCAAAGTTGAATCCACAGGCTAAGGTGTTTGTGCCTGGATAGGGTCATAACATGCAATGCAACATGGTCATGTTCTTACCAGCAGATTTGGAAGCCAAGGACAACACTCCAATAGCCATGGAGGGAGATGTTGTAGAGATGGGGCAGACAACAGAGATTTTAAATGAGTCCTTCTCTGTAGGACTGAATAGGCCTTCAGTGATCGTGCTGAAGGACGAGACTGAAGAGAAGAATGAAGATCGTGCAGCTAGCGTGATCTTTGAGAGGCCGAGTCCCATGATGAACAAACACATCAAGCCCTTGTACATTGCTGGTTGCCTTGATGGGATGCCAGTGAACCGTATCCTGGTAGATATTGGTTCAGCAGCCAATCTCATTCCTAAGGCCATGATGCAGAGGCTCGAGAAGACTGATCAAGACCTGGTTTCATGCAACGCCACCTTGACTGACTTCACTGGGAAGGAGACAGCATGCCAAGGTATTTTGATCATGAATTTAACGATAGGGTCCAAGACCTTAACAACACCTTTCTTTGTTGTTAATTCACACTTTTCCTTCAATGTTCTACTGGGGAGAGATTGGATTCATTCTTGTCTAGCAGTCCCCTCAACCCTTCACCAATGTCTTATTTTTTGGAATCAAAATGACGTGGAGGTAATTTGGGCTGACCGTAGACCATTCAAGGCCTCTACTAACCATGCTGAGGCCCACCTATATGATGACGGGGTTGGTCCAATGAAGGTGACAGGCCTTGACAAGTATGGCTGCCGCAGAATAGCCCCCATTCATAACAACAAGTCAGCTGAGGAAGTGAAGGCAATTTTCAAGAATTAATCGGTCCAATGATTACGGAGTCAAGCATGCCGATTATAACTTCATCCAAACACCCTTCTCAATGTCAGTAAGCCCTTCAGAAGAAGAGAAACATGTGGCCCTTCGGACCACATTGTCAAAGTTTGAAGCCTATTTACTAGAGAAGAGGCTGATGGGAAGTTAAGAGTCTGAGGAAGATTTTTCGGCCTGTGCAGCCGAAGTAATCAATGAAGATGAAAACCTGGTTGAAGATCTTGATGAAATCCGCCTGGAAGACCTTGAAGCAGCCCCAACCAAGTTGGATGATTTAAAGGCTGACGTGCAAAATCCTTTAGAAGAAGTTAATTTGGGAGATTCATAGAATCCCAAACTTGTATATATTAGTCAACTTCTGCCAGAGGACGTGAAGGAAAAGTTCATCCAGCTCTTAGGGGAATTCAAGTCCTGTTTTGCTTGGACTTACGAAGAGCTGCTAGGTCTGTCCAGAGACCTAGTGGAGCACAAGTTGCCTATACAACCAGAATTCAGACCTTTCAAACAACCGCCAAAGTGGATGTCCAATGAGGTTTACTTACAAGTCAAAGATAAGATCGAATGCCTTTTCAATGCTGGGTTCATACGCACAGCCAGGTATGTTACTTGGCTCTCTAATATTGTGCCAATCCTTAAGAAGAATGGCAAGGTCAGAGTGTGTGTAGACTTCAGAAACTTGAACTTGGCTTCCCCAAAGGACGAGTATCCAATGCCAGTCGTAGATCAGTTGGTAGATGGAGCTTATGGTCACAAGGTATTGTCCTTCATGGACAGGCATTCTAGCTACAATCAGATCTTTATCGACGAGGCCGATATGGCTAAGACCGCTTTTAGGTGTCCTGGAGCCCTAGGAACCTTTGAGTGGGTCGTAATGCCCTTCGGCCTAAAGAATGCTGGTGCTTCGTTCTAGCGAGCGATGAACGCCATATTTCATGATATCATTGGCCATTTCATGGAGATCTACATTGATGATATCGTGGTCAAGTCTCATTCCTATGATGAACATTTGGAACACTTGAGGAAGTCTTTCTTGAGAATGCAACAGTTTGATTTGAAAGTAAACCCCTTGAAATGTGCCTTCGGAGTCTCCGCAGGCAAGTTCCTTGGATTCTTGCTCCACAACAGAGGGATTAAAGTTGACAAGAACAAGGCCAAAGCAATCATGGAAGCGAAGCCTCCTACCACCAAGAAGGAGTTGCAGAAGCTCTTGGGTTCGTTCAACTTCTTGAGAAGGTTTATCTCAAACCTAGCTAGAAAGGTTCAAGTCTTTTCTCCACTCTTGAAGCTGAAGGATCATGACGCTTTTGTTTGGGAGGCAAACCATCAAAAGGCCTTTGATGAGATCAAAGGCTATTTAGCAACGGCTCCAGTCCTTATGCCTCCCATCAAGAACCGGTCGTTGAGGCTCTACATCTCAACAGCTGAAGGCTCTATTGGAGGCCTCCTGGCTCAAGATAATGCTCAAGGAAAGGAACAGGCAATTTATTATTTGAGTAGGTTATTGACTCCTTGTGAAAGGAGATACACTCCTATTGAAAAGATTTGTCTTGCCTTGTACTTTTCAATAATAAAATTGAGGCACTACATGCTTCCTGTTTTGGTTTACATTAGGAGTAAAATAGACCTAGTTAAATACTTGCTTTCTCGGCCAATCATGAGAGGCCGAATCTGCAAATAGTCTTTAGCTCTAATGGAGTTTAGTTTTCAATACGTTCCTCAAAAGGCTGTAAAGGGCCAGGCCTTAGCGAATTTTCTTGCTGATCATCCATGCATGGATATCGGCAATGAGTCTGAGATAGGTTTGAACGCCCTTGAGATATCACTTACTCCTTGGACACTGCTATTTGACGGATCAAGGACTCAGTAGGCCTTAGGCTGTGGAGTAATTATTATTTCTCCTCAAGGCCTGAGGACTGAATTGTCCTTTCAATTTGATTTCCCATGTACAAATAACTAAGCTGAATACGAAAGCAGTTGTTATAGGCCTTGAGATCCTAAAAAATCTAGAGGCCAGAGAAGTAAAGATTATTGGGGATTCAAACCTTGTAATCAATCACTTGGCGGGAACGTTCAAATGCTATAGTGAGAACTTGGCTCCTTATTATATGGTAGTAGTGCAATTAATTCAAGATTTTGATAATGTAACTGTCAAACACGTTGCAAGGAGAATGAACACTGAAGCCAATAGCTTGGCTCAGGCCTCAACAGATCTGAAGCTAGCTCCAGAAACAATCCACAAGATCATCACAGTCCAAAAGAGGTTGTTACCTTCTGTTAGAAGAAGAGGTTTAGGACTGGAGGTATTTACTTCTGACTTCACAGGTGAAGAATCAGATGATGAACCAGAGAACAATTGGCGTACACCTATTATTTCCTTCCTAAAGAGGCCTCATCACAGAGCCTCCAGGAAGGTAAGGAGGAGAGCCATGAGTTACATTCTTGTGGGGGATGAATTACACAAGAAGAGCCCCAAGGATGACTTACTTTTAAGATGCCTAGGGCACCCTGAGGCCATGAGAGTCATGAGCGAAGTCCATGAAGGTATCTGTGGAGCTCATCAATGAGGAATAAAGATGAGATGGCTAATCAGAAGGTATGGATACTATTGGCCAACCATTTTAGAAGATTGCATTCGTTTTTCTAAAGGATGTCAACCATGCCAAGCTCATGGCCCAATCCAGCGTGTCCCTGCAGCTGATTATCATGCTATGGTCAAACCTTGGCCATTCAGGGGTTGGGCCCTTGACGTGATTGGAAAAATTTATCCTCCTTCATCTGGAAATCATACTTACATCTTGGTAGCCACGGATTACTTCACCAAATGGGTAGAAGCTGTGCCATTAAAATCTATGGATCAACAAGAGGTAATCAAGGTAATCGAAGAGAGAATCATCCCTAGGTTTGGATTGCCTGAGCACCTAGTTGCAGATAGGGGTATGATATTCATGGGAGAACAAGTAGTCAACTTTGCTGCCCAGCAAAACATCATCATGTCCAACTCCACTCCTTATTACGCACAAGGGAATGGCCAAGTCGAGTCCACCAATAGGACTTTGGTCAATATTATAGAGAAAATGGTGGAAAATAATCCAAGGGCTTGGCACGAGTTACTTTCTGAGGCCTTGTGGGCCTACAAAACTTCAAAGAAGGAAGCTACCAATATAACCCCTTATATGTTGGTATATGGACATGATCCAGTCCTACTAATGGAAGTGGCTGTGAAATCAGCAAGGATAGCATATCAACATGGCCTCACTCCAGTAGATTATACTCAGGCTATGTTGGTAGAACTCAAAGAATTAGATGAAGTTAGACTCGCAGCCCTCGACCACATGTTGGTTCAGAAAAGAAGAGTTGCTAGATCTTATGACAAACGAGTAAGAAAGAAAAGCTTTACTGAAGGGGACTTAGTTTGGAAGGCCGTCTTCCACCTAGGGGAAAAGAATCCAAGATATGGCAAGTGGTCTCCAACTTAGAAAGGACCTTACCAGATTGCTCAAGTCCTTAGAGGTATTGTTTATCTTCTTATGGACTTAAATGGCGGTCTGTTTAAGCATTTAACAAATGGAAAGTACTTAAAGCATCATTATCCTACTTTGTGGGGAATGAGAGATTTTGGGGAAATTCAACCTAACAAACCCAAAGATCTGATAACAAGGCCTAAGCAGAAGCCACGATACCTGTCATGCAAAAATTTATAAAGGCCTTAAGTTTAGGCCACATGTCATAGAACCAAACCAGTGCCTTCGGCCATCTAAAGGAAAGTTCCAGGCTAGACACAAAAGAGAACAAATTTAGAGTTATTACAAACCCAACTCAAAAGGAAGAAGAAAGTTCTTAGAGGTCAAGACCTATAGACGGCCTTCAAGACTATTTTTGAGGCCCTCCCAGGAGGTATCAAGGCTGGTAAGTTGGGCTTCAAGCATTTCCCTCTGACCTCAAAGATTTGGCATCTCTTCAACCAAGAGGTTTAGCCTCATCTTTTGGCTCCGTGATCCAACTTTCAGATCATCATGTTGTTTGCCCAGATTTGTGACTTCATTTCGGAGGTCAACCAAGCGGCCTTCGGCTTGTGCTAATTTGGCCTTTAGATCTTCAATTTCATCGGAAGTAGCAACAATGCTTGCTTCATTAAATCGCATGTCTTCCTTCAACTGAAGCCATTTAGCACTGAATTTGGTAAGCTCTACGTCAACTGCCTCTAGTTCTGCCATTTTGGCATTCACCTTGCTGAGCTCGTGGGAGGAGGAGTCATGAGATTTAACCATATCGGGGAATTCCTTTTGAAAATGTTGAAGTGCAGTTTCTTCTACCCCTAAGGCTTGGGACTTTACCAACACGTCCATGGCCTTCTTGATATTTGAAGCCCTGGCAGGATGAGCTACTGCCTTGAAGTTCTGAAGTAAGGCCATTCTGAGGGCTGTTTTGGCCTCAGAAACTTCCTCCGAGGAGAACTGTGATTGTGAGGTCGAGCCAAGCCCACTGCCTGGGGTGCCAGAGGTAGCTGCTTTCAACAGATCTTAGGCAGATTTGAACAGAGAATCCAGGTCTTCATCTTCATCTTCCTCTGCCACATTGACAAGCTCAGGTTCAACAGGTGGATCGATTGATGGAGGAGATTGGGTGATTGGAGATCTAGGCTTCTCTGGAGTCCTCGAGGATGCTTCATGATCAGGTTCTTGATCAGACAGGTCAAGTTTTTTCTCTTCAGCCTCTACTTCTTCTTCAAAATAGTCATCAAGTTCCTGGGGATCGAAAACAAGGGGGAGATGATGATAATACGGGGCCATAAACATTGGGGATTATATGTCACAGTACATCCTTACGATTGGATTACGTTCAGTGGCAGACACGGTGTTTTCAGAATCGGCTGGTGTCGAAATTTTCTTTCTCAACTTCTTCTTCTTTGAGGGAGCCGATTCTGCTTGCCCTTCCTCACCCTTGGAGGTGGCCTGTAAGAAAGAAAGTTAATGGAACATTCAAATAGAGTATAAGAGGAAGGACCAAGGAGAGCAAAGACCTTGCCCGAAGGATCAGATTCGGGAGAGCTAGTCTTGGCACTACTTCTTGTTCTACTAGCAACCACTGTCTCAGAAGCCTACGAAGAAAAAGTAAAGACATAAAATACCTTATTCAGAAGAGCTGAGCAGAAGGGCTAAAGAGTTCGTACCTTTGGCAATTGTCTATTGGTTGTGGTCTTCACCCTTTTGGACCTTTGGGCAGGAGGATTTGCAGGGACTTTCTTTGGTTCATCTTCTGAACCTGCTAGCAAGAGTAGAAATTAATTCAGATCTTGGGAGGCTTAGAGAAATTAAAGCATAAGTAGGCCTCTTAACATTACCTTTTCTCTTAACGCTTGAGGCCAGGGAAGGACGGATTTGTTGCAAAGGAAGGGTTATGCCAGGTTCAGGTGCTCCAGTAGGATGGGGCAGAACATTGGTGAGAATATCTAGATATGGAGTTGAAAAGTGCATCTTCGTATAGCTTCCCCACCAACTATCGAATTTGGCACCCTTGTCCGTGCGCTCAACGTAAGGATGAAGTGCAAAGGTCTTCCTGGACTCAGGGAGGACGTTCCTAACTCTTTCCAAATCTCTTGGTTGGATCACAGGCCTGTCAGTGAAGTCCTCATTCAAGGACTGATATGGAGGCACAGGAGTGAGCTGGCACAGGCCGAATTGCCTGGCAAATTAGGCTGCATTGTAATACTCCACCCCACACTTATAGTTCATGGGGGTAAAGGCCATTTCATACATGAGGTCTCTAGAGATCAAGAAGCTTGTCCAGATCTCCATGTGGTCATCATAGTCGTCCCCTAGGTCTGAAGCACCTCTCTTTAACCACCAAGGTACGGTGTCTCTCACAAAAGGCATCCAATTTTTCCCATACTCACAAGCTCGTGGTAGAAAAACTTGAAGTAGACACCAAATGCATATCTAGGGCCACAGGCGTCAACGTAGTGAAGTCCATAGCAAGTGTTTTCTAAGTTCTTGTTCATGGGTGGGGCGAGTTTGGGGAAGTAAGACCATAGCCATAGGGTGATGATCCACAAAGGACTAGGGGCAAAAATGAGTTTGTTGCTTATTAATTTCTTCATACCTCGATAAAGATGTGCCAAGACTAAAGGGCCTAGTGCCAGCTTCTGCCCCAAAGCTAGGGCACAGGCCAGATCTATAAAGTCTTTGGTAACCCTATTGGTAGACACGCAAAATATGAACTTGTTCAACCAGTAAAGAAGGAAAGCCACATGCTCGGTATCTTCAACTGGACCGTTTCGGGCATAATGATTTATGAAAGGGGAAAAAGACAGGGGTTCCTTATATTTGAAATAAGGGGCTTTTTTAGATAGAAAATAGTTGGCCTCAATCCCATGGGGACAGAGGCCCGTCAGAGAGGCAAGATCTTGAAGTGTAGGGCTCATAAGACCAACCTTGAAATGGAATGAGTTCGTGGTGACCGACCAGAACTGTGATGCGGTGAGGAAGAGATGTTTATCCATGTCAATGAGAGACCGACTAAGAAGAATAGTGTCCTTGATTCCAATCTACCTCCATAGATCTCCCTTAGCTTCCATCACTCGATCAAGCCACTCAACGTATTTGGTGTCAGGTCTGTGCCAAAGCCTATTGGGTATATCCGTGGCAAATCGACTCCAGTCAAGGCTGGGAGACTCGAAAGGGAGGACTTCTTCTGCCAGAGGATACATTGAAGAAGTTGAGGAGGGAACCCTAGCTGGAACGCAGGCCCTAACCCAACTCGGTCAGCATTTGCAATCACCAAAACGTCATTTGTAATTGCGATGTGTTCATCGACCAAGATCTTACGAATTTGTACAGATAGACTGTTAGGGTTTGGAGGTGGTGTGTGAGCTTTATGGGTAGCCATTCCTGTTAAGGATCAGAGGCGAAAACAGAAGCTATGGAAGACTAGGGTTTTTCTGGGTTTTTTTGGGTTTCTCTCGAGCAAGAAGAAAGAAGACAGAGAGAAGGTAGAGAGAGAATAAAGTTACAAGAATGGGGTTTTTATGAGGAACGTTGCAGAACCCAAAGGACGTTGTTGCACTTATCACTCCAAATGTTTGAAATTTAATTGGCAAGTGAAAAGATTGGACTCTTGATTGACACAAGGAAAAGTCCTGGCGGCTTCAAAAGCTGCATGGAAAACAATGCAAGGCCTGGGGTGGCGACGCATGTCCCATAGGCTTAAAAGGATGATGATTGTTGTTGCCGATAGGGGTCCTCGGTGGGATTTTTATCTTGGAAATTGTTGGGGCTTAGTTCAGTTCAAAGTGGAGTCTAAAATCCAATTAAGAGACATACTTTGAAACTTGAAAAGTGGTTAGGCCTAATTATGGCCTAATTATCTTTTTCAGTGTAAACATTTGAATTTTTGAAAAATTATTAGGCTAAATAAGCCTGATTACTTTTCAAATCTAGCGATAAGGACTCGTTTGGTTCGCCAAAAATTGTACTCTGTCCTAAATTTACAAGCCAAGATCTTGAACAAGATCAAGGCATGGGGGGCATTGTTTACACCCGTTTTTGGCACCCAGTCCTGGTCAAGCGTTGGAAGGCCATTTTAATTATTTTTAATTAAATTGGGCCAAAAAATAGAGATGTATTGGAACAAAATTATTGGGCCAAACCCATGTTGACTGGGCCTAATTAATTTTAGTTTGATTTGGGCTTGAGTTTGAAAGCTTTGGGCCTATGTGCAAAAAGAATTTGGATTGGCCCGTGACTTATTTGACCTTGGTAAATATTTTGTGGGCTAATCATGTTAATAGGTCATTTAGATTAATTAAATGGTCCACTACCCAAGTGGTCCATGAAAAGTGGAGGGAAAGAAAGATGTTGTCTGGTGAAAAGCCATTTGACCAAGTCAAATGGCTGGAGGTTTTTGCTACCCACGAAAGAAGGAGGAAAAATAGGCCCATTATCCCATCAATTGCCCATGAATAAATAAACGCAAAGGGTAATTGTTATTTACCTCTAATAACTACTCATGACCCCACTAAATATGTTAGTGGGTAGTTACTCGGGACACGTGGCAACATCTGAGGCCTACTCGAGACACATGTCTGCTCATGGTGAAGGCGGGAAACTTGGCCCAGATCTGGACCAGTGCACTATTTGCCCATGATCTTTCGTAACTTCCAATAACTATCCATTATCCCATGATCTCATGAAGGGGAGGTTACAAAGGACACATGGCGTCACGAGAGGAGGACAACAAGATCGTTGCATGTAGAAAATTCGAAGACTCTTGGCCTATAAATACTAGAAGACAAGAAGAAAAAAGGGTTCCCACATCAATCAAGCTCAACGCTTAAAAAATCAAAGCCTTCCTAGTGAAGCAATTATCTCACTTCTCTCTCATTTACTCAATTACTTCACCAAGTAGTTCGAGTTTTCTATCTCTCTTGTACCCCAACTTTATTATTACGACATAATAAAGTTATTCATATCTCTCTTGTATCCCCGACCTTATTATTACGATATAATAAAGTCATTCTACGTTGCTACTTCTTTTCCTACACGGTTAGGAAATTATTAAGTCCTTGCTTGTAGAGGCAAAACCATGAACCAACACTGCAATCCAGCCCTTAGGTTTGCAGCACTATCGCCCTCACGGTTAAGAAGTCAGAAAAGGGACGCTCAGCCCTTTACGTTAGACGCGACAAGTCTTGGCGCACGTGCTTAGTCCTTGAGCCATTTCGGAGCTAAACACATCTATACGACACAATGGGCCGAGCCTTGTAAAGGCAGAGGCCCGAGCTGTGTCTCTAGTTCGAATCGGACGAAACATATTCCTCCTTCGGCGTCGTTCTCTAGATTTGGATACGGGGGGAACACCTTGGTGTGGTTGAAGTTCTCCTACCTGTGTCCTAAATCGCAACAACTCCTCTACCACACTCACCGGGAGTTCTGGCGGAGGGGGCGGAGGAGGAAGAAAGCTAGCTGTCGAACGGTTAACTCCATCGATGTGAAACAAAGCCGCTCCCGCAACTTGGTTACTCATCCCAGCGATGGTAGAGCCTATCATAACAGAACCATCGGGCCTCCCGGGAGTACCCAGGAGCCCTAGGTCTGCCTGTACCTGCTGTGTTGTTGGGGAGGCTTGATGAGCATAAGGGTTTGCAACAAAGTGTGGAAGACCAAGAAGCCGTCCGTTTGCGCCAGTCATCCTTGAATATGGTGAAGAGAGAAGATAAAAGTTCGAGGAGATTCGCCACGAGATCTGAGGTTCATTCGTTCCCCAGCAGAGTCGCCAATTGTGGAGCTGCGTTTTCTCCGGTGGAACCTTGAGAGGGGATGCGATTGAATTAGCGTGCTTTGGTTATAGCCTGCATAAGAAGCACCCGTGTTAATACCCAAACTCGGGTGTTAATGTATTCCATTCTTATTTAGTTGGTTGATGTTAGTGAGTTTTGATGATTTTAATATACTAATTTCAATATAACTTTTAGTTTATGTTATTTATGCAATTTTAAGTACTTAAAATAGTTTATAGTGATGATATCTCAATTTTAAGCGAACTGTGGTTTAAAACCGAAACCAAACCACCACTGAATGATTTGGATTTGTTTGGTTTTATGAATTTTATTGGTTGGTTTGGTTCACTAAATTCATAATCCGTAAGTTTAGTTATTGGATTACTATAAAACCAAACCAATCCGGGCCATACTCACCCCTAAGGAATTGCCTATGAACCACTCTTTCTTGGCTTATGATGGAGGGATTAGTAGGTTGAGTACCCATATCTTTCTACAATGACTCAAGAAGTTGCCTAGAGTCAACAACCGTCTTAGAGACATCACTAAAATCTCAATTGTTAATTTGCTTAAGCTCCTTTTGCAACAACTTAAGTTTCTCACAGGCAGAACATTGGATTCCCAATGATCACTCTCCCCTCCAAACTTTTTGAACCACAGTTAAGAACCGTGGGTGATCAGCCATGAAATCAAAAAACTTAAAAGGGTTTATTAGATTTCATAGGACTTGGAATGATGCACACAATGCCAGGGGAGTGATCAGATGTCCCAGGAGTGGGAAAATGGGCAGAAGAACAGCTATAAGCTTTCATCCAATGTTCATTGATGAAGACTCTATCTAGTTTGGTATTGACAAAATGAGTAGGGTCTTGTTTGTTGGCCCATGTGAAGAAGCAACATGTATACCTAAGATCATCAAGCTCTAAGGCATACAGGCAATGATTGAACTCATCCATATGATGGGGTCCGTAAGTAGTGCCCCCAACCTTCGCATAAGGGAACCTAATGGCATTAAAATCCCCAACCACTATCCAAGGGGATGAGGTGTTAATATGATGGAGACTAAACCACAATGCCTGTCTATTCAAACAATTGTTAGCCCCATACACAAAAGTTGCAAAAAAGGGGGCCCCTCCATACTTAGGTTGCACCTCACAGTGAATATATTGGTCAGATTGGTCTAAAACCTGAACATGCATAACACTAGGATCCCAACACACAAGAATTCTGCCAATGGGAGCTTGAGGGTAGTTGTCCACAAAATTCCATTGAGGACAAACATATTTTATTATTCTAGAAGCCCAAACTTCCTTTATTTTATGTTCTAGCAAACCCAAGAGTGAGAGCTTCTTGTTGTTCACAAAACATTTAGCCTCTTTTTGCTTGATTGGGTCATTAAGACCTATGGGCAGCATGCCCTGAAAAAGGCGGATCGATGAGCGCGCTTTTGGCAGACGAGTGCTCAAGTCAGAGTCAGCACTTGTGTTTAAAGGTTTGACACCCGAGGAATCGAACTTGAAATGCTCGCTGAGCTGTTTGGTCTGAAAAAGGTGAAGGCACCAATCCATCATAACTATATCTGAGTTTGGGAGCCAAGTTACGAGAGGGGAAGGGTTTTTAGGCAACCCTCTCGCCCAATCCAAAGATCGGTCTCTACTTAGGCATTTGCGAAAACATTTGCGATTCTGTTTGGTTAATCGATTCTTTAGCCATTTAGGGCAGGGGAACAGTTTAATGGAGATTAAAACTATAATAGTTTGCAAGATGTGAATGATAGCATGGATGCAAAAGCAGTTAGTATAGGATGAAAATAGACTACTGTGGGAGTTTAAACAAATTGGGAGGCCTCTGTTTTGGAGTGACGTGCGCAGGAAGAAACCAGCATGCACTGAACAAGTCACTGCATGCTGACCACACCTGCGCACGCCACTGCAAGACATGCACGCGCCAGTAAGCTCAAACCCACAGCTCTTATTTTGAAACCCTCTAGGCTTTGGAAATGACCAGTGCACACCCAGGCCAAACCAAACAGTTCAAGCAGTTATAATATATAGTTTAAATGGCTGAAAAGCTCTATAAATTAACAAAATACCCTATAAACAGTGTGGGGACAAAATAGTGGCCTAAAGCCAAGTTACCCATGCAAGGCCACTCACTGGTCAGAGACAAACAGGTGCGCACGGGTCGAAACCATTTAGCCAGTGTTTGGTTTACATGTTTCTGGGTTCTGGAACATATCCAGAATGACCCCAGGGGTACTCCACAGCAGCATGTATGAATATTAACTATGAACTAGCAATTTTATCAAAGAAAAATGGTAAAATGGTTGTTAGCATGCTTAACAGTGATCTATATACAAGGAAAAACATAAAACAACAAGGCACTAATCCCCACAAAGATCGGCGCGTGCAACCACGGAGTGGCGCGCGCTTACTTAGGATCGGCGTGTGCTGGTCCTTGCCACTACGATTTTTGAAATCGTGCCAGCTTTAGGGCCAGGATTGGCATTGATTACCAGCCTTAACCCTGCCAGCCCCCTTAGGGATCAGAATAGAAATCAATAGGTATGCTATACCTTTGGTTTTGGGTTTGAAAGAGTATTTGAGCTTTGATGTTTTAAGGCTTGATTGAGGGGTTGGATGTTTGATGATTGAAGAACAAGGTGGCTGTGCTTGATTGAGGTGTTTGAACAAGCTATGTTCTTGAGAGTGTATCTCTTTTTTTGGCAAGAAGAAACAAGGTTGGTGTAATCCTTTTGAAGTTTGTATCTCTTTTTTTTGGAACCCTTTTAATGGAAGAACCATGGGGGGTATATATAGGAGGAGATGAAGGAAGATATGGTGCAAAGAGAGGAGGTCAGCCAGTCCATGAGGTTGGCTGAGGGTGACTTGGTGGTTAAGCTTACCAACCCAAAAAGGTGATGGGGACAGACTTGGATTGGCACACGCACATGGCGCCCCAATGCACGCGCATTGCGCCCCAGCGCGCGCGTGTGATACCAACAAGCGCGTGCGTCAACGGTCAATCTTTGACTGTTGACCACCACCTGTCCGGTTGACCAATGTGCGCGGATTTGGTTGAAGCGCGCGCGTGTACCACCTACTCACTCGTTGGTCAACGATCAAGCTTTGACCATTGTCCAACACCTGTCAAGTTGATCTGCGCGCGTAAGCTCCAATTTAATGCATTCCGGTAGGGTTTTTGGCTAAGGTTAGGGGTTCAAGGGTTTTTCAAACACTTAAAGCTTAAAAGCTTATCTTTTCTGGGGTGTTCTTGATCTGTTTTATCATTGGGGAATCAAATACCGTAAGTAAACTAATTTGGAAGCCCAGATTGGGGTGTGTACAAGACCCTGAATGTTTCAAAAACAAAGGTTAAGAGGTTTTATAGACATAAAACAGAGTTTCAAGTAGAACTAGATATGTAGATGGCAGAAAATGGAAGTATAAGAATATTGCCCTGAAAAAAGGATATGGGTGAGTTAATTCCCTCCACTGTTCAAGGAACATATTGACTGTTCCCTTGCTTCCTCATTCTTCTTTCGACAGACTTGGAGAGTGAGTTATTGGTATCGATGCTTCCATTGGGAACCAACTCTGTAGCTTTCTCCCTGACTTCTGAACCTTGGAAGTTAGGTGGTTTAGGGTTGGGGGTTGCTTCAGCTCAGATAAGGTGTTTACCCTTGCCACTTCCTTAGGGACCAATCACTGCAGCAGACAATCCAGTCCTTGGTGCAACAATGAGAGTTGGATCTTTAACTGTTGGCTACGGTATTAAAAGTGTGGGAGTTAGAAGGGCCATCATCAAGTGAAGCTGCTACCTTTAATTGTCGTGTCAATGAATCTACTCATGAGTGCTGCTTACCACTCCCTCTAAAACCTCCAAAAGTTCTTCTTCAGACTCACTGTGCTCTTCTACAAGGGATTGAGTCAAAGTGGGTTCAATTGAAATGCTTGATTGGTGAGGTCCAGAAGTGGTAGGCATGGCTATAAGGGAACTCGTTCCCCTTGGGTGGAGTTTCTTGGGATATGTTCAAGGACAACTTTTTGTTTTCCATTCCCTACTTGAATCCAATCTTGAGTTGCAGGTTTGGGTGTGAGTGAAGAAGTGGAGGCTTTTTTAGCAAATTGGGCTGAGCGATGTCCAAATACATGGCATATTTTACACATGGGAGGGAGGACTTGGTATTCAATAGGGACAACTACATATTCCCCTTCCACAATAACTATGACCTCATCAGGAAGATCTTGCTCAGCACTTACCTCAATACAGATTCTAGTTTTTGTAGATTTAATTTGGAGAAGGCCTGGCTATCTAACAGTCTTAGCAGTGGCTTGGTCTACATGCAGAGGCCTCCCAATTGTGCTAGCCACTCTACTTAAGCACTCTTGATTCCAAAGTTCAAATGGTAGATCATGAAATTTCACCCAAGCTGGGATTTTGGTAGGCTGGTCCTAGGCAAGTTTCATCATCCTATGTCAGTCCTTAAGTACAAGGTATTTTTGAGAGAAGAAATAAGTACCTCCTTCAAGAACTTGCATTTTTGCCTGCTCATTCTTGAATTCAAACAAGTAGAACCCAGCTACGTCAGGTTTGACAGCCACAAAAAGGTCTTTCCATTGGTTCTAAGCAATGGATAAAATGAGGGGGTAAGCCATTTTTCCATCGAGGAGGTGGCCTACCAAATATCTGTTCCATTTGCTCACTTTAGTCAAATCTAAATCTATTTCAACCAGAGCTTCTTTTCCTCGTTGTGGGTCTGGGAAAGAGTCAAGTTTCATGACCAAAGATGGACTCCACGATTGGAGGAGAAAAGCCTAGTTTTTAGGTTTAGGTTGATTTTGGTCTAAACTAGGTTTGGGGTTGGGTTTATGAGTATGAGGTCGGTGAGGGTGGGTTTTGATTATAAACTGGTGTTGCTTGGATGTTGAAGGGTACGGTTGAGGATAAGGGATGTTATCAAAAGTCGATTGAGGTGGGGGAGCAGGTTTGGTATCAAACCCTAGATTGGATAGGAGTGAACCATTAGTAAGGCCTGAAGATAGGTGGGGTGGAGCATTTCGAGGTCTAACCACTAGGCTAGCCATACTAAATGTCCTAGAATTCAAAGAAGGCACACTACCTGTCAGATAACTTGGTGTACCTCTTATCTCCACTAAACTCAAAGCCTCTGATTGCCAACGTTTAGTGGATAGCATTATTGCTAAAACAAAGTGTTGGACAAATAGAGATTTAACATATGCAGGCAGGATGTAGTTCATAAAGAATGTTCTTTTTTCCATGCAAACCTATTGGTCCTCCTTATTTATCATCCCTAAAAAGGTGATTAAAGTGGTGGAGGCTATTCTCAAGGCTTTTCTTTGGTCAGGCCCCGACCTAAAGAGAATAGGTGCTAAGGTATCTTGGGAACAACTGTGCTCTCCTAAACAGGAGGGGGGCCTTGGATTTAAATCCATGCAAACATGGAATAAGGCAGCTATCACTAAGCACATTTGGTTCCTTATTTCTGGAGGGGAACAGTCTATGTGGTTTCAATGGGTCAAATCCTACTTAATAAAAGGAAGGAACTTTTGGAATCTGAAAATTCTGGGGGATTGCACTTGGGCATGGAGGAAGCTGCTGACCCTCAGACCATTGGTGCAACCCTTTATTATTAGTGTGATAGGGGATGGCCACTCTCACTTCCTTGTGGTATGATAATTGGCATCCACTTGGCCCCTTGATAGCAAACCTTGGTGCCAGGAATGCTTTTGATTCTAGTATACCTAGGGATGCTACTGTATCCCATATTATCCATAATTCAAGTTGGGCTTTTCCCGTTACACAAACTATTGAACTCAATGAGGTAAGAAGATCCTTACCACCTCTTCTCTCTTCCAGTTTGGATGAGACGGATCACATTAGATGGTCTCTCACTATAAAAGGTCAGTTCTCAATTGCATCATTGTGGGATAAATTGAGAACTCCCTTCCCCAAAGTTGAGTGGCACAAGTTGGTATGGTTCTCAGGCCACATACCAAAGTGTAGTTTCATCACTTGGCTGGCTATACAACAGAGGCTATCCACTACAGATAGACAGATGTTATTTGGCATTACTAACTCCAATCAATGTAGTTTTTGTCAGGGAAGTGATAGTCACGACCACCTTTTCTTTAATTGTCCCTTCTCACAATAGGTGTGGGACACTATGCTTTCCAAAGTTCATATAATTTGGCACCCCAGGACTTGGTCCAAGTGGATCACTTTACTCTCAACAAAAAAGGGCAAATCTTTTCATGTTGTACTGACCAAGCTTGTATTTACAACTACAATATATCATGTGTGGATTGAGAGAAATACAAGGGAATTTCCAGGTAAATACTGTTTTGGAGAGGTAGTTGCTCATAAAATTTACAGAAATCCTATTTGCATCGATGAATAGTGTAGGGAAACGGTACCGACCGCCGCGCGCGGCCGTCTCCAGCCATCGGACGGCCGATCCGAGCCGTCTAAAAATTTTATAAAAAAAAATCGAGGGGCCTAGCGCGGGAATCAACGGCATCTAGATCAAGCACCCTACACACATCAGATGCCGTTGATTCCCGTGCTGGGCCCCTCGGTTTTTTTAAAAAAAAATTTTGGACGGCTCGGATTGGCCGTCCGGTGGCCGGAGAAAGCCGCGCGCGGCGGTCGGTACCGTTTCCCTACACTATTCATCGGTGCAAATAGCACCACTCTAAAATTTATTCCATGGTGAGGGCAAGACTTTTATCATTACAAGCACTGCCCCCATCTCAGGTAAACTGGGTGGTAAATGAATGGAATCTTAGTGGTCAATAATATCTTGTGGTGGTTGGTAATTAATTTAACATATGTATCTCAATTGTTTTCCGACCTTTATTTGCTTAGCTTGTAATCTGCCCCTTGGGGCAGATTTTATAAGTTTCTTTAAAGTACATTCATGGAATTCATCTAGCAAGGAACACAAGACAAAGAAGCATGAGTTCTGGTGCTTTTAGTACCTCTATGTACAGTACAAGGATGGTCACAGTTCAAGGGGTATTCAGCTTCACAGCTATACCCTTTGATCCTACAAGCTTCCTTTAGCAGGAGATTTGGTCACACACATGATCAAGTAGACCCACCAGTAGCTTTGCACTACAATTGCTAGATCGTTAAGCTACTACATCACTCAAAGCAGCTACTTCCACAATTTTCCACACATTGGGCTAATAATACTTCTAGGTATCCAGGTAGTTATCTTAATTCTTCTTAGCTAACTTGATACTTAGCAAATTTGAGTGTTCTTACTATATGGTGTGATAACCTGGTGAGCTGTGTGCTAGATCCCATCATCCATTGTTAGAGGAGGTAATAATTAGTGGGGGAGTCATGTGAGGAATAATGGAGGGAGAAGGTGGATCCCCAATTCTTGGTTTTGAATAGAGAGTAGGAGTGGTGAGATTCCAAGGAAGTAGAAGTGTAAGCACTATACATTCCAAGGATTTCGTTTCATTTCATTCTTCACTCTCTGACTCCCTCACTTTCTGATTGCTACATGGTAGTTGATAGCACATAATACCTCAGTTGATCTTATTTGATATTTGGGCATTTGTATGTGGGATGCTATGATCATATATCAAGTTATTTTGCTGGTGCTACTGTTTTTGCTGCTGTTTTCTGTAAAAATGGTATTTTGTCAAGTTAATTTTCCTGTCAAGATGGTTATAGCTGCTGTTTGTGTCTATTGTCAAGATGGTAATAGCTGTTGTTTTGCTATTTTTGCTACTGTTATGTAGTCATTGGGATTTGTAGTTTACGCCTAACCATCAGGGGCTGCCGTTGGGATCTCCCTTTGCAGAGGGGGACGTCCTCTGTATAGTGTATTTTCTACTATGTCTGTTCTGTTTTGCTACTGCTTAGTGAAGAAAAGCTCCAAGAATAGGGCAGTAAAAATCCAAATGCTACGCACAATCCAACTGCTAATGGTCCAATGGTTGTTGCTGTAGTGTTGTTTTGGTACCCTTCAAAGGTGGCCAAAAGTGGGCTGCGCATGATTTGAAGAATCTATTGCTGCCAAAGTGCCAATAGTTGTGGAGCCAAAACAGAATAGCCAATTGATCATGTCACCTTGGATTTCATCTAGCACGGAAGGAGGGTTGGATCCATCATGGATTTCATTAGGGCTGGGGTCATGTACGACCCAACTTTTGTAGGATTGCTAATGGCACGAGTGGGAGCTAATTACTAGAGATTGGACGATAGTTTCTAGCTGTGTAACGCCCCGAATTTTGGGTATGTTAATGAGGTATTTATTACATAATAAAGAGAGTCTAGCTCATTATTACATCATAAATACATCAAAGGGTACATTTATTCAACAAGGAAGGAACTAGGGCTCCTATCTACTGCTCCGCTTGCTCCTCCATTCTGGCAAGCTCCTCGGCACCGAAGGCCTCCAAGGTATACATCTTACCCTGTTCATCCATGAGGTTTGACACATTATACCGGCGTCACCACCCATATAATATGTCAGGGTCACCAAAAGGTAACACCGTGAGCTACAACGCCCAATAGGAAATCCTTACCCACCAATCCTTAACTTACAAACAAGGTTATAATAAAGCATCAATTTTCACATGATACATGTATACACAGCTACAAAAGGCAATATCAATAACACATCCGAAATCGCTATATAACTATCGTTGATGTCCAAGATTCTCCGAGTTTCTCCTATGCAACTCATCGTAGACCGTGTCTCCATTTTCATATACAAATCAACATTTCCCAAAATCATTTGTTTAACACACTCAACCTTGGTTCCGCCGCGCCGGGTTCCCGAGTATCCTCATAATGGTTCCGCCGCGCCGGGTTCCCATTGTCACATAATCGCATTGGCTTTGTACCGCGGATAACCAAGCCACACACCCAACCTCAGTTCCACCGCGCCGGTCTCCTGAGTATCCTCACAATGGTTCCGCCGCGCCGGGTTTCCATTGGCACACAATTGCATTGGTTCCATACCGCGGATAACCAAGCCACACTTTAAAACCCTTAGTTCCGCCGCTCCGGGTTCCCGAGTATCCCACAATGATTCCGTAGCTCCGGGTTCTCATTGGGTTTTTCACAAATCTTTCTTTTACACACGCACACACACAACTTACAACTCACATTATGCAACCAAAATCTGTCATAATGTAGTTTCAAAATATTTCCTTCCTTGGAATACATTTCCTTTCATTAATCACACCCTAGGTGCCATGTTTCTACTTTTTCGGTTCTTGTGTTTCATTTACATGCAAAGACTCCGCGGTAGGACAAAAGTAAGTATGAATCATTCATCGTAAACCAACTCTATTTTACACCACACAAGTAATGCTAGCAATTTAAGTAAACACGTTCATAACTCCTTTAAACATCAAAATACGAATACTTGGATTCACATGGTAAATAACCTACGTATTCATCGAGTAAGTATGGGTACCTACATTATACTTAGTAATAGAGATAAAGAATTCCTACCTTACTTCTTGGCGGTAGTCGGCTACGGAAGGTTAGTCGGTGGTCGGACGGAGTAACTTCCTACGGTATGCCTTCGGGAGCTTCGAAAGAGAATGGTTTCTCTTGAAACTTCTTCTTGACTAACACTACTCTACTTTATGGATCGAAGGGTGGTCGGGTGGTGGTTTAATGGCGGCTTTGGATGAGTTTCTTGAAGAACTCATGAAGAACTCAAGAACGAGAAAGAACTAAGCAAGAACAAAGAAAGAACAAGATTTTTCTAGAGAGAGAAGTTGAAGAATGAAAGGCATGAGTTGAATGCTTGGAATGGCTTGCTATTTATAGGCAAAACTCTTGGCTCCCTCTCCTCTCACAAGGCCGGCCCTCTCTCTCTCTATATCTCCCATGGATTTGCTCCATTAAGTCATCAAATCAAACCTTTCAATCAAGTCATAGCCTTCTCTCCAATCTTAGGCCAAATCTTAGGTGTAAGGCTATGAAATCAAATAAGATCTTTAGCCTTTCTAGGTGAATCTAGGTAATTATAACCTAGGTCTAGCTTGTAGTCAAATCTTAGGCTAATATAGGCTAGGATTGTGTCATAATGGCCCATCAATAGGTTGTCATTAGGCAAAATAGACTTAGGCCTATTTAGGTAGCTTGTACAACTACACAACACATTACACATCACTCTCTCTCTCTCCTTCTCCAACTGGCCCTCTCTCTCTCCCACGGCCTCTCTCTCTCTCTCTTGCTAGTATACTTATGCACATATATATATATATACATATGTACTTATGGTACTATATATAAGCTAATAAATCCTAAGGACAAAGATTAATAATAGGCACATGCCTAGTTTAAAGAATAATATAAAGTACTAAAGAATCTTAGGGTACAAGTCAAATCTTCAAGTCTTTCAAGTACAAGTCAATCAAAGAATGACTAATGGTATTAATCAATGGGTAATAATTTCCCTAGCGGGTAAAGACCAATGGATACAAGTACTTTTATACTTAAAATAAGATTTCTTAAAAAACTACATGTCCTATATGTACTTTAAACAAAATATAATGATGAAAAGGTTATGGTCCAATGGACAAAAATTACCTTAACCATTATGGACCAATAGATAAAGAATAAAGTAAGTTTGATGAGAAAGTTTGAAGTGACAAGGTTGGCTTCTAGGAAACAAGGTACAAGATTCCTTTATTATGACTAGTCAAATCAACTTTATTGGAAGATTCTTTAGTCACATCAAGATTTTTTGGTCAAAGACTCTATTACCCAAGGGTCACTAACTTCCCTAACGGTTATTACCCAATGGGTAAAGGATCCAAGGAACTAGGTAGTTGGTTTCTAACTAATCGGTTTAGAATCTAGTTCTATGTGCTCGAGAAACTACTTAGCAAAAGGTTAAAATTTAGGGACGAAAATCTAATTATCACAAAATATCGGAAATATAGAAGGAATATAAAAAGTAAAAAATAAAATTCAAATATTTAACGAAATTTTTATTGACCAAAATTCAGGGGCGTTACAAGCTGCTATTACTTCTATAGACAAATGGCTGGCGAGGTTTTTGAATGCATGCGGCTTGCTACTGTATTGCTGTATTGTTGTTGTTGTTGCTATTTTGTTGTCAAGTATTGCTGTATTATTGTCTTGCTACTGTATTGCATCTATTTTGCTAATGTATCTCCGACTGTTGAGCTGTTTTTACCGCTGTCCTACAAGTTCTACTGTTGTTTTGCTGTTAGGTTGGATGGAAGATTGATGGCAGATTAAGCAGCTTGCGCGGTTGCCAATGTGCAATAGAAGTTCAAGTATCTGGTTGTTAGAGTACATGTGTACATTATCTATGGTTGTAACTCAGTTATTTGGTTCTTTTCCTAGCAGTCAGGTTACACTAAGTGTGATCCTTTTGCCAACTATTTTTTTTCCTCTTTTTGATGGATAGGAAATAGTTGTTCCCCCTCTAGCCCTATGTAGCCATTTGGCATAGGCAATCTCTGTTTTTTGTAATGTTTTATTTTCTTTCTTTTTCCTCCTGGGGTATGCCCCTTGTAGGCTATCTATTCGATTAGCCTCTTTTTTATTTCAAGTTGATTTACCCAAAAAAAAAAAAAAAACTTTTATGATGCTCTCAAGTGATATTTGGAGCATCATACTCCCAATAAATATGGACCATTAGATTGAAAATTGGTAAATCATAGCCCTTGGATCAAAATTGCTAACAAAAAGTAGGGTGATTTTGTTAAAAACGAGATAGTTTTGTAAACTTTAGAAAAAAAATTTGTAAGATTACTTACCATAGAAACATGTTTTATATACCATCAACTAACGCAACACTTACCATCTAATAAGGCTAAACTTATCGTGGAGTATGACAACTCTTTTTTTTTTTGGATGGCGAGTATGACAATACTTACTACAACTAGTTACTCAGCTAACAAGTTACCTCTAATTAAAAAAAAAAAAAGAGTACCAAGTTACCCTCTCTTTTGGAAAATCTACCACTATCAATAGAAAAGCAAATCTTTTGGGCTTTCTAATTTGCAAGTTTTCCATACTATGTCGAGGGATAACCAAGCTTTGAATGTAAATGGTAGATAACCAAGTTCGTAATCCAACCTGTACGCCCAAACAGTTGGTGTTAGTAATTTATTTTAATCAACGGGTATCTGTAATCTTAACATGGGGAGATGAATAAGTATTTAATAACATGGAGCTCGAAATATAATCGAGATAAGGATGGGAGTGCAATTACAATTCTGTAGTGGAATGAATTGTAATTTGTGTGATAAGAAATAAAATCCTAGGGGCGCCGCTATTCGCAGCCCTTTATTTTCTCCCATAGCCCGTTAAAAATTTTCAATTATACTCGACAGTTAGTTACCGAAATTGAGATATATTTTCAGCATCCAATTACCGAAATATAATATTTTTTTCAACAGCTATTTACCGAAAATGTATGTTCGGCAGTTGTTTACCGAAAGTTGAATATATTTTCGACATGTAGTTACCGAAATATAATCTTGTTTTCAACAGAAATTTACTGAAATGTTATTTATGATTTTCAACAACCATTTACCGAAATGTTGTGGCTATGGGAGAAAATAAAGGGTTGCGAATAGCGGCGCCCAATCCTAGTGGGATTAACATTTCTTATTTACACAAGGAGTCCAAATTTATTTCTCCTTAGGTCCCTGCCCTAGCCCTACAAATATACCGCTTCATTCTCTAGGTCAAGTGATGTTTTTTTTTTAAGAAATCAGAGAAGTTGAGAGAGAGAGAGCAAGCAATCACGTAGGGTTTTCACAAACGGGTACGTGATTCGAGGTATAAGGGAATATGGCAGAAGATCGTAAGGTACGGTCGAGCAGTATTTGTGGCATACAGCAAGATGTGCTATAACAAATTCAACCAGCGTTCGTGGCGCGGGAGTTGTGGTAAAACCCTAATTCCGCCTTGTAGGATTTTTGTAATTTTTTTGTTGTCTAATCTGTACGCGTCATTACTGGGTCTTGGGGATTCGGTTTTCCTAACAGTGGTATCAGAGTAGGCAGTAATCACGCATATGGATTAAACAGGCTATGTTGTTCGTAGGTTAGGTTATAGAGAGTAGAACGTAGAACTGTGCTAACCCTTATTTTGCAGCGTTCTTACCCAGCTATTATAGTCACATTATTTTTTGTTGATTTTGTGTGATTGGATCCCATGATAATTTTTTTGTGGTTATTGTTATTTATTGGGTACTACGATTATTTTTCGTGGTTGTAATAATTAACGTAGCATGTGTTATTTATTGGGTGCCACGATTATTTTTTGTGGTTGTAATAATTAACATAGCATGTGAACTCCAATAGAGGCATAAGATCGATGTATGTATGTTTCTTTGATTGTAATAGCATTCGACGGTTATTCGGGGATCGAAGATGGTAGATACAGAAGATTCAAGATGTTTGACTTGCAACAGATTTTTTCCAGATTCATAGGGTCTGATTGCAGGACTATTTTGACCCAATAAACATTGGAATTAGAAAATCTGTTCTTAATGGAAGTTGTAGATAATTGAATTTCAAATCCAATCCAATTTGAATCACTTCAATCGGAGGTCGGACGAGGAAGATATGGCCAAAATACTAAAAGCTGTGCAGTTTATGCGGGAATATGTCAAATCCGAATTTTCTTGCCTAAGCACGGTTGGATTTTGGTTTCCTTTATTGATTCAAACTATCTAAGTTTTCCACACAAGTATTGCTGAAGGATTTCTAGTTTGGAATGATTGCTTAAAGGTTTTCAAGTTTGGAAGGACTCCTTATTGCTTGAGGATTTCAAGTTCGGAAGGATTCCTTGTTGCTCAAGGATTGCATCATTGACCATAATAGCTGAATTCTTTATGTTGTGTTTCTTTATTATTTGTGTTTCCATATTATTTGCATATGTGATAGTTTACCATATTGGGACAACATGGTAATATTTGGCTTTTGATCTAGATCACGTTTTTTTTTTTGCGAACTCAAAATTTTGATAACCCTCACAAATTTTTTTAAATAACTAAGTGGGAGTGGGAATTTATTTTGGATAAATCCCGTGGTCTCCATTCCTGGTCTGTAGATGATGTAATTAATTTTGTGTGTTGGTTTCAGAACCTTCCTCCATATCGGACAAAATTAATTGTGGCATCATCGGTACAAACTTCCTAAAGGGATAGCGCTAAGATAATTGTTGTGTGGGTCACTTCTCCATCTAAGGTGGTTCATAACGGAACAATGGGTCTAAAAGCTAGGTAATGGTATACACTTGGCTATAAATAATAATATCGTCTCTATCTGAGTCACTATTATTATTTATAGGACTGAAGCAATATTGGTTATTTAATTTTGCTTGGCATGATCTAGTGTCTAGATAGTAAAATTAAAAGGTTGTGCCTATCTACACGAATGATGAAGAGTAGACGACCTTCCCATCGAGGCATGCTCTTCGCGGTGTGTAGGGTTGCCAATGTTTTTCTTTTAACACGTGGTTGAGGGAACTAATATTAAAATGAAATTCAAGTTTTTATTGCCCTTCATAATTGTTGTTATGTGATTCTCGGATTCAAAAATGGATTTTTTCAATTCACCTGCAATTATTCTCAAAGCAATTAAACTTGCTGGATCGAATTATATTGACTGGAAAAGGAACTTGGATATTGTGTTAACTGCTGAGGGGCACAATTTTGTGCTGTCTGAGGTGTGCCGTCCTAGACCTGATGAAAATGCCACAGAATAGGAAGCAAAATTTTATAAAAATTGGTGAGTATCACCCATGTGAAGGGGACCCCGATTAGGGATCATGTTCTGAAGATGATAGCTCTTCTTAATGAACTAGAGATCCTTAGTGCTAAAATTGATGGAGAAACCCAGATCGATTTCATTCTTAATTCACTGTGGTCTGAGAGTTTTAAGTAGTTTCACCTGAACTATTCTATGAACAAAATGCATTTTATTTTGCCGAAACTTCTTAAGGAACTCCATGCAGTTGAGGGTCTTGTGGTTGTGAAGCCATTTGTATTAGTGGTGGAAAAGGATTCTACTTCTAAGTCGAAAGGCAAGAAGAAGCAGAATAAGTCTTAGATGGAGCTAGTTAGAGCACCTTAAGATGGAGTGAAAAAGCCTAAAGGGCAACTGTTTTCACTACAAACAGCAAGAACACTGGAAGAAGGAATGTCTATTCTATCTCAATAAAGTGAATAATCAAGATAGATCTCTTCGCTAGTTGTTGAATCATGTTTAGTGGTGTTATCTACCAGTACCTGGTATGTAGATACGAGAGCCACTAATCATATTTGCAATTTGTTGCATGGGTTCCAGGAAACTAGAAGACTCAGTGATGGAGAGATTTATCTACATATGGGTAATGCTACAAGAGTGGCAACAGTTGTAGTAGAAAATGTTGTTTTAAATTTTAGTAACAATGGGAGTTTAATTTTGAGAAATTGTCTTTATGTTCCCGCACTTAGAAGAAACTTGGTTTCGGTTTCTAAGTTGATTAAAGATGAATATTTGGCTTATTTTAGTAACTTTGTGGTTATTAAGTTAAATAAACATTTTATCTATTCTGGTTCATTAGTCGATAATCTCTACTTTGTTAATCTAGTGCAACTGCATGAATTGAATAACACTAATAATATGTCATGTAAGAGGAATGAGCCTTTTAAATTGAACCAAACGTATCTTTGGCACTTACGCCTTGGTCATATTAATCTAAATAGGATTTCTACACTGGTCAAGGATGGACCTTTAGCTTCATTGGAAGTTGAGGAACTTCTAGTCTATGAATCCTATTTAGAAGGTAAGATAACCAAGAGGTTTTTTTATTAGCAAAAGGTTATAGAGCCAAAGAGCCGTTGAAATTGGTTCATTCTGATTTTTGTGGACCTATGAATGTCCAAGCAAGAGGTGATTTTGAGTATTTCATCACTTTGATTGATAATTACTCAATGTTTGGATACATTTATTTGATGCACCGTAAGTCCGAATGCTTTGAGAAATTCAGGGAGTATAGGGCGGAAACGGAGAAGCATCTAGGTAAATGTCTTAAGACACTGCGATCTGATCATGCTGGCGAATACCTCTTGGGAGAGTTTAGAGAGTACTTGTTAACTGAAGGGATTACATCCCAGTTATCAGCACCATATATCCACATCAAAATGTTTTAGCAGAAAGAAGGAATATGACTCTTATAGATATGGTGAGATCAATGATGAGTTATTCAGATTTACCAATTTTGTTTTGGGGACATGCACCAGAAATAAAAGCATATATTCTTAACTCGGTACCATCTAAGTCAGTACCATCTTGTAAGGACCCGTATTTTTTCGGATATTATTTAAAAGTTTTATAAATGTTAGAAATTAAGAAAAATGTAAAAGTTTATTGAGTTTATTTGATTAGGGGTTAAAGTGTTAGGATTGTTAGTTGAGGGAGTATAGGTGTGAAACGTTTTTGGGCTAGTATATATAGGAGGGTGAGGGAGTAGAGAATCATTTTTCTTGTAGAGAACTGTGTCTCAGTTTATTTATTTAATATTTTCTTAATGTGAAATGTGTTATTTTAAATACTTTGAATTTTATGAGCCTTGGATTTTTTTTCTTTTTTTAAAATATAGTTGTGCATGTGCATGTGTATGTATTTTCTTGACCGTGTCGAATTCATTGGCTCTTTGATCAAGTGTGTTGGGAGACTCCCATGTGTTGTGTAATTAGTGTTAGAAGTTTTTAGAGCTAATTACTTGTTTAAGTGTTAGTTGATGGGCTCTAGTGCAAGAAGTTATAACATGCAAGTATTAGATGGTAATCTAGAGACTTGAGGGGTGGAGGGTGTAATTCTTTTACACCTTAAATCCATTTTGGCCGAGAGAACAACTTGTGTTCTCTGTTTCTTTCCTTTTTCCATTTCTAGAGCCGTGCTCTCTCTCTCTCTCTCTCTCTCTCTCTCTCAAACACACACACACACAACCAAATCATCTTGCGCCTTCTTTTGCTTGGGGTATTTTGTGTCCACATCAAGAACTTGGAGGGATCTAGGGATTTCAAGCTTGGGGACTTTCCTCCATCACCATCTCACTCATCTCTCTTGTGTGCTAGCATTTAAGGTAGGGTTTTCTACTAGATGCCTTAAAAATGCAAGTATTGTGTTTGAGAATTGATTATTTTCATGTATTTAAGTAGAAAGTTGATCTATGGAAGAAAAGCCCTAATTTGAGTGGTTGTGTAAATTTCATATTTTTAGTTGTATATTGAAATTGATGGATCTAGTGTTTGATTGGGTGTGGAGAGAATATTATGCCTAGGGAATTTGTGGTGTCTAATATTGGCTCATGTTATTTGGATTGATAATGGATATACTAGTTTAGGGTACTTGGATTAATTGTTTGCATTTTGTGAAGAGCACATTATTTTTTTGTATTTGATATGGACTACCTCTTGTTGATATAATTGATGAAATTTTGAGGGGTGGAGTTTAAAAAGTATTGACACTTGTATATCTATGTTGAATGCTTCTTGGATTTGAAAGTAAAGATTAAGATTTGTGTTGATACAAGTTGTTTTTACTTATTGGAATTGATTTGGGATTTATACTTGTTATTTGGGCTAGTGAGCCATGTATTGGCGGTTGACTTGGCCATTTTATGCTCGTTGTGTAGCTGGAAACATATGGATAACGAGTTATCTGTCGGTGTATAGTCCGTAAACCCGCGCGGGATAAGCTGCCCCATAGGCCTTTGGGTTAGTAACCCATAAATTTGGATAATTTAGGGACCTGATCAGTCGCCTAGGATTGGTACACAACTGCGATAACTTGGACCTTGGTTTTATGTGCTCTTACTTTCTTGTACTTAGTTTAATGTGTTGACTTATTTTATGTTTAAAAAATTTTGGTTTCATCCTTTTGAGCTTATTATATTCATTAAGAGTTGTGTCTAGCTAGCATGAATATTCATATTTTCAATCATGTTACTTGCATCTTTTAGTTTCTAGTAGACTATGTGTGGGCGGTCGTGCTCACCCCTACCTTATAGGTTCGAAAGCCAAGGATACGCTTTGACGGACATGGTGATAGAGATATCTTTTGTGCTTTGGCGAGTCGATCTACATGATATTTTGTTGGGTATTAAAGGCTATCTTTTGACTACATGTATGTGTTTTTGACTTTGGGAATGTAATGATAAATGTTAAACTCTCCTCTAGAAATGCTTTGTTATTTTTTTTTTTTGGCAAAGAAAAAGGAAAACTTGTACCTCCTTTTGTAATTGGAGTTGTATGGTTTAAGTGGTGTTTTGGTGCCTTGGTGGCTAATAAAAAAAAAATTGAAATGTTTGGAAGTGGATAGCTTGTCATGCTTCTTTTAATTTGGTTAGACTTATAATTCATTGCATGATAGAGTGAAAAGAAAATTATTTTTAGTTATTTGGCAAAATTATTTATTTATTGAGGTAAAAATCACGTTGCCGAATTATTATAAAGCGGGGCGTGACATTTCTCCTCCACCTCCCTCACGTCTCTCTTATCTCTCTTGCTCTCTCTCTCTCTCTCTCTCTCACTCTCTCTCTCCAAATTTCACCGAACCCACTCAAAATCCACTCAAATCAACCTTCAATCTTTCATGCCTATGCGTATTGTGGTCCGTATCTCACTGGTTTGAGCTCAGAGGAGTTGTACTCCGGTTGGACCAAGGTTTTTAGAAAGCTAGGGCTCGTAACTTCTTGGGTTTCGTGCTCGGACTTCGAGGTAGGGAATTCTATCTCTCTTTATATGTTTTTTAAGTGTTTTCGTGTTTGTTTTGAGTTTGTATTGGTTGTTGTTGAGTTTGAAAGAAATTCTGCTGTTGTTGTAAGTATCGTCTGTTTTTCCCGGATTGCTACCGGTAGGCTCGTCCTTCCTACCAGTAGAACGTTGTTGCTTTGCTAGAAAATCAGTTCCCTACCGGTAGAAACTTTTCACCTACCTATAGGACAAGGGAAAAATTCTTCTACAACTAGCTCAAACGTACTGCAGCAACTCAAAAGCTGTTCAAACATATTCATCCACCTACACTTAGGACTTGTTTACCTACCAGTAGGTCAAGTACAAAGTTGTTTTGTTCAAAATGTTGGCTCTGCAAATTCATCCACCTACCCGTAGGACTTGTTTACCTACCAGTAGGTCAAGTACAAAGTTGTTTTGTTCAAAATGTTGGCTCTTCTATTTGCAGTTTCTACTAGTAAAACTTGTTTACCTACCGGTAGGTCAAGTGCCGAATTATTTTCTCCTATCGGTAGGATTCATCCACCGGTGCCGAATTCTTCTCTCCTCTATTGGTAGGTCAAGTACAAAGTTATTTTGTTCAAAATGTTGGCTCTGCAAATTCATCCACCTATCTGTAGGACTTGTTTACCTACCAGTAGGTCAAGTACAAAGTCGTTTCATTCAAAATGATGGCTCTTCTGTTTGTAATTTCTACTGGTAAAACTTGTTTACCTACCGGTAGGTCAAGTGCCGAATTCTTCTCTCCTACCGGTAGGTGGACCGGTAGGTAATTAAGCTGCTATAGTGTCTCCCTACCGGTAGGATTCATCCACCTACCAGTAGGTGATTGAGCTGCTACAGTGTCTTTAAGCTGCTTTACCTACGTCTTCCAAAGCACATTCTAAAGCTTCTCATCGACTCTAATGGGTTCGTATACACATTCTTTCAAGTGTTTTAGAGAGTATTACTTGTTTCTCACTTAGAATGGTGTCCAACGAACTAGAGTGAACTCGTTGTGTTAAGAAATGAGAAATGGACGTTATTACACATTGAAATACGAACAATACACCTGAATATGTCTAGGGATCCAATGAGTAGTATTGCAATTCGTGTTCTCTCGACTTGTAGAATCTTTTAGACTCCTTTAACGTATGACTTACGGACTCCAAGTATAGAAACTAGAAGACCGGGCATCGCAGAGTCTAGTTTAGGGTCGATATGTGTAACGCCCCTGAATTTTGGTCAGTAAAAATTTCGTTAAATATTTGAATTTTATTTGAATTACTTATTTTCTCTTGAGTGACTATATAATTTCTTGTTAATTTTCGTCGTACTTAGATTTTTGTCTTGACTAGAAACCTTACATGACCAATTTAGTTAGTTTCCAACTGACTACTTGGAGGAACCGAGCAACCAAACTCACCTAGTTACTAGATGAACCTTTTGGACCTTTTGAAACTTTTGAACCTTTTGCCCTTACCCATTGGTCCATATTATTAGGGTAATCTTTACCCATTGGACAAAAAGCTTCTTATTACAATATTTGACTAAAAGTACATGTAATCTTTTCAAATCTTATTTTAAAGACAAAAGTACTTGTACTTCTTTTATCCATTGGTCTTTACCCGCTAGGGAAATTATTACCTATTGGTTAAAATCATTAGTCATTCTTTAGTTGACTTGTACTTGAAAGACTTGAGATTTGACTTGTACTTTATTATTATTTTAATGAGAATCCTAGCCTTTTTTTTAATTGGGGCACTTTGTACCACACCTAATTTAATGTAGGGCTTTTGTCACATGCTTTAAAGTACTTTTTGATTTTTTTTACTATAAAAGTTTCCTAGTAACTATTGTCCATTGGACAACAAAAGTTAGAGAATTTATTACCCAATGGATAAAAGGGTTAGTCTTCCATCTGGTACAAAGGATTGAATAAACTAGTCTTTTCTTAAAACCGCATGTGATAAAGTACATATATTTTATTATTTAAAGTACTCGTCCTTTATTATCCCTTGGTTATTAACCGCAAGGGGAATTATTATCCATTGGGTAATAACCGTTAGGGAAGTTAGTAACCCTTAGATAATAAAGTCTTTTGACCAATAAAGTACCGATGTGACTAAGAAACCTTCCAATAAAGTTGATTTGACTAGTCATCTTGAACATTGTGAACCTTTTCAACCCTAGACTAAGAAATTACTTATTTATTTATTTTTATTATTCTTTGTCCTTTGGACAATAAAAGTTAGGGGATTTATTATCCATTGGGTAAAAGAGTTATTCTTTCAAACTAGTACATGGGCTTATTAAACTAGTCTTTTTCCTATTTGCCCATGTGATAAAGTACATATATTTTATTATGTAAGTACTTAATAGTCTTTAAAGCCTAAGATTTTTCCTAAGTACTCTTTTATTATTTTATATTAGGATTTTGTACCCAATGGGATTAATATATTGGGGAGTTGATCTTCCTAGAGTATATTTTTTTACACTAGTCTATTTGTTTAAATCAAACATGTGCCTAATTGAAATTCTTTACTGGGTATTTGATTTGGTAAATCTAGTACTTTGTACCTTTATTTGCTATATGCATATATGTGTGTGTGTGTGTGTGTGTGTACTAGAGAGAAAGAGAGAGACCCGAGAGAGAGAGAGAGAGAGAGAGAGGAAGAAAGAGGAAGATTTGATTGTACCACTCTTGATTTCCATGATCTTTCCTACATCTTTCAAATCCATGGGTAAATCTTCTTCCTAACCAAACATAACTCTCCCATTGTACTTCTATTATTGTTTAACACAAAGTACTTCTATTATTGTTTAACACAAAATCTTGTACCATTGTCTCCAAATCTTCCAACAAATCTTCCATAATCCATCCAAGGTACACCATTTAGCCATGCAAGCCTAGGATAGCCTTTGATCTTTCAAAGATTGCATGACATGTGTCAAAATTTGATGTATGAAGAGAGAGAGAGGGGGGCCGGCCTTAGAGAGGGAGAGGGAGCCAAGATTTTGTCTATAAATAGCACCCCATGTTTCTCATTCAACTCACACCTTCACCTAGCAACTTCTCTCTCTAAGAAAAATTGTGTTCTTTCTTTGTTCTTTCTTTTGTTCTTACTTTGTTCTTGAGTAGTTCTTGAGTTCTTCAAGAAACTCAACCTAAGCCGCCACTAAACCGCCACTCGACCACCCTTCGATCCATAAAGTATAGTAGTGTTAGTCAAGAAGAAGTTTCGAGAGAAACCATTCTCTTTCGAAGCTCCCGAAGGCATACCGTAGGAAGTTACTCCGTCCGACCACCGACTAACCTTCCGTAGCTGACTAACGCCAAGAAGGTAGGATCTCCTTATCGTCCACCCCAAGTATAAAGTAGTAAATTCTTATCTCTATTCCTAAGTATAATGTAGGTACCCATACTTACTCGATGAATACGTAGATTATTTACCATGTGAATCGAAGTATTTGTATTTTGATCTTTCAAAAAGTTTGAGTTGCATATGTGAATTGATTGTGTTACTTGTGGTGTGAATAAGCATAAGTGATTTCACTCCAAGGGTGTCCGTACATGTGGCATTGTGCTTTGAATAAAGCATAAGTGATACACTCCAAAGGCGTCCGTACATGTGGCGTTATGCTATAAATAGTGACTTAGCATGATAAGTAGTATAGAATTGGATGATCTTGTTAGTATATTTCATGCTTACTTTTGTCCTACTGCGGAGTCTATGCATGATAATGTGACACGAGAACCGAGGAAGTAAAAACATAACACCTAGGGTGTGGTTAATAAAAGACAATGTTTTTCGAGGAAGAAAATATTTTGAAACTATATAATGACCAGTTTTGGGTGGCATTGTGTGGTGTGTGTTTTGTGTGCCAATGGGAACCCGGGACGACGGAACCATTGTGAGGATACTCGAGAGACCGGAACGGCGGAACCGAGGTTGGGTGAGTTAAACGAACGATTTTTGAAATGTTTTGGAAACCGCAATGTGGCCGGACATGGTAGCCCATTGTGTGGTGTGTGTTTTGTGTGCCAATGGGAACCTGGGACGGCGGAACCATTGTGAGGATACTCGGGAGACCGGAACGGCGGAACCGAGGTTGGGTGTGTGTGCTTGGTTATCCGCGGTACGGAGCCAATGCAATGTGTGCCAATGGGAACCCGGTGCGGCGGAACCATTGTGAGAAAACTCAGGAAATCGCAACAGCGGAACCGAGGTTGGGTGTGTAGCTTGGTTATCCGCGATACGGAGCCCATGCAAATGATTTTTGAAATGTTGGTTTGAAATATGAAAATGTTGACACGGTCTACGATGAGTTGCGTAGGAGAAACAAAGAGAATCATGGACACCTACGATAGTTCGAATAACGATTGCAGATGTGTTTTTGATATTGTCTTTTGTAGCTGTGTATATACGTATCATGTGGAAATTGATGTGTTATTATAACCTATTGTCGTAAGTTAAGGTTGGTGGGTAAGGTTTATCCTATTGAGCATTGTAGCTCACGGTGTTACCTTTTGGTGACCCTGACATGTTATATGGGTGGTGACGCCGGTATAATGTGTCAGAAGACCTCATAGATGAACAGGGTAAGATGTACACCTTGGAGGCCTTTGGAGCTGAAGAGCTGGCTCAGATGGAAGAGCAGGTGGAGCTGTAGTTAGGAACCCTAGAACCCCCTTCATTTGTGTAATTATTGAACTCTTGTGGGAGTTTTGTTATAATAACGAGCCAGACTCCATTTGATTTTATCAATAAAATGTTTATTTAGCGTACCCAAAATTCAGGGCGTTACAATATGTGGTATGTGAAGGTATGGGGTGTACTTAGAGGTACGGTGAGGACGTGTGCATCTAATTATATGTGATATGGTAGATTGTTGGTTTTGTAATACCATGTGATCGATTAGATGGCTCTTGGATTCGATTGAACGACTTGATGTTTGTGAATGGGAAATGGAATGAAAATGGATGACAAATGCTCACATCATGTACTTTCAGGGCTCTTGAATGAGTAAAAGCCTAGTGGGAGCTAAATGCTCACATCATATACTTTCAGGGCTCTTGAATGAGTAAATGCTTGGCAGGAGCAAATTGCTCATATCATTTGTCTTCAGGGCTCGTTTTCGAGTAAGTGCCTAGCGGGAGCATCGGCTCAGACTCTTAAAGATATATAATTGGTTTATGAAGTTAATTAAAGGATTTAGGTTTTGGTTAAAGGATTTTGATGGAAATCCTCCGGTATTCTTGAGCGAATCAATGGTTTTCGATATTTGGGCACAAATCAATGGACTCCGGTATTCAGCCTAAATCAACGGAGCTTGGCCTACAATGGTCTTGAGTTTTTCTCTAAATTGTCTAATATTAAAAAGAAAAGCTTCATGATAAAGGGTTCGACGACGAACAAAAGGGAAATGAGAAAGAATGTGGTTCCACATGAGAAATTGGATTGACGATAGTTGGATACTTGATCATGATAGTATGTTCATCTATGTTGTCATTGGGTTTCTATTGTTTGTTCTTCTATGTTGCTCATTTGCATGTAGAGTTTGCGTAGACTTTTCTACGGGACTAGTGTAGCTCAAGCCTTATATTATTTTCAGGTACCAATCCGAAACGGTAGCTTGCATGACTAGAATGCTTGAACTGTGGACATATCTTTTTGAAAGCTAACCAAAGAAGTTACTCATTTGTCTTTTTAAATTTCTTTTGAAAGATGTGATTATAATTTATGTTATAATCCTTTAGACAACAGAATATTTGTAACTCTAAACTCTCGTGATACTTGATACTTATGTTAATCTGGGCTGTTGAGCCGGTGATGTAATATTTGGAAATCTCATGGACTTGGAAATATTATTATGAGAATGGAATTACTGTAAGCTTTTGGGTATCGTATGCAATATTGTGAGGATTTATTTGTGGAAATCCTTTATATTTATGTTAAAAATCGAGGGCGTGACACATCTACACCCACAGAACTATGGACTGGGCGCAAACCTAGTTTGCAGCATGTTCGGGTTTGGGGTAGTTCAGCACATGTGCTGAATGGGAATGCAGATAAATTGGAATCGAGGACAGAAGTTTGCTTGTTTGTGGGGTACCCTAGAGGAATGAAAGGCGGACTGTTTTATAGTTCTATAGATAAGAAGGTCATTCTTAGCCCTAATGCCCAGTTCTTAGAAGAGGACTATGTAATAGACCACAAGCCCAGAAGCAAGATTGTTCTAGAGAAATTGAGAGGAGAAGGACCGAACAAAGACTTCTTCAACACCAATAGTATAGGAGGTTACACTACAAGAAAGAGTTGTTGACACATCGGTACCTCACTGTAGTGGGAGGGTTGTTGTCCTACCCAATCGGTATACGTTCTTGGGAGAATCTTATGATATGATCCCTAAAGAAGAACATGCTAAACCCTGCAACTACAATGAGGAACTTGAAGGTAAAGATGCGGAACTTTGGCAAAAGGCTATGAAATTTACATCCACATAATGGAACCGGATGGATTCATAGCAAAGGGTCAATAACACATATTGTGCAAGCTTAAGGAGTCTATTCATGGACTCAAGCAAGCATCTAGATCTTGGAGCATCTGTTTTGATCAAGCAATCAAGTTTTTTTTTGTTTTGATCAATGTCCGGATGAGTCATCTGTGTATAAGAAATGCAACAGAAAAGTGGTGGTGTTCTTGGTACTACATGGAGATGATATTCTACTAATCGGAAATGATGTGGGATGTTGTCTTCGGTAAAGGTGTGACTATCTAGCTAGTTCGATATGAAGGACTTGAGAGAAGCCGGTCACATCCTTGGGATTAAGCTTATGTGAGATCGCAAGTATAGGATATTGGGCTTATCATAAGCTACTTATATCAATGAGATCCTTGCTCGTTTTAACATGCAAGATTCCAAGAAAGGGTTCCTCCCTTTTTAGACATGGAATCAACCTATCCAAGGATCAGTGTCGTAAGACACTTGAGGAGATGGAGAAGATGAAGGTAGCTCCTTATGCCTTAGCAGTAGGAAGCCTCATGTATGTTATGCTGTGTAGTAGACCTGATATTTGCTTTGTCGTTGGCATGATTAATAGATTTTAGTCTAATCCAGGCAAGTGCGTTGGACTGAAGTGAAACATATTTTCAAGTATCTGAAAAGAACTAGAGATTATATGTTGGTTTACCCGTCAGATAGTCTGATACCTTATGGGTACACAGACTAAGACTTTGTGTAAGATAAGGATTCCAGAAGTATACCTCGAGATATGTGTTTACCTAGGAGGTAGAGCCATAAGTTGGAGGAGTATCAAGCAATCGTGCATTGAATGATTCCACCATGGAGGCCGAATATGTGGTAGCGTCTTAAGCAGCCAAAGAGGTCGTTTGGCTTAGATACTTCTTGATAGATCTAGAAGTGATTCCTTTAGTGCAATTAGCTATTACATCTATTGTGACAGTAGTGGTACAATTGCTAACTCTAAGGAGTCATTGATCCATAAGAAGGAAAACACGTCGAACATAAGTATCACCTGATTCAAGAGATCGTTCATCGAAGTGATGTAGATGTGTCCAAGATCGCATCGGTAAACGACCAAGCAGATCCTTTTACGAATAGCTTACAAGCTAAGACTTTTGATAGCCATGTAGAGGAAATGTGAGTGAGATGCGTGGCAACATGACTTTGAGTCTTAATGGGAGTTTTTTTAGAAAATTATACTAAAAGTCATGCTTTATGTAATGGATTAATATTTGACTGTTATTTATTAATCAGTTTTATCTATTTTTGATGAGAATCTCTTATGGGCAATGTTTGTATAATATTATTGTATGTTGTGCATGTGTGTCTTTTATTTTACAAAGTAGATGATCCAGTGTGTAGAGTTCGGCTTACACACAGAAGATCAGATCATCGGTTCTTGTGAAATATAAGATATGGTTCACAATCTTAGATGGAACTGGACACACCATTGGTAGGACTGTAGTACAATGTTTGGTAGGTCTGTCTTGACTACAGAGAACGGTCTAGTTCCAACTCATTGTGCTAATACATTTTGTGTGTATAGAACGGGACCGTATTGAGGTAATTGTCTTTGTACTAATTTTAAAAGACAATTCGAACCTTATGGTTATTATGAATGCTTATGCTCTTAATCCAAAGATAATTATTAGAGGTATATATTTAATGTTGTTAACTTTGATTCATTAAAGAGTGAGATCTTTATACGATCAATAGTCTCGGTGAGTTGGGTCACAACATTATGTGTATGACAACTATTAATTATTAACGGAATCCATGTCCCGATGGGGATTGATGATACCCCTTGAGTAAGCTTATAAGTTTCGAATATGTCAAACCCTGCAGGTGGATTTTGTATCTGACATATCGAATAAGTTAAGCAGATAGTCTCAAGATAAGATGTTGATTAAGTGGGAGATTGTTAGTAATTTATTTTAATCAACGGGTATCTGTAATCTTAGCGTGGAAAGATTAATAAGTACTTAATAACATGGAGCTCAAAATATAATTGAGATAAGGACGGGAATGCAATTACAATTCTGTAGTGGGGTGAATTGTAATTTGTGTGATAAGAATTAAAATCCTAGTCGGATTAAGATTTCTTATTTACACAAGGAGTCTAGATTTATTTCTCCTTAGGTCCCTGCCCTAACCCTATAAATATACCGCTTCATTCTCTAGGTCAAGTGATGTTTTTTTTTTGAGAAATCAAAAAAGTGGGTTGAGAGAGAGAGAACAAACAATCACGTAGGGTTTCCACAAATGGGTACATGATTCGAGGCATAAGGGAATATGGCAGAAGATCGTAAGGTACGGTCGAGCAGTATTCGTGTCATATAACAAGATGTGCTATAACAAGTTCAACCAGCGTTCGTGACGCGGGAGTTGTGGTAAAACCCTAATTTTGCCTTGTGGGGTTTTTGAAATTTTTTTGCTGTCTAATCTGTACGCGTCAGTACTGGGTCTTGGGGATTCGATTTTCCTAACAGTTGGATGTACACATCAGGCAGAATTCCTCCAGTTATTCAAGGTCATGTTCACACTTAGCACTCATAGATTTTTCTTTTCCTTTTTATTTTTCGGATGTGATTTATTTGATTTTGTTTTCATTTTATTTTCCCTATCTTTCTGCTAGCAATGTTATTCAACATTTGTTTCTTTAAGGATTAAGACGAAAAGGTAATCCAACATGTCATTGTCTTAAAGCTATAGGTCTTTAAGATGATTCAAATGCATCAAATCTATAGCGCATTTGGAAAATATAGACAAGCTGAACTGCTAGAGGACCCATCTCATTTAAAGCCTTAAAGCTGTTATTTTTGAAAACATTAATTAACAAGGGGGAAAGTGATTTTCAAGGAAGTCTTATAAACTTCTAAATGTGCCTCCAATTATTAATTATACATAAGGGCGTGTTTCTAACAAATTAATGAATGATGAGAGATAAGGCCCCAAAATAAAAGAATAACAATTACCTGGAATTTGGTATGACAAGAAAAAACTCTGGCTGAATCGAGTTTTGTCACTGTAGTGACTAAAGGAAACTTGTATACGTCTAGAAACTGTAATATGTCCTCCATTTTCAAGGTACCTTCTGCAAAAGCAAGCATAAATATTCAGTTGATGAACTCTGACTCACATCGAGGAGTTAAAGAGGAATCCCAAATACTACAAACATACTTTGTGTCTGGGTCTCCTGGAAAAACCTTACAATCCTGTGAATTGGATAGCTTTTAAAATAGAAAACAAAACAGGATATAATGAATTGACCAAACTTCAAACAACAGATACTATCACATAGAACATGGAAAATAAGCGAGAAAGAAGAGAAAATGCAGCTCCAGGATGGTCGTGTAAAAAACATAGATGTACTTGCCTAATGTTGTATATCTATCAGGCTCACTTTTAAGAAGACCAACAAAAGGATAACTAGGTTTCATATTTTGGGAAGAGACCATTGGCAACACTAACACGCTAGTTTCAACAAATCGTATTTTCATTGTGAGAAGTTACTGCTTTCATAAATTCTTCATAATCATCTTTAATCCCCCCATCTCTAGGATGTCATAGTGCCTTATAATGCACCACAAGCACACTTCACAAGATAAGATCGCAAAAGAAATCTCTCTATTTTAACAGCAGATTCAACACATTGGCAGAAAAGAAGGTTCAAACATAAAATAGTTAGTGTTTGATAATTCTACGAAACATGATCTTTACAAGTTATAAGCTCAAACCGATAATTAGTCAGCAAATATATGTCCTAAGTTTGCTCCACTTCAATTGTGCAACCTTTTCAATCAAACTGCAGTACCAAACAGTGATAGAGGACATTGAGATGGCTAATTGATTTTATTAGGAGTTCCAAATATGTCATGGTACTATACAGAAAGGCTTCTAAATCATGAACCTCAACTCATTCATTTACACTCATCAGTACTCAGTAATGCTTCCAACATGAAAGATGTTTTAAGAACAACAGACATTCATTGAGGTGCAAATATAAGATAGCTTTTCTGCAAGAAAGAAAATTTTGAGACTCAACTTCACGTACCTCAAAATTTTCAAACCGCCCAACAACAACCATCGAATGTTTCTTAAGAAACACTTTCGCCCAAATATCTGAATTAACTCAAATGACAGATTCACCCATTTTCTTGCTTGCCAATATCACAATTTCTTGCCTAAAACAAACTAAAAACCAAAGTTGATTTCCTTATATCCCACCAAATAGACAAAGACAAATATTACCCATTCGCAGAGACATACAAATATTCAAATGTAGATATGTAACATAGGTTATGTATTTAAATTACTCAAACTCGAATTTGAGTTAAAAACCAACCAAATCTCTCTCCACTTCCTTTGTTCAGACTCATATCAAGTTGAGTAGAACACATTGTTCTCAAATCAATGGGGCCTTTTTTTGAACTTTCCAAGGCTAAATGTGTCACTTACAAGTCTACTACTCTTCAAGTCTTTACTTACACTTATGCTTAAAACTGAATTTTTCATTTGCCATGGTTCATATCAAATGAAGATTTTATCCAAACGGGTATGTGAGAACTTAAATTCACATACCCACAACATAAATACACAATTGAAGCAGTATTTACTTGATAAGTTGTGCAAAATTCAGTAGTGAATGCAATGCTTATGAAGTAAATCCACCAATGTAGGCTTGAGAACTCCCTTTGACAAACAGAAGCATAGTGGGATACCCCTTGATCCCAAGATTGGACGCAGCTTTCGGATACCTCTCAACATCAACCTTCGCCATCACAACATCACTCCCAGCTCCTTCAACTCTGTTGTGGCTTCCATGAATTGTGGCATTAGTTTAGCACTCCTAGGACACCAAGGAGCATAACCCAGAACAAGAACAAACTGCAGGTTTTATAGCTAAAGTAACAGCCAAGCATAAAGTTGGAAATAATGCACACAAACATGAAAAACCTCCCACAAGAAGACAAAACCAAGCATCTTCAGTGGGACACATAAGGAATTCCTCAAAAGTCTGGGAAGTCATTTTAGTAATTTGGTTAAAAAATAAATAAAGTCATTCCAAACATCGCTTTCAGCACTCAAAAGATGCAAAAACCCTCGAGACCAAAGCAAATGTAAAAATAGAGAGGGGCACAATTGAAAAAAATGGGCTACGTTGTCCGAAGCGACGAAATTGACAATCACGTTCCTTTATATGGAGGTTTGAATGTCTCACTGTGAAGCTTTGAAGTCTAAATGAGTGGCCCAACTTTAAAATTTTGCTAACATATTGCATGATAGTAGGATAGGCAAATAGTCAACTCAAGCAAATCAAAAAATATACATTTAAATTTTGAGTGAGGTTCATATAAACCTAAAAGTATATTGCAAGTTTGATAGAGTACTCGAAGTTGACAAAAAGTTGCAAACAAAAAAAACTCCTACATAGACCACATCAACATTTTTGTTCTCTCTAAACCAAAGTCAATTCTAGTTACACTTCTCCAAATGAAACATAAAGCCCAACAACAACAATGAGAACTCCAATCCCTATTGCTCAACCACAATCCCATGTAACAGTCTAATTGTAACATTCGGTATAATAATTACAAGCTTACATTTGATATTTAAGCTATCAAATTAATTATATTATTGTTAGCAAATTCGAGGCTTATGAGTATGATTTATATTTAGTCTTGTCTTCATGTGTGCAACAAAAGAATGAAGGACTTAACTTTGACTTGTGGGCTAGGGAGAGAGGATATGCATGGAACAAGTTTTGGATTTATGAGGGGTACGTGGAAGCCATATAAGAACAACAATTGGTGCATTGTACATGCAATTTATTTTTATGGGTTTTTGTTTCTTTTCAACTTGAAATCTATATTTTTTATGCATTTTTAAGAATTCGAATGAATCGGAGCGATTCACGATTCGCAAATGGGCCTTTTCAGTTCTCGATTCGATTCCTGATTTGACAACTATGTCTACCACCACATAATGCAACAGTCGGCATATATGTACCACCACATAGCCTCATTCATGTGTCAAGAGACATTCAATAAACATAACCTGGCCTTCTTAGAAAATTATACGTATTTAAGATGATTCAAGTGAATCAAATCTATAGCACTAGTGGAAAATAAAGCCGAGCTGAATTGCTAGAGGACCCATCTCATTTAAATCCAACATTTTAAGCTGTATCTTCAAAAACATCAATTAACAATTGGGAAACTAATTTTCAAGGAAGTCTTATAAACTTCAAAATGTGCCTCGAATTATGAATTATAGATAAAGAGGTATCTTAACAAATTTAAGAATGAAGAGAAATTAGGGCCCAAAAAAGAAGAATAATGATAACCTAGAATTTGATACAATTGGAAAAACTTGACTGAAGTAGTGACTAATATAAACTTGTATGCGTCCAGAAACTGCAATGTGTCCTCCATTTTCAAGGTGCCTTCTGCAAAAGCAAGTAGAACCATTCAGTTGATGAACTCTGAATCACTTCAAGGAGTTAAAGAGGACCCAAAATACTGCAAAAATATAATTTGTGTTCAGGCCCCCTGGAGAAATCTTACAGTTCTGTGAATTGGATAACTTTAACAAAAAAAACTACACAGGATATAATGAATTGCCACACTTCATACAACATATACTATCACTTGGAACATGGAAAATAAGCGAGAAAGAACAGAAAATGCAGCTGCAAGATGGGTATAACAAAAAACAAAAAACAAACGTACCTACTAAATGTATTGTATCTATCATGCTCACTTTTAACAAGACCAACAAAAGAACAACTAAGTTTCACATTTGGGAATCGGCAACACCAACTCGCTAGTTTCAACAAATTGTATTTCATCGTGAGAAGTCGCTGCTTTTATAAATTCTTCATACTTAGATAATCCCTACACAAGTGACAAACAACAAATCAAAAATAAAATACCCCTAATAACATAAGCTTATCGCAGAAAGGAAGAAGATTCAATGTGATCTTTAACTCCCGCATCTCTAGGATGTCATAGCGCTCTTATAATGCATCATAACACACTTCACATGATAAAATCAACAAAAGAAATCTCCCTGTTTTACATGAATGAGCATATTCAGCACATATGGCAGAAAAGAAGGTTCAAACATAAAATAAATAGTGCTTGACAATTCTACGAAACATAATCTTTACAAGTTATCAGCTTAAACAAATAATTAGTTAACAAATATATGTCTAGCTATAAGTTTGCACCACTTTAATTGTGCAACCATTACAATCAAACTGCAGTACCAAATAGTGATAGAGGACAATGAGGTGGCTAATTATTTTTATTAGGAGTTCCAAAGATGTCACGGCACTATACAAAAATCCTTTATTTTCTTTGAAATACTTTTAAATCAAAAACCTTAACTCATTCATATACACTTATGAGTACTCAGTAATGCTTCCAATAGGAAAAAAGTTATTTTAAGAACATCAAACATTTGCTGAGGTGCAAATATGAGACTCCTTTTCCGCAAAAAAAAAAAAAAAGAAGAAAAATTTGAGACTCAATCTCAGTTACAATCGTAACACACACACACAAAGAGAGAGAGAGAGAGAGAGAGAGAGAGAGAGAGAGAGAGAGAGAGAGAGAGAGAGAGCACTTCCCTTGAAACCGTTGAAGGTGAAATAGAGAAAAAGATCCCTCTAAAAATATGAACTTGTAGTGGACAAAAGAAACAAACAATGGGTGACAGGCAATCCAGAAAAAATAAGTGCAAGAAAGATTATAGTAAACCACATTCGATAAAGCATAATGAAAGAAAGAGTGAGAGATAAACGCAACGTGAAATGGCTGAAGATTAAACAGAAGAAATGCCTTTTCAATATTAACAGAAAAAAAGCATACACACTTGGACAACAAGAATATGAAAAATGCAAGAGTAAAAGCGCAATCCCATAAATGCAAAGTAGAAATGGTAAATCAAAATTCTCTGAATACCGGAAGGAACTTCACGATAATGTTAATCCTAACATAAATCAGCAACTGCAACTTGTCCAGCAGTTGAGTATGGACCACCCTAGCAACACCAACCTTATTCTTTCAAAACTAAGTATCTTTTACATCCCTCATGTAAGGGAACTTTAAGAAAAATAGAACAATTTAATATCACATAGCCACATAGGGCCATGCAATTGAGTGTCCATGCTATTTAGAAATATAAGTAACATCTTGAAGTGTCGTGTCCTCGAAGTGTTGTGTCCTCCACGTTTTAGAAGTCAATGTGTCGGCTTGTCCGTGTGTGAGTGTCCATGCTATTTAGAAATATAAGTAACATCTTGCTAAAATACTAAGATAAGAAAAATAATAGGTTAATAGAAACACCCATTATTAAATGCCAAAGGGGAAAAAATATACATGTTCTTGAGAATTTTTTCGCAGAGTACCTAACAGCTCACTACCATGGATTTCATCTCCCTCAAACTCTAGGACTACACGATGGCCACTACGTGCATCCAGAACGTACATTTACGATAACTAATATCACATTCCTTCACTTGACGCATGTTCTTGAGTTGATGTAATAATGTATCCAGTTTCTTTAGGATATAAATTCCAAGGCCAAATTGAGCTGCTAGGCTACCTAGACTATAATAAAATCCAATAAGCAACTAAACAAAACAATACCCAAACTAGCAGCGACAAACATGGTATGACATGAACATGTGCATAGCTTGAAAGAGAACCAAATCAATAGGAGCTGCAACAAAACTATGAACAAAGAGATGCATAAGCAGCAACCAGAATGGGAATTTCACTGTGGCAACTGTGTATGAGACTCAATTTTGATGGCTGCCTCTATGAAATGGCGAGGAAAGCTGGATTTGGAGGTTTCTTTTGTGACCATAGAGGCATTTGAATTATGGTAACCCCTTTAACATGAGTAGAAAAATAAATTATATTGATGTTAAAGCCAGCTAGTATTGTTTAGCTACATTTTTTTAGAAGTCGGGTATTACTCAACCTGTTTGGAGGCATCTACTCTTGCCTGGGATTCACACAAATCCATTCGAGCCTCCATATGCTTCCACTGTGCCATGAACTTCTCATTCAACTTCTTCTCAATCTCACCAGTAAGCCTCTATTCAATCTCCCTTGTTAGTTGTTCCTCCATCTCAGCGGCAAGCCTTTTCTCAATCTCACTAGTAACCTTCTCTTGTACTTGTCGAGTGATCTCATCAACTGTTGAAGATGAGGGCACCTCTGATGGGCCCGCATTCTTTGGGTACACTGCACTTCGTAGAACTCCTGACCTATAAGTAAGGCAATAACCATGTCCATCCTCTCCGAACACCTCATGGAAAATCTTGTCGCGGATCTCTATCATATCCTAAGTGGCTCATCTATTTAAGAGAGTCACTCATTATATTCCTCGTATATTGTAAAAAACATTAGCATACAACGATTGAAGAAAAATTACTAGACAAAAAAAAAGTTATTGTAAAAGATGGTCATACCACAAAGTCTTTAACATCTGGGTCTTTTGGATTGTGTGTCTTAATAAAGATACTCATTTTGTCCATGACCTATCCAGCAGCCTTCATCTAAGATCATCTGACAAAAAAGAGTTATCTATTGAACATTTTTTAGGCATACAATCAAACGCAAAATAAAAAGCTTTACCTCATGTTGTATTTGTGAAAAGTGTTTTTGACCAGTCCTATGAGCAGGGCCACAATGCCCTCGGCTTAAGGAATGTGTTCTTGCTTTCACTTACATTAACAATTCAACATCGTAACTGTTATGTTATTAAGAAGTTGAGTGCGTCAATAACAACTATGGGTGAACTAAGTATTGCAACATATTACCTTTACTTGCTTAATCTCCCAATATTTTACGAGGTCTGCCCATTGATCCAGCAAGATATTTTTTTGGAACTTTTGAGTAGATATTTGGATCGTCTTTGTGAGGTTCGTAGTAATTGTCCTTGAAGTTGGACTTACCTTTGTGGTCCTTCCACAACTTGTTACATGCTCTCATTACAACTCGATAAAATCCTTCTGGACAATCCTTCACATTATCCTGCAAAAACACAGGCAAAATGTTGCCATCATACAGAGACATGATACGATATTTGTTATATAGTTCATGTTTAGAAGTAGCATCATTTGTACCTGAATCTCTCTCCAAATGACATCTTTAGTATCAATTGGCATAGCCCTTCAGTCTAGGTATGTGAGTGGAACTCGATGGGGATTGCACACAATTAAACCGGTTTGTCCCTTCAGCTTGCTACTATTCTCATTCAACGGAAGGAATTTATCATCAAACACTACATCTAACTTAATTGGTTCGAGTTCCCCATTGCTTGACCCCCTTTGCACAACCTCGTCTACAATCAAACACAATGGGTTTCATCCTAGGAAATTTGAGCAAGCATGAAGCTGCCTACGTAAGGCTTTTGTGGCACACAAGAACAATTAACAATACAAAAAAGTAGTTTGGAACCCAATTCAAAATATGAAAATCATGACCTGACACAAAAAAAAAAAAAAAAAAACCTTCCTGAAAGCAACTAAACTGAATGCATGTAGGGCCATAGGCCACTCCACCACAAACAAACTTTTTCGAGAAATAATTATTTCTTTGAATAAGTATCAAATTGCAGGATACATTTAATGAATTTCAAGTAAGGGAACTTAAAATAAAAATACAACAATGATCAAAGGCATAGCTTTTGAGAGTTCTCCAAACAACAAACAGAGACAACATCAGGACACAATAAATCAAGCCACTACGCATCAAAATACACACACAATACCTTTAACAATTACTGCAAAACCTCAGCATTGCCTACTGTTATTTCTCAAAAATTAGATCGGAGAGCTTCCATTTGTCAGTTGTCGCTTATCATTTGGTTTTCAGCTCTAATGTCCCCAATAAGTTAAGGAACTCACCCTTCCATTAAGCATAGCCTTCTTTTGAAAAATCATTGCATTTCTTTAGTGCTGGAAGATAACAACTTTCAAAGACTGTTCACTAATATTTGAAACAGTCCAATTCAAAGTACCATAACTTGAATTCCTTTCTCCATTTCAGAACCTACTATCACTAACATGACCAAATGCTTTTAGGTGAAATGTGTCGTGTCTTTTTGCAATAAAGCAACGGTCGGCTGGTGCAAATAAGCAAATGGCAAGAACGAGAATGGAATTTCATTTTAAAGACTTCGAATCATTTTATTTTAAAGCTACTTTCCATACCTTTTGACTATCGATTACGGCGAATTCAATGAAGTAACAATATATAGGAGTATGAAAAGAAATGCAATAGATGAAGTGTGAGGAAGGAGGAGGGGAAAAAGTAGAAGAGGCAAATAACATCCATTAAAACAAAGGACCTATGTACTACTATTCCTAATTCTAACATACTTACGACAATCTCTCCCACAATGATAAAGTTCCACCAGCGTAACTGCAGGCAACTGCATTACAATAATTTGGTGGAACCCAAACAATTTTCTGAACACGCTCCATGAACGCAGGAGAATATGAATGGCCAAATGTATCACACAGATTTTTATCATGAATCAATGCTTGTCAATCTATTATGCTCTACTTCACATCCTAAGAGATTTATAGGGGCTTAATTATAGTTTCATTTTTGTACAAACTTACATTTTTTCCCACACTCAAACCAATATATGACACCTTATCAAACTCACTCACAAAATATCAACCAAAGAACGAGTTTGGGAACCAAAATACCCAACTACGAACTCCCTACCAAGAAGGGACTGAAAGATACCCAACTAAACATTGTTGTTGTTACCTATTCACTTCACCAACATTTTGTTGGGAAATCAAATCCCCAAGACCCAGTAATGACGCGTACAGATTAGACAACAACAAAAAAGCCGTAAAACCTTACAAGGCGGAATTAGGGTTTTACCACAACTCCTGCGTCACGAACGCTGGTTGAACTTGTTACAGCACATCTTGCTGTATGCCACGAATACTGCTCGACAAAACCTTACGATCTTCTACCATATTCCTTGCATGTCTACAACACAAACCGAGTGTGGACTCTTTCGTGATCTGTTTGCTCTCTCTAAGCCTGCCACTATTTACGGAATAGTAGAAAAACGTCAATCTGACCTAGAGAGCATAACGTGTATATAATGGGCTACAATAGGGACTTTAGGAGTAATAAGTCTGTGCTCTCAGTGTAAATAAGAAAACCTAATCCCACCAGGATTCTATTTCTTATTTTACTAATTATAATTCACCCCACTACAGAATGATAATTGCACTTTCATCCTTATCTCAATTATATTACGAGCTCCATGATATTAAATACTTATTAATCTCCCCATGTTAAGATTACAGATACTCGTTGATTAAAATAAATTACTAACAATCTCTCACTTAATCAACATCTTAACTTGAGACTATCCGCTTAACTTATTCGATATGTCAGATACAAATATCTACCTGCAGGGTTTGACATAATCGAAACTTATAAGCTTACTCAAGGGGTATCATCAATCCCTACTAGGACTTGGATTCCATCAATAATTAATAGCCGTCATACACATAATGTTGCTACCCAACTCACCGAGACTATTGGCCGTATAATGATCTCACTCTTTAATGAATCAAAGTCAACAACATTAAATATATACCTCTAATAATTATCTTTGGATTAAGAGCATAAGAATTCATAATAACCATGAGGTTCCAATTGTCTTATAAAGTTAGTACAAAGACAATTACCTCAATGCGGTCCCGTTCAATACACACAAAGTGTACTTGCATAATGAGTTAGAACTAAACCGTTCCCTGTAGTCAAGACAAACCTAATAAACATTGTACTACAGTCCTACCGTTGGTGTGTCCAGTTCCATCTAAGACTGTGAACTATATCTTATATTTCACAAGAACCGATGATCCGATCTTCTGTGTATAAGCCGAACTCTACACACCGGATCATCTACTTTGTAAAATAAAAGACACACATGCACAACAAACAATATTATTATGCAAATATTGCCCATAAAAGATTCTCATCAAAAAAGGATAAAACTGATTAATATATAACAATATTAATCCATCATATAAAATCATAACTTTTATATAACCTCCAAACAAACTCCCACTAAGACTCAAAACTATACTGCCATGCATCTCACTCTCATTCCCTCTACGTGACTATCAAAAGTCTTAGCCTGTAAGTTGTACGTAAAAGGATCTGCTAGGTTGTTTACTGATGCGATCTTGGACACAGCTACATCACCTCGCTGAACGATCTATCGAATCAGGTGATACGTATGCTTGATGTGTTTTCCTTCTTATGAGTCAATGACTCCTTAGAGTTAGCAATTCCACCACTATTGTCACAATAGATGTAATAGCTAATTGCACTAAAGGAATCACTTCTAGATCCATTAAGAAGTTTCTAGGCCAAACGGCCTCTTTGGCTACTTAAGAAGCTACCACATGCTTGGCCTCCATGGTGGAATCAATCAATGCATGATTGCTTGATACTCCTCCAACTTATGGCTCCACCTCCTAAGGTAAACACACATGCGGAGGTAGACTTTCTGGAATCCTTGTCTGACATAAAGTCTGAGTCTGTGTACCCATAAGGTACCAGACTCTCTGATTGGAATACTAACATATGATCTCTAATTCTTTTCAGATACTTGAGTATATGTTTCACTGCAGTCCAATGCTCTTGCCCTAGATTAGACTAAAATCTATTAACTATGCCAACGACAAAGCAAATATCAGGTCTAGTACATATCATAGCGTACATGAGGCTTCCTACTGCCAAGGCATATGGAACAGCCTTCATATTCTCCATCTCCTCAGGTGTCTTACGACACTGATCCTTGATAGGTTGATTCCATGTCTAAAAATAGAGGAACCCTTTCTTGGAATCCCGCACGCTAAAACGAGCAAGGATCTCATCGATATAAGTAGCTTATGATAAGCCCAACATCCTATACTTGCGATCTCACATAAGCTTAATCCCAAGGATGTGACCGGCTTCTCTCAAGTCTTTCATATCAAACTGGCTAGGTAGTCACACCTTTACCGAAGACAACATTCCCACATCATTTTCAATTAGCAGAATATCATCTACATATAGTACTAAGAACACCACCACTTTTCTATTGCGCTTCTTGTACACACATGACTCATCCAGACATTGATCAAAACCAAAAGAACTTGATTACTTGATCAAAACGGATGCTCCGAGATCTAGATGTTTGCTTGAGTCCATGAATAGACTTCTTATGCTTGCATAACATGTGCTCTTGACCCTTTGCTATGAATCCATCCGATTCCATTATGTGGATGCAGATTTCACAGCCTTTTGCCAAAGGTCCGCATCTTTACCTTCTAATTCCTCATTGTAGTTGCAGGGTTCAGCATGTTGTTCTTTAGGGATCATATCATAAGATTCTCCTAAGAACGTATACCGATTGGGTGGGATAACAACCCTCCCACTACGATAAGGTACCGGTGTGTCAACAACTCTTTCTTACAGTGTAAACTCCTGTACTATTGGTGGTAAAGAAGTCTATGTCGGTCTCTCTCCTCTCAATTCCTTTAGAACAATATTGCTTCTGAGCTTATGGTTTATTACATAGTCCTCCACTAAGTATCGGGCATTGATGAGTTCTCTTACATGACATATTATTAGTGTTATTCATTAATTCATGCAGTTGCACTGTAGAAAATATAGGATTAATAAAGTAGAGATTGTCCACCAATGAATCAGAATAGATAAAACATTTATTTAACTTAATAACCACAAAGTTACTAAAATAAACCAAATATCCATCTTTAATCAACTTAGAAACTGAAAACAAATTTCTTCTAAGTGTGAAAACATAAGGACAATCTCTCAAAATTAAATTCTTATTGTTACTAAAATTTAAAATAACATTTCCTACTACAATTGTTGCCACTCTCGTTGCATTACCCATGTGCAGAGAAATGAGCCTTCTAAGTTGAACCAAACATATCTTTGGCACTTACGTCTTGGTCATATTAATCTGAATAGGATTCCTAGACTGGTTAGAAATGGACCTTTAGGTTCATTGGAAGTTAAGGACTTTCCAGTCAGTGAATCCTATTTGGAAGGTAAGATGACTAAAAGGGATTTTTCAGCAAAAGGATATCGAGCAAAAGAGCCGTTGGAATTGGTTCACTCTGATTTGTGTGGGCTTATGAATGTCCAAGCTAGAGGTGGTTTTGAGTACTTTGTCACTTTTATTGACGATTACTCAAGGTATGGATACATTTATTTGATACGCCGTAAGTCCGAATGCTTTGAAAAATTCAGGGAGTATAGGGCAGAAACGGATAAGCGTCTGCGTAAATGTCTCAAGACTCTACAATCTGATCGTGGTGGCGAATACTTCTTGGGAGAGTTTAAGGACTACTTGTCAGCTGAAGGGATTACATTCCAGTTGTCAGCTATAGGTATGCCATAATAAAATGGTGTAGCAGAGAGAAGGAATAGGACTCGTATGGATATGGTCAGATCATTGATGAGTTATTCAGATTTAGCAATTTCGTTTTGGGGACATGCACTAGAAACAACAACGTACATTCTTAACTTGGTACCATCTAAGTCAGTACCATCTACACCCATAGAACTATGGACTGGGTGCAAACCTAGTCTGCAACATGTTCGGGTTTGGGATAGTCTAGCACAAGTGTTGAATGGGAACACAAATAAATTGGAATTGAGTACAGAATTTTGCTTGTTTGTGGGGTACCCTAGAGGAACGATGTAACGCCCCGAATTTTGGGTACGTTAAAGAGACAATTTCATTGAAAACCTCAAAATAGAGTCTGGCTCTTATTACAACAAACTCTCAACAGGAGTTCAATATTTACACAAATGAAGGGGGTTCTAGGGTTCCTGACTACAGCTCCTCTGGCTCCTCCATCCTAGCCAGCTCCTCAGCTCCAAGGCTTCCATGGTGAACTGTTCATCTTGAATAACTACAAGGTCTGACACATTATACCGGCGTCACCACCAATATAATATGTCAGGGTCATCAAAAGGCAACATCGTGAGCTACAACGCTCAATAGGAAAGTCCTTACCCACCAACCTTAACTTACAAACAAGGCTACAATAAAACATCGATTTCCACATGATACGTATATACACAGTTAACAAGAACACATCCACATTCATTAATCAACTATCGTTGGTGTCCGAGATTCTCTTTGTTTCTCCTACGCGACTCATCGTAGACCGTGTCAACATTATCATTTACAAATCAACCTTTGAAAATCATTTGTATTCAAAATCATTTGCATTGGCTTTGTACCACAGATAACCAAGCTACACACCCAACCTCGGTTCCGCCGTTCCGGTCTCCCGAGTATCCTCACAATGGTTCCGCTGTCCCAGGTTCCTATTGGCACACATTGCATTGGCTCCGTACCGCGGATAACCAAGCACACACCCAACCTCGGTTCTGCCGTTCCGGTCTCCCGAGTATCCTCACAATGGTTCCGCCGTCCCGGGTTCCCATTGGCACACATTAGCATTAGTTCCGTACCGCGGATAACCAAGCACACACCCAACCTCGGTTCTGCCGTTCCGGTCTCCCAAGTATCCTCACAATGGTTCCGCCATCCCGGGTTCCCATTGGCACACAAAACACACACCACACAATGGGCTACCATGTCCGGCCACATTGCGGTTTTCCAAAATATTTCAAAAATCGTTCATTTAACTCACCCAACCTCGGTTCCGCCGTTCCGGGCTCCTGAGTATCCTCACAATGGTTCCGCCATTCCGGATTCCCATTGGCACACAACACACACACATAATGCCACCCAAAACTGGTCATTATGTAGTTTCAAAATATTTTCTTCCTCGAAAACATTTCCTTTCATTAACCACACCCTAGGTGTCATGTTTCTATTTTCTCGATTCTCGTGTCTCGTTATCATGCATAGACTCCGCGATAGGACTTTCCACATAAAGAATCATACAACATCCATTGAAATCTTGAAACTAACTAACAAGATCATCCAATTCTTATATTAGTAATCATGTTCATAACTACTTATAGCATAGCGCCACATGTACGGACGCCCTTGGAGTGTATCACTTATGCTTTATTCAAAGCACAACGCCACATGTACGGACGTCTTTGGAGTGAAATCACTTATGCTTTATCATACCACAAGTATTACAAGCAATTCATATATTCATACTCAAAATCATCTTTAAAGATCAAAATACAAATACTTCTAAATAAGTAAGTAATTAGGCAATAAGTAAATAGGAAGTAAGTAAGGGTTTCCTTACTTTATACTTGGGATGGAAGATAAGGGAATCCTTCCGTTCTTCTTAGCAATTCAAAACAATAACATTATACTTGAGTAAGAAAGTAAATAGGAAGTAAGTAAGGGTTTCCTTACCGTTCTTCTAGGCGGTAGTAACGGCTTACGGATGGTAATCAGCGGTCAGACGGAGTAACTTTCTACGGTGGTCTCCGGTAGCTTCGAAAGAGAAAGGTTTCTCTCAAAACTTCTACTTGACTAACACTACTCTACTTTATGGATCGAAGGGTGGTCGGGTGGCGGTTTAGTGGCGGCTTAGGTTGAGTTTCTTGAAGAACTCAAGAACAAAGGAAGAATAAAAGAAAGAACAAAGGGAATTCTAGAGAGAAGGAAGAGCAAAGCGTGAAGGTGTGAGTTCAAGGCTTGGAATGGCTTGCTATTTATAGGCAAAGGCATGCCCTTTCCCTCTCTCCCAAGGCCGGCCCCCCCCTCTCTCTCTCTACCTCAAATTTTGACACATGGCAAGCAGAAGATCAAGGTCTAAATCCTAGGCTTGCAAGGCTAGTTTGTCCTTGGATGGGATTATGGAAGATTTGTTGGAAGATTTGAAGACAATGGTACAAGATTTTATCTAAAACAAATATAGAAGTACAATGGAGGTTAATGGAGGGCTAGTTTCTTAGCTAGGAAGGAAGGTTCACCCATGGATTTGAAAGATGAGAAAGATCAAGGAAGGTACCACCAAATCTTTCTTCCTTTCTTCTTCCTCTCTCTCTCTCTCTCTCTCTCCCTCCCTCTCTCTCGGCTCACTCTCCTCTCTGTCTCTCGCGTTCCTCTCTCTCTCTCTCTCTCGGCCCTCACCTCTCTCTCTTTCTCTCTCTTGCAAAAGTACACACACACACACACACACACATATATATATATATAATTATGTAAATGCAAGAAAGAATAAGAAAGGTACAAAGTACTAGTTTAACGAAATCCAATTTAGGCACATGTTTGATTAAACAAATAGATGGAGTACTTTTGAAAATCTAGGGTTTTGATCTACCCTCATATTCTAATGCTTAAAAGTACATGGGAAATCAACCCTTGAATTTAAAATAGGACCCTTGTACTTAGTAGGAAGATTTGGGCTATTACCCAATGGATAATAAATCCCCTAACATTTATTGTCCAATGGACAATAGCTACTAGGAAACTTTTATATTAAAATAATCAAGGTTGTCCTTTAAAGCATGTGACAAAAGCCCCATATTAAATTGGGTGTGATACCAAGTACCCCAATTAAATAAAAACGTTCGGATTCTCTTCATTAAAATAATAATAAAGTATAAGTCAAATCAACTTTATTGAAAGGTTCCCTAGTCACATCGGTACTTTATTTGGTCAAAAGACTCTATTACCCAAGGGTTACTAACTTCCCTAGCGGTTATTACCTAATGGATAATAATTTCCCTTGTGGTTAATAACCAATGGACAAAAGAGTACAAGTGCCTTTTCTTTTAAAATAAGATTTTAAAAAGACTACATGTACTTTTAGAATAAAAAGTTTTTTTATCCAATGGACAAAAATTACCCTTGTGGTTATTAACCAATGGATAATGGAAGAGTGGGAGAATCCCCAATAAACAAAGAATAAATGTACTTTGCACATGTGTACATACACCATTAAAATACTATATCTAGTACTTTACCAAAATATTTAAATAGGGGCCTATTGTCCAATAGACAAAGATTACCCTAACCATTATGGACCAATAGGCAAAGGCAAAAGCTTCAAAAGTTTCAAAAAGTCCAAAAGGTTCATCTAGTAACTAGGCAAGTTGGTTGCTCGGTTCCTCCAACTAGTCGGTTGAAAACTAACTAAATTGGTCACTCAAGAGAAAATAAGTAATTCAAATAAAATTCAAATATTTGACGAAATTTTTATTGACCAAAATTCAGGGGCGTTACAAACGAAAGGTGGACTATTTTATAGTCCTACAGATAAGAAGGTAATTGTTAGCCCTAATGCCCGATTCTTAGAAGAGGACCATGTAATAGAACACAAGCCCAGAAGCAAGATTGTTCTAAAGAAATTGAGAGCAGAGGGACCCCGATTAGGGATCATGTTCTGAAAATGATTGCTCTTCTTAATGAACTAGATATCCTTGGAGCTAAAATTGATGAGAAAATCCAAATCGATTTCGTTCTTAACTCATTGCAGTCTGAGAGTTTTAAGCAGTTTCGCTTAACTTATTCTATGAACAAAATGCATTTAATTTTGGCGAAATTTCTTAAGAAACTCCATGTAGTTGAGGGTCTTATGGGTGTGAAAAAATCATCTGTATTAGTGGCGGAAAAGGATTCTACTTTTATGTCGAAAGACAAGAAGAAGCAGAACAAGTCTTAGAAGAAGGTTGTGGAGCTAGTTAGAGCCCTCCATTGCTAGTTCGTAGGTGATATAATTAATTTTGTGTGTTGGTTTCAGAACCTTCTTTACTATCGGACAAAATTAACAGTTGTATTAGAGCAGGCTGTAATCACGCGTATGGATTAAACAGGTCATGTTGTCCGTAGGTTATAGAGAGTAGAACATAGAACTGTGCTAACCACTGTTTTGTAGCATTCTTACCCAGCTATTATTGTCACATGATTTTTTATTGATTTTGTGTGATTCGATCCCACAATAATTTTTTCGTGGTTATTGTTATTTATTGGATACCACGATTATTTTTTGTGGTTGTAATAATTAACATAGCATGTGAACTCCAATGGAGTCATAAGATCAATGTATGTATGTGTTCTTCGATTGTAATAGCTTTTCGACGATTATTCGGAGATTGAAAATGGTAGATACAAAAGATACAAGTTGTTTGGCTCGTAACAGATTTTTTCCAAATTCATAGGGTCTGATTGCAGGGCTATTTCGACCCAGTAAATGTTGGAATTGAAAACCCTGTTCTTCATGAAAGTTGTAGATAATTGAATTTCAAATTCAACCCAATTTGAATCACTTCAATTGGAGATTGGATGAGGAAGATATGGCCAAAATACTAAAGGTTGTGCAATTTACGCGGGAATATGTCAAATCCGAATTTTCTTGCCTAAGCATGGTTGGATTTTGGTTTCCTTAATTGATTTAAAGTATCTTAGTCTTCCACACAAGTATAGCTGAAGGATTTCAAGTTAGGAAGGATTGCTTAAGGATTTCAAGTTTGGAAGGACTCCTTATTGCTTAAGGATTTCAAGTTTTGAAGGATTTCTTGTTGTTCAAGGATTGCATCTTTGACCATAATAGCTGGATTCTTTTATCTTGTGTTTCCTTATTATTTGTATTTCCATATTGTTTGCATATGTGATAGTTTACCATATTGAGACAACATGGTAATATATGGCCTTCGACCTAGATCACGTTTTTTGCAAACTCAAAATTTGATAACCCTCACAAATTTTTAAATAACTAAGTGGGAGAGGGAGTTTATTTTGATAAATCCCATGGTCTTCATTACTAGTATGTAGATGATGTGATTAATTATGTGTGATGATTTTAGAACATTCCCCACCCCCCCCCCCCCATCGGGCAAAATTAATTATGGCCTCATTGGTACAGACTTCCTTGAAGGATAAATCTATGATAATTGTTGTGTGAATTACTTCACCATCTAAGGTAATTCATAACGGAACAATGGGTCATGGGGCTAGGTAATGGTATACACTTAGCTGTAAATAATAGTATCCTCACAATCTGAGTCAGTATTATTATTTATAGGACCAAAGCTATATTGGCTATTTAATTTTGCTTGGCATGGTATAGTGTCTAGATAGTAAATTAAAAGGTTGTGCCTATCTACACAAATGATAAAGAGTAGAGGACTTCCCATCGAGGCATGCTCTTCACGGTGTGTAAGGTTGCCAATGTTTTTCTTTTTAACATGTGCTTGAGGGAACCAATATTAAAATGAAATTCAAATTTTTATTGCCTTTCTTAATTGTTGTTATGTTATTTGATTCTCAGATTCAAAAATGGGCTCTTTCAATCCACTTGCTATTATTCTCAAAGAAAATAAACTTACTGGATTGAATTATATTGACTGAAAAAGTAACTTGGATATTGCGTTAACTGCTGAGGGACACAAATTTGTGTTGTCTGAGGTGTGCCCTCCAAGACCTAATGAGAATGCCACATAACAGGAAGCAAAACTTTATAAAAATTGGTAAGTATCACCCATGTTGAAGGGACCCCGATTAGAGATCATGTTCTGAAGATGGTAACTCTTCTTAATGAACTAGAGATCCTTGGAGCTGAAATTGATGGGGAAACCCAGATCGATTTTGTTCTTAATTCACTGCAGTCTAAGAGTTTTTAATAGTTTCACTTGACTTTTTCTATGAACAAAATGCATTTATTTTTGGCGGATTTTCTTCAGGAACTCCAAGCAACTGAGGGTCTTTTGGTTATGAAAAAACCACCATCAGTGTTAGTGGCAAAGAAGGCTAATTCTAAGTCGAAAGGCAAGAAGAAGCAGAACAAGTCTCAGAAAAGGGTTGTGGAGGTAGTTCATGCGCCTCAAGGTGGAGTGAAAAAGCCTGCGGGCAAGTGTTTTCACCGCAAGCAGCAAGACCACTGGAAGAAAGTATGTCTATTCTATCTCAATAAAGTGAATAATCAAGATAGATCTTTTTGCTAGTCGTTGAATCATATTTAGTGGTGTTATCTACCAGTACCTGGCATGTAGATACGGGAGCCACTAATCATGTTTGCAATTTGTTGCATGGGTTTCAGGAAGCCAGAAGACTTAGTGATGGAGAGATTTATCTGCACATGCGTAATGCGACGAGAGTGGCAGCAGTTGTAGTAGGAAATGTTATTTTAAATTTTAGTAACAATAGGAGTTTAATTTTGAGTGATTGTCTTTATGTTCTCACACTTAGAAGAAACTTGGTTTCAGTTTCTAAGTTGATTAAAGATAGATATTTGATTTATTTTAGTAACTTTGTGGTTATTAAGTTAAATAAATGTTTTATCTATTCTGGTTCATTGGTGAATAATCTCTACTTTATTAATTAGGGGTGTACACGGTCCGGATTGGTCCGGTTCTCTAGAAAACCAGTAACCAGACCATTTCAAACGGTTCTAGAAAATTGGAAACCAGAACCTAACCAATATATGCATGGAACCTAACCAGAACCAAACTGCAAGACTGGTTCAGTTTTGGTTCGGTTCTGGTTCTATCCAATAAGTATCAAACACTTATTTACAAAATATGAACTCATAAAATTAAAGAAATAGAAAGATAATTTCGTGGAACAGGAAAGGAAGGAAGAAAATAAAAGCTTTCCTAATAAATGAAATTTCATCTCTAAATAAATTAAGTTTAGCAAGGAAAAGATTAACCTACCAAATTCGAGTACATATTTAATTACGCACACATAAGTATATCTATATTTATCTTAGTTTTAAACGGTCCGGTTCGGTTCGGTTCTAACCACGGTTCATTAATTGAGAACCAGTAACCAAACCAAAATTAACGGTTTTTATTTTTTTGGAACCATAACCTGACCATAGAACCACAGAACCGAACCAAATTGGACGATTTGGTCCGGATCGAACCGGTTTTACGGTTCGGACGATTTTCTTGAGCACCCCTATTATTAATCCTATATTTCCTATAGTGCAACTACATGAATTGAATAACACTAATAATATGTCATGTAAGAGAAATGAGCCTTCTAAATTGAACCAAATGTATCTTTGGCACTTATGCCTTGATCATATTAATCTGAATAGGATTTCTAAACTGGTCAGGGATGGACCTTTAGATTGATTGGAAGTTGAGGAACTTCTAATCTGTGAATCCTATTTAGAAGGTAAGATGACCAAGAGATTTTTTTATCAGTAAAAGGTTACAGAGCCAAAGAGCCATTGAAATTGGTTCATTCTGATTTGTGTGGACCCATGAATGTCCAAGTAAGAGGTGGTTTTGAGTATTTCATCTCTTTGATTGATAATTACTCAATGTTTGGATACATTTATATGATGCACCGTAAGTCCGAATGCTTTGAGAAATTCAGGGAGTATAGGACAGAAACAGAGAAGCATCTAGGTAAATGTCTTAAGACACTGCAATCTAATCGTAGTGGCGAATACCTCTTGGGAGAGTTTAGGGAGTACTTGTTAGCTAAAGGGATTACATCCCAGTTATAAGCAATAGGTATGCCACGTCAAAATGGTTTAATAGAAATAAGGAATATGACTCTTATAGATATGGTAAGATCAATGATGAGTTATTCAGATTTACCAATTTCATTTTGGGGACATGCACTAGAAACAATAGCGTACATTCTGAACTTGGTACCATCTAAGTCAATACCATCTACACCCAAAGAAATGTGAACCGGGCACATACCTAGTCTGCAGCGTGTTCGAGTTTTAGGGTAGTCCAGCACATATGCTGAATAGGAACTCAAATAAATTGGAATCAAGGACATAAGTTTGTCTGTTTGTGGGGTACCCTAGAGGAATGAAATGTGGATTATTTTATAGTCTAAAGGTCAGAATGATGCTTTTTTCTATTATTCACGAAATAGAGGCAGGCTTAGAGAGAGCAAACGGATCACGAAAGAGTCCACACTCAGTTCGTGTTCTAGATGTGTAGGGAATACGATAGAAGATCGTAAGGTGCAGTCGAGTAATATACGTGGCTTATAGCAAGACGTGCTATAACAAGTTCAACCAGTGTTCATGTTGTAGGGAGTTGAGGTGAAACCCTAATTCCGCGTTGTAGGGTTTTTGAGATTTTTCTTATTGTCTAATCAGTATGCGTCATTACTGGTTTCTAGGAATTGTTTCCCAACACATTGAGAGGGCCATTGTTGGGTCTAGTTAGAACAACCATCATCTCGACCTTTTCCTCGTTCTGAACAAAAGAAAACGTCACATATTTGCACGAGTTTTTACCACAAAGAACCAAGCCCACACATTTAAGACAAAGATATACACCTATCATCCAATATTCAACCTTCATTCAGTTCATATGAAATGGCTCTTTTGCTGTTCCCTGGAACCTACAGAAGACAAACATAGAAACATTAGCAAACTGAAACGATCAAAACATCCAAGCTTGCAGATTGTATCATGAACAAAAAGAGTCAATAAAACTACCACTGGAAGCTCCAATTGTTGCTTCACTGGCTTCCTAAGAACTAAGACCACACCACATAAAGGAAACAAAATTGATGGTTAGCCTAAAAAATTAACCCAAAAATGTGTCAAAAAGGAAAAAATCGGTGATCCGAATTACATAAAAGTGAATCTGAACCACTAACTTCTCATTTTGGGATGTTTATCGGATCAATTTTTGAGCTATGGATTCATAAAGAAGAAACTTAGTACTCACTCCTCTGCACTAAAAACCCCCTCCATGATTACCTGTGTGAGGAACCATATTTTCCGAAAATTATTAAAAGGTTTATAAATATGAGAAATGGGATTAATGTGAAATGCTATGTGTATATATGATTTGAGAATTTGTGTGGCAATGTGTTAAGTGGAGGGGTAATAGTGTGATATACTTTATGTGTGTGTGTGTATAAGTGAAGGAGTGTGAGATTAACATTCACACCCCCTCAAAAAAGTTCCCAGGCATATCGCCTCCCCCTTTCATCTCTCTCTCAGTCTCCCTCTTCTCTCTCTCACACACCGAAAAACTCCCACCAAAATTCGCAACCCATACAAAACAACCTTCATTCCACCTTGCTCTCATGCTATTGAGTTCATATCTTGTCCGGTTCGGCTCGGCTCAGAGTAGTTTGGGCGAAATTCAAAGTTTGAGCTCTAGGGTTCGGGTGGCCCGATCTTTTTGCGTGTTAGTTCTCCAACTTCAAGGTAGGGATTTCTTGCTCATTCTATGTATTTATGAGTGATTATTGTGCTTTGATCATTGGATTTTGTTGTCATGCTTGCCTCTGAAAACCTGCAGAATCGCTACTCGAAACATTGTGATATCGATACAATATTAAGTGTTGTATCGATACTACAAGGTTATCTTTCTGGACAGCTTATGTTGTATCGATACCAGGACCTTAAGTCCAGTTTTGCTCTTGCTGCTTCCCCGTTGATTGTTTTGACTCCCGATCATTCCTAACACATTCTAATCACCTCCAAATCACTTCCAAACTTGATTGTTTGTAGTTTTGCTCTTGCTGCTTCCCCGTTGATTGTTTTGACTCCTGATCATTCCTTACACATTCTAATCACCTCCAAATCACTTCCAAACTTGATTGTTTGTACTTCAAATGACTCGTTGATCAATCTATCATCTTACACTCTTGTGGTACAAATGAAACGTGTCAATTCTTATGAGTAAGGTGTCCCGTTGTTGTCTATCCAATTGAAGGTTTATGTGGATATTGTGGCGTGTTTTATGAATGATATTGATTAGTTATATGTTGAACATGAGGTTATTAAGGAATGTGAAATGAGAAACAAGAAATAGAACGATATGAAGAAAGCCACGGATCCACTATAAGATGGGATGTCGGAAACGGGACTAGAGACACCCCAATCTGGGCCTCCGAATAATCATTAAGTTCCCCGATGATGAAATAAGGAAAAATATACCTTCAAGGCTTGGATTATTGCTTCTTTGTTACTACTTCTCTAAACCTCAAGAAAACCCCTTTTCTAAACATGCAGGGTGGCCCCCGGTTCAATTGTAAAGAGAAAAATGCGTTTGCTTAGTCAAAAATAACTTTTTTCACGACACACTGATGGTAAAATGGGCACACATTTCAATATATAAAATGTCTTTGAGTGAAACCAATTGGGTTAGAAAGTGGACTTGACAAGCTTTCCAACGCTTTGAACCGTGCTCAAATCTGAGTTCAAGAGTGCCTGGGGCGCCCCCGCGAAGTTTGGTGTGCTGTGCTGAAACACAATACCGCGCAGCATTTCAAAGCATTGCGCAGCATTTCAGAAAATTTCAAAAAAATCACTCCGCCATACGAGATTTCAATATACAGCATAACATTTCTCTTTATGTCTCGCGACGTTTCGGGAAAAAGTTCTGACAGTTGCAAAAAGTTGTCGGCCACACCTGTAGGTGCAGAGAATAAATTTTATTCGGCCCAAAAGCCACCTCTCCTCTTTGTAGTGTTCATCCTTGGCTCTCTTGCCTATAAATACACCACCCTCTAGTTGAGAAGTACCCCTTCAACTCCAAATAAAGTTACTCTGCCATTTTCTAGATTCTCACTCTCTCTCTAAAAATACCCCCATTCTTTTTCTCCTCTTAAGTTCAGTAAACTATTAACTTATGAGGACATCCACCTCAAAGCATTCAAACAACCTCACATCCTTCAATCCCCATTCAAGCATTTCAAGTCCAAATCAACTTCCATTCCTCCATCTTCAAGCACATCCAAGCTTCGATCAAAAGGTATAAACAAATTCCTTAGGCTAAACCACGTTTAGCTTTGAGGGGAGCCGATCGAGGCCCTTCTCGGTCTTTCCATACTGAGTTTGGGTCTCAAACGAGCTTTATATACAAAAAGCACAAAAAATTAATTTTTGCACTGGACACACTATATCATGCGGCGTTTTACAATACCGCACAACATAGCGTATTATACCGTGCATTATTGTGTTTCTTGTACATACTCCTTCTTATGTTATTCTGTTTAGTCTGTTTATTGCTTTTTTGTGCGGGTACATTCCATAGTCAAGTTTCTTGTTAAAAGTCATTTTTTTATTTTATTAAATTTTTTAACATTTCAAAAAGCTTTTGACATTGCTTTACACGAGGAGATGAACAAAATGGTCTCCTAAATCATTTTTCAGGGATTCGGGAAATCAAAAAACTATTTTGCGGACCTACGGTTTGTTTTGTCATGTAACAACGAACTGATGCTGGAATGTGTAGACAGGTGCACCACACGATATTTTAGTTACACCGTGCGACGTATCCGAGTCGTCGTGCGGTGTTTCACATGATATTGCGGACTGTTGTAATGCTGTTATTTCATTTTCTGTACATTGCTCATCCATTTCATACTATACAATTCGCACCACAAGCACGCAAATGTATTATATTTAATCTCATGTCCCTTTCTCATACATGTTTTAAGGTTAAGTTTTTCAAATGATATTAAATCCCCCATTTAAAATGCTTAGTAGAGATCAATTTTTACCAGGCAAGCGGGGTGCTTTTTGAACAAAATCTTCCCCGCTCGTAATTTGGCTCCCGCATCCAAAATCTTGACGTTTTCGCTAGACCAAAACCTTTTTTTTTTCTCTCAAACAAACTCTCAGTTTCTCGGATTATCCATCTCAAAAATTCGGGTGGTGACTCTTCGATTGCGTCGGGTGGGGAGCCCATAGTGGTGAATCTGCTGGGGACTTTTATTCAATACTTTACTTGTGCTTTCTTTTTTTCTTTTTTTTTTTAAAAAACGAAAGAATAAAAAGAATTGAATAATCAAGAGGGCCAAGCTTGAAAGGCATTTTTCTTGAGAGATTTAAAATCATTTGAAAATCTTAACTTTTTTTTTTTACACTTTGCACCGCACAAGCCTCGCCAGTGTGTTTCGGCAATCTTGCCCGGTTTACCGGTGACAAGCTCTCCTTGGATGCCTTGCTACCCTTGACTATGACGAGCCATCGTACTGCTCGACCATTGTCTTGCAATACACTTGACAATGGGAAGTACATCTTGGCTCTAGTCCGGGGAACCTTCTTGATACCCAAACCAGCCTTTGCACTCGTACATAACCATAGAACCATCCCAACTAAGACAGGAACCCGCGGTTCGGACTTATGTGATATATCCTGTTTATGTGCATTTCTTTTCTGTGTATGCATATCATTCATACATCATTGCATTCTGCAGACTAGAGGATAGGATTCCTTTAGGACTCTTTGCCTTCCCTCGGTCGGTCTAGGAGACCTTAAATCTATGGAGTTTGAGATACCTTCGGTGTTTGTCGTTCCCGAATGGCCCCTCTGATCTGGATCTAGCCTTAGGATGTGCTTGTATCTAGGTTTCGGCAACCTCATTGCTTTGTCTCGAATGGTCAAGACAGGGAGATTGGCTCTAATTTTGAAGCATTCAGAATTTAACCTACCTAACATGACTTACCGTGGCTTCTGAAACCCTTGGTATAGTCATATCCTAAGTAAGATTTGGAGTTGCGGTAGGTCTGTAGGAAAGTTAGGACGGTGACAACAATGATGACACGGGAGCATAGAACCATCCAAGGTTAAGACATGGACCCATCTGTTTGAACTATGTATTATATCCTGCTTACTTGATGCATTTTTGTGCTCACGTGCCATATCATATCATCGTACTGCACTGCACTTGTACAGTCCGTCCACTAGGCACTTGTCTACTTGTCTTCCGAGACTCTCACTCACTCTCGCCTCATCCTCGGCCCTTCTCTCCTTCCCTCTGTGGTCCGAAAAGATTGCCAATACCTGATGAAGAGCCGTGCATCTGCACGTTTTCTAAATCAATTGATCATTGGAACGATAAAGCCTTGGGGATGTCAAAATTTGTTAAGTTGTCAATACATTTTTCAATCAAGAATTCAATAGAGATTAAGGAAATAATTAAGCAACAATGCCGTGATGCCCACACCACCCAAGTTGCGATGCCAAGTCACTTACACCGCTCAAGTTGATGGCACCATGTCGCTTACGTTGCCTCGGTTACGGTATCACGTCATTTACGCCAAAACGGTTTCTAAAACTAAAATCAAAACTCTGAATGAAAAATGTTAGGGACTTAATTTGTTTTGCGATCTCCCAAGTCTTGTCCTTCCTAATCAAAGGATAAGCTGTTAAAAGAAACGCTGAGGATCAAGGCAATCTTTAGGAATCGCACTATTGGTCTAGGAGACCTTAAATCTATGGAGTTTGCGATACCTTCGGCATTTGCTGTGCCCATACGGCTCCCCTGGTTCAGTCTAGCCTTAAGGAACATTGGTATCTGGATTTTGGCAGTCATATTGCTCTATCTCGGATGGTCAAGATAAGGAGATTGGCTCTGATCCTAAACGAATGGGATTTAACGTACCTAACACGACCTACCTGTATCGTCGGAAGTCATCTGTGCCATGTCTTAAGTGAGATTTGAACCAAGGTAGGTCCTTAGGACAGTCTATGAGACTTTAAATCCATGGAGTATGCGATACCTGCAGTATTCACCATGCCCAAAGGGCCCTTGGTCTGGGCTAGCCTTAAGAACACTAGTATCTGGGTTACAGCAATCTTATTACTTTGTCTTGGATGGTCATGATAAAGGCGTTGGGTCTATCCCTGCTGAGTACATGATTTACCTAGGATTGTTGGAAACCATCTATGCAGTATCTTAACTAAGACCAGGCCGGGCTAGACCTTCGGACAACATTGAGATCGATGGCACATACATGGCATGTCCTTTCTTTTTTAGAAATGCATTTGGGACTCATCTAAAATTCACCTTTTGCTTTACTGTCAATACTGAGCCACCTATCCTACACAAAACCACACTGCCTTCTCCGACCACATCAATGGCAGGGCAAACAGAGCTAAATGAGCTGAAAAAGACTATGGAGGAAATTAGTCAGAAAATGGACAAGATGCTAACTTTAGTCCAAGGGTTGCTCAACCTTCTCACCTCCGTAATCATAAACACAAATCTGGGACTGAATGATGATGGGGACCCAGGGGCAGACGAGGCTGACAAACTTTGCTCAAAAGTGAAGCTCTCAAAAATGCTCAAGAACCTAGCTGAAATTCATGATGCTAGGGCTCATTCGAAGGAAAATACTGGACCCTTGTCCGAAACCAGTACTGACATGCATATTGTCTCAGGAGAAATACATGAGATCAATCCCAAAGGCAAAAGGGTTTTTCCTGTTGATAGCAAAAGGCTATACAGTTGCAAGGCAAGTAAAGCTTCCGTTAGAGGCACCACGGGCACCACCGTGAACCCTCAATTCAATCGGGGAACCAAACCAAGGGCCTTCTCCCATTTCTCTGAATCTCAATCCATGGTTTATGAAAAGCTCCTCAAAAATGGCCTCATCAAGCCGCTCCCCCAAACTCCTTTACCTCAAAAGCCTTTACCAAATCACAACCCAAATGCCTTCTGCACCTTCCATCAAATACCCGGTCATGTTACCGATGAATGCAATCATCTCCGCCACAAGATTCAAGACCTCATCGATGAAAGAATCATCTCTCCATCACAGCCAGGCATCAAGCCCAAGCGCAATCCTTATATCAACTTCGCCTTTTTCAGCAGAGAAAGGTAAACCATCAAGAGCCATGCAACAGTCTGACCTTCCACGAGTCTGGGAGTTTTCAAGCATCGAGTCCTTGTCCTCTAAATGACCATTTTTGTGTTTAAGTCACTTTGTACCTCGAGTCTTTCATTCTTTCACGATTGTGTCTGTAAGTCTGTAAAAGTCAAATAAAAGAAAAAAAATGTGTTAGTTTCGTAATCTTGAACTACATTGTGACCTGATTCCTTTACGGGATACGTAGGCAGCCTCACCCTGAGGCCTGATCACGGGCATTCGAGTCGATCCCAAAGTTCAGTCATAGTCTTTCTAGTCAATCCCTGCAGGTTCGGCCTCTGTCTTTCAAGTATCGCGTATTTGTGTCAAAATCATCATAATAAACTCAAGTTTTTGTGATTATCCTCGGCCCAACTCGGAATTGTTTTCCGCCATCACTTGAGAATAATCACTTCAAAACAGGAGATGATTTTTGATTGAACCCTCACCCCATGCAAAAAGGACAATTTTAAAGGACCACTTCCTGACGCCATTCCAATGAACAATGCCTTAAAAAGGGGGAAAAAAAAAAAGCATGCTAGGTCAAGATCTCATAACCTGACTTAGGCAAAAGTTAGAGCAAGCAAAAGCCTCTCAATGAGCATCTAGGATTCAGTTGTTAGATTGTGCAATCTAAAATGAAGAAAGGCCATCGTTTCTTTCATCCTACGCATAAAGATATATCATTTGATAGCCTCTTTGAGCCACAATCAAATTCTTTGAAAAAAGAACCCAGATAAAAGTACCGGAAGAAACATTGAGATTCAAAGCATCAAAAGGGTAAAAGTGCCAAACACATCTAGATTCAAAGCATCAACATGATGAAAATGCCAAACACACTAAAAGGCATTGAAGGCATGAGAAAGCAAATGAAAAATAAAACGAAGGCACCTACAATTCAAAGATAGCTGCTAGCTTTGAAAACCCAAAAGAAAGTGAAATTTTTGAGCCTATTATCCTTTATTTGTCAAGCCCAAACCATGGCCCACATTACAACCCCAAAAGACCTTTCAGATTGGAAAGCGCAACTTGATAGCAAGAATCCTAGGCGTTAAAAGGCATGATCGAAAATCAGTACATGGAGAAAAGTCAAAGTATTACTCAAAGCAAAAATACAAACCGGGGCATTTTCGATCCACGGGCCATCATCAGCAACCTAGGGCATGGTTTATGATAAAAACTCTCATGTTTTGACAAAATAAAATCGAAAGATTTGAATGAAAATCAATTGATGCAGTAAAATAATTTTTGAAATTCTGAAATGAGAAATTAAGAATCTGGGCATGTCTGCCATTTCAAAGAGTCAAACCCTTCGCCTAATCAGGGGCACCATTCGAAAGTCGCTTTGTTTTTCCCTCCTCATTTGCGTCAAAGTAGTCTTGTCCAAATCCATCCCTTTTGCCAAGTCAAAAGAGTCATCTCGATTTCGTCAATTCTCGACTCGTGGAAGCCATTTCAACACATGGAAGAGTACCACCCCTGAGAGAAGCTTGTTGGGCTGAAAACCGCAAGGGCTGGCAGACCCAAGCAAAAATTAAAGCAAAAGCCTGCTAGAATGAAAACCCGCAAGGGTGGCCTAGACAAAAGTTAAGGCAGTTAATCAAAAGGGCTCGCTAGACAGAAAACCCGAAAGGGAGGTACTAGGCAAAATTTAGAGCACAAAAGGAGAGTGTTAATACCCGAGAGAAACCATAGCCCGAGCTGCGTACATGGTTAATTGGTTGCCAAAACCATCAGAATTGGGGTTCGTCACTAATTGGGGCATAACAACTCGATGTCATCTATCGAGGCAAGCACATGCCCAACTTCAAGGCTCGGGCACAAACTTCAGCCCAAGGCTCGAGCCTTAACCAAAGGCAAAATCCGGCTCAGAATTCATACCCTGACCCAAGCAAACTCTAACTCAAATTCAAGCCCTCACCATAGGCAAATTCTAGCCCAAAATCTAAGATACCAGTCCACTGGTCAAAGATAGTAAAGCAAAAAGGGTACTTAGATGTGTCCCCTATTTTTTTCAAAAAAACAAAAAGGAATGTTGTACACATCGTCGTCAAGTGCCAACTCGCGAATCTCGAATGTTGTTCAAAAGTCATTCAACCAAGCTATGGTCTAACTGACCTAATGCTTCTTAGTCTCTCCAGCGACAGTCCAAAAGACCTAACACTTCTTAGTCTCACAAGCTACAGTCCAAAAAGACTTAATGCTTCTTAGTCTCCCATGCTACGGTCCAAAAGATCTAACGCTTCTTAGTCTCCCAAGCTGCGGTCCAAAAGACCTAACGCTTCTGTGTCCCCAAGCTATGGTCTAACTGACCTAATGCTTCTTAGTCTCTCGAGCTACGGTCCAAAAGACCTAACGCTTCTTAGTCTCCCTAGCTATGGTCTAACTAACCTGATGCTTCTTAGTCTCGCAGGAAATGGTCAAAATGACCTAAGTTTCTATGTTTATCGAGCGATGGTCAAAATGACCTAAGCTTCTTTGTCTATTGAGCGACGGTCAAAATGACCTAAGCTTCTTTGTCTATCAAGCCATGGTCCAAAAGACCTAAGCTTCTCAATCAACCAGGCTACAATCTAACTGACCTAAAAGCCTCTTAGTTTCTCGAGCTATGATCTAATCAACCTAAAGTCTCCTCGTTTCCCAGGCTACCGTCTAACCGACCTAAAAGCCTCTTAGTTTCTCGAGCTATGGTCTAACTGACCTAAAGTATCCTCGTCTCTCAGGCTACGGTCTAACCGACCTAAAGTCTCTTCATCTCTCGAGCTACGGTCTAACCGAGCTAAAGTCTCTTCGTCTCTCGGGCTACGGTCTAACCGACCTAAAAGCCTCTTAGTTTCTTGAGCTATGGTCTAACTAAACTATAGTCTCTTTGTTTCTCAGGCTACGGTTTAACCGACCTAAAAGCCTATTAGTTTCTTAGGCTACGGTCTAACTGACCTAAAAGCCTCTTAGTTTCTCGAGCTTTGGTCTAACCGACCTAAAGTCTCCTCGTCTCTCGGGCTACTGTCTAACCAACCTAAAAGCCACTTAGTCTCTCGGGCTACAGTCTAACCGACCTAAAAGCCTCTTAGTTTCTCGAGCTACGGTTCTAAAATCTCTTAGTTTCTCGGGCTATGATCTAACCGACCTAAAGCCTCTTCGTCTCTCGAGCCACAGTCTTATCGACCTAAAGCCTTTTCGTCTCTCAGGCCACGGTCTTACTAACCTCAAAGCCTCTTAGTTTCTCGGGCTACGGTCTAACCAACCTAGAAGCCTTTTAGTCTCTCGAGCTATGGTTCGTCCTCTGGGACTACACTCTGTCTAGCACTTCATCCTATGGGACTCACACTCTATCTGCACTTCGTTCTCTGGAACTGCACTTTGTCTCACACTTTGTCCTTTGGGACTATACTCTGTCTAGCACTTCGTCCTTTGGGACTCGTACTCTATCTGCACTTCATCCTCCATGACTCACTGTTGTCATACTTGCATTGATTTTACGTACTCATATGACATTCCATGACATATCAACTTGCATCATCATTCATGTATTGTCTCAATCGAACATCAAATTCAAGCTCTTCAATTTCAAGTCTCTTTAAAAAATTCAAGCTCTTCAAAATTCAAATTATTCAATTTCAAGTCTCATCCAAAATTCAAGCTTTTTCAAAATTCAATCCTTTTCAAAATTCAAGCCCCCCCCCCGCCCCCCAAAATTCAAACTATTCAAAGTCAAGTTATTTGAAGTCAAGTCTCTTTCAAAATTCAAATTCAAGATTCTTTCAAAATTCAAAGTCTTCAAAATTCAAGCTATTCAAAATTCTAATCTCTTACAAAATTCAAGCGTTTCAAAAAAAAAATCAAGTCACTTCGCCATTCGAGCATCTCGTCCTCTGGTACTCCTCGCATATTCATCCCATAGAACTCGATTCAATTTTAGTCTCCTGAGGACTCGTCTCAATTTTAGTCCCTTGAGGACTCGATTCAAATTTTAGTCTCCTGAGTACTCGATTCAATTTTAGTCCCGCCAAGGACTCGATTCAATTTTAGTCCCCCGAGTACTCGTCTCAACTTTAGTCCCCCAAGGACTCGTCTCAATTTTAGTTCCCTGAGGACTAGTCTCAATTTTGGTCGCGTCACACTAAGGAGATTAACAAAGATCATAGTTTTCAGTGAAAGCGTGATAAAAAATGGTGCTTAAAATTTTTTATCTTAGTTTAAGTCCAAAGCTGATATAAAAAGTGGGTTTTCGTGCAAAATAAAAGACCTCGCTCTTGTGGCGAGATAAAAGAAAAAACCTCACCCTTGCGGTGTGATAAAAGATTTTAGGGCGAAAAAAAATGAGATAAAAGATCTCACTCTTGTGGCAAGATAAAAGAGAAAAGACCTCACCCTTGTGGCATGATAAAAAAGAGAAAAGACCTCACCCTTGTGGTGTGTTAAAAGGTTTTAGGGCGGAAAAGAATGAGATAAAAGATCTCGCTCTTGTGGCGATATAAAAGAGAAATTAACTCAACCTTGTAGTGTGATAACAAACTTTAGCGCGAAAAAAAGTGAGATAAATGATCTCACTCTTGCAGTGAGATAAAAAGTCTACCTATTTAGGCGCGCAGCTTGAATTTTCACATGGACGGGCTGGTACTCATTTAGGCGGACTTTGAAAAGTTATGTGAGAAAACGACGTCGTTTAAGAACTTTGAAAAGTTCTTTTTTTTCTTTTTTACAAAAGGTAAGAAGATAAGCCCTAATTACACCCATTCCAAAAAATCTTTACGTTTCATCTTCCTCTTCACGCCCAAAGAGATTGAGATCGAGAGAGAGAGAGAAGGCAAATACTACAACTGGGTTCCACTAGTGCCCATTTGTTTCTTTGACGATGGGTGGACTGTTTCACTAGTGCCCGATTTTCACGTGGGCGAGCCGTGATCTTTATGGTTTACTGTAGTAGTGAAATTTAGTTATTTCGGATGTCTTCCAAGTATACGTTTGACACATTAGGTAAAAAAGCAATTATATTATTATGGCTTAGCCTTATCTGAAAAGGATTAAAATCCAATTGAGAAGCTACCATTGAAATTGAAATTCAATATAAACACAAAATCCATGTGAAATGGTTAGTTTATAAAAATAAAAATAAAAATCTAAAGTTTGTCTATAATGTTACAATCTGAAGGTTGTGATAATTTTCATAGAAATACAAAGCGTACACTACTAAATTTACTAGCTAAAACTAAATTTTTGGCCCCAAGAAAATCTTTTGGTGACCAACAACTAATTTTGATTGGCAAAAGATCTATTTTCATATTTTTAAAATTTTTAAACAATGTTTATATATGTATTTTTATATATTTTAATATCATGTTAATTGCATTTCAAAAAATTCAGCAAATTTTAAGGAAAAAAAAAAGTTCTCACTTTAGGAAGTAAATATAAATATTTTTGTTTTCCTAACGTATCAGAAGTTCTTGGCTAGCTTAGTGATAAGGGCTTGGGAGATCAACTAATGGTGCGTGGGTTCGAAATTTGGCAATGACAAGAAAGATGGTCTAGTTGATACAAAGAAAAGATCACGCGCAATGGTTTTCCATCTCAGTTTATGGTGGTTTGATCATTTTGAACTTTCAATCACAGTTATAAACCGTGTTGTAGACCGTGATCTAAAGTGACATACAATCACACCCAGAAAAGAGAAATGATCACGCCCAAAAGAAACAATCATGGCTTATAACCGTGATAAAAGAGAAATGATCACGCCTTTTGGCGTCTTTCAATCACGGTTATAAACTGTGATAAAAGAGAGTGACTTATAATCACACCCAGATCCATCACGGTAGCAAGAGCGTGATGGAAAACTTACAATCACGGCCAATAGCTGTGATCTTTATGATTTATTGTAGTAGAGTGAGGACTCGTCTCAATTTTTAGTCCCCATGGACTCGTCGCGCTTTAGCCCCCCGGGACTCGTATCAAGAAATTTCATGACACTCGACACTACAGGCACTCAATCTTCTCAAGTTTATTTGCTTTTGCAATTTGTCCTCTGGGACTAGTTTTACGTGCATTATCCGAATTGAACTACATTGGTTTGATCCCTACAACGGGATACGTATGCAGCTCCATGAGTGCAACCACATTTATTGCATTCTTGCATTTAACTTAAAGACTCTGGAGCAATGGATTGGGATGTCTAATCTTTAACGTCACTTATACCAAGCAACGGTACCTAAGTTCTGTCAAAGAGGGACTACTGTAGATATCCCAATCTAGGCCTCCAAATAATCTTTAAGTTCCCCGATGATGAAATAAGAAAAAATATACCTTCAAGGCTTGAATTATTTCTCATTTGTTACTCCTTCTCTAAACCTTAAGAAAATCCATTTTCTAAACAAGTAGGGTGACCCCCAGTTCAATTGTAAAGAGAAAAATGTGTTTGCTTAGTAAAAAATAACTTTTTCCATAACACACTGATGGTAAAATGGGAAAACATTTCAATGTATAAAACATCTTTGAGTGAAACTAATTGGGTTAGAAAGAGGACTTAACAAGCTTTCCAACACTTCGAACCGTGCTCAAATCCGAGTTCGGGAGTGTCCAGGGTGCCCCTGCGAAGTTTGGTGTGCTGTGCTGACACACAATACCTCGCGGCATTTCAAAGCATCGTGCGGCATTTCAAAAACGCGACGCGACATTTCAGAAAATTTCAAAAAAATCACTCCGCCACACGAGATTTCAATATATAGCACAACATTTCTCTTAATGTCGCGCGGCGTTTAGGGAAAAATTTATGACAGTTGCAAAAAGTTGTCGACCACGCCTGCACGTGCAGAGAATAAATTTTATTCGGCCCAGAAGCCACCTCTCCTCTTTGTAGTGTTCATCCTTGGCTCTCTTGCATATAAATACACCACCCTCTAGTTGAGAAGTACCCCTCCAACTCCAAATAAAGTTACTCTGCCATTTTCTAGACTCTCACTCTCTCTCTCTAAAAATACCCCCATCTTCTTCTCCTCTTAAGTTCAGTAAACTATTAACTTAGGAGGAGCTCCACCTCAAAGCATCCAAACAATCTCACATCCTTCAATCCCCATTCAAGCATTTCAAGTCCAAATCAACTTCCATTCCTCCATCTTCAAGCACATCCAAGCTTTGATCAAAAGGTATAAACAAATTCCTTGGGCTAAACCACGTTTAGCTTTGAGGGGAGCTGATTGAGGCCCTTCTCGGTCTTTCTATACTGAGTTTGGGTCTCAAACGAGCTTCATATTCAAAAAGCACAAAATAATAATTTTTGCACTGGATACGCTATATCGTACGGCGTTTTACAATACCGCACGACATAGTGTATTATACCGTGCATTATTGTGTTTCTTGTACATACTCCTTCTTATGTTATTCTGTTTAGTCTGTTTATTGCTTTTTTGTGCGGGTACGTTCCATAGTCAAGTTTCATGTTAAAAGTCATTTTTTTATTTTATTAAATCTTTTAACATTTCAAAAAGCTTTTAACATCGCTTTACATGAGGAGATGAATAAAATGGTCTCGTAAGTCATTTTTCAGAGATTCGGGAAATCTAAAAACTATTTTGGTGGACCTATGGTTTGTTTTTTCATGTAAAAGCGAATTGATGCTGGAATGTGTAGACAGGTGCACCGCACCGTATTTTAGCTACACCATGCGACGTATCCGAGTCGTCGTGCGGTGTTTCACATGATATTGGCGGACTACTGTAATGCTGTTATTTCATTTTCTGTACATTGCTCATCCATTTTCATACTGTACAATTCGCACCACAAGCCCGCTAATATGTTATATTTAATCCCGTGTCCCTTTCTCGTACATGTTTTAAAGTTAAGTTTTTCAAATGATATTAAATCCCCCATTTAAAATGTTTAGTAGAGACTAGTTTTTACCGAGCAAGCAGGGTGTTTTTCAACAAAATCTTCCCTGCTCGTAACGTGGCTCCCGGATCCAAAATCTCGACGTTTTCGCTAGACCAAAACCTTTTTTTTCTCTCAAACAAACTCTCGGTTTCTCTGATTATCCATCTCAAAAATTCAGGTGGCGACTCTTTGATCGCACTGGGTGGGGAGCCCTTAGGGCCGCACGGGGTTCCAAATGCCTGGAAATGCACAAGAAAGCCACGGATCTACTATACGGTGTGATGTCGGAATGAACACGGGACGCTCGGGGTCATTAATACTCGGAAATAAAATCGAGAACACTTAACATAATGAAAATAGAGAACCTTGGAAAATATTGAGTGACGTGTTTATGGATTGTTTTGGTCATTCAGTGGCATGGTTCTGTTCATTTGTGAAACTTCATTGTTGATTATGTTCTTTCTAGTGCAATGATTATTCATCGATACATAGTTTGTGCATAGAACTCTCTACTGGGCTAGTGTAGCTCAACCTATCATTATTTTCAGGTACACCTCAAGGGCATTGACATGGAGTGCTTGCTGTGCATATGACCATACTTTTGAAGATGCCATACATTGCATGGCATCTTTTGTAAAAATTCTTTTGAAGATTTAATTTGAATTTCATATTTATTCTTTTGGCTTAGGGAAAATATGTAAACCTCTAAACTCTCTTTCTTTTGACGAATATTTGGAATTTGGGGCCGGAGTGTCAAAGTTGTAATCGTTTGAACATGATAGTACTCTTGTGAATGGTTTAGAGGAAACCTTTTGGGTATGAAAATGTATATATTCGCAATGGATTTTCATTTAGAAATGTTATTATTTTTATTATGAAAATCGTGGACGTGACAACTTGGTATCAGAGCATAGGTTTAGAATATCTCAAGACCATGGGGAGACTTGGTCTCATGGGTTCAAAAAGCATTGCATCTTTTTACATGACATGTGTGTGCTTGTGTGATTGACATTCATAGAATTATGTGGCATTACATTTACCCTATCGTAGAGTGGCGTAGAGTTGTTAACCCATGTTGGGAAGTTGGGGGTTCGACCTCATAGTTAATATATTGCGGTTGATAGTTTTCTCACTTAATCCTTGTAGTAAAATGCCATCGAGACTACGCGAAAGGCGAGGTAGGTCTAGAAATCGGGGTGGGCGAGGCTGTGGTCAGGGTCGTGGCCGTGCGGAACCGATAGAGGATGAGGTTAGTCATCAAGTGGAGAACCCTGGTGGGGATGTGAAATTGGGGGTCAGACCGGGTTTGAGGGCGTGGAATGTTCAAAACCCTCTTGCTAGGGATATTGTCGCAGCACTTGCAGCCACTAACCTTTTGCAACCTCTTCCTCAGGATAATGCGGACAGTCGGGCCTTAGTAGCCATGCGAGAATTCTATCGTTTAAATCTACCTTCCTTTGATGGGGCAAGTAGTGATGCTCTCGTGACGAACCAATGGTTGGCGCAAATCCGTAAGAACTTTACTGCTATTAAGATTATCGAAGATGACCTACAAGTGAGTATCGTGGCCGTTCAACTTGTCGGATAGGGTGGTGAGTGGTGGGAGTCTGTTTTGGAGGGTAAGAAGGACACGAGGAGGGCAGCTAGAACCGTGGCTCAGGCAAAGGAGCCCGAGGAAAATTTGACGTGGGCTGAGTTTGAGGATCCATTTGCGAATCAGTATTTTTCGGACCATCTCGCAACCAATTGAGGGATCAATTTGAGAAGCTTGAGCAGGGTAATATGACCGTTTCTTAGTATGCGTTGAGGTTTCAGTCCTTGTCACGATTTGCTCCCAAGCTAGTAGCAACCGAGGATAAGAAATGTCAATGCTTCGAGAGGGGTTTGCATTCTTTCGTAAAGAGGTTGGTAGTGGCTCAACACAAGATGACATATTCTGAGGTTGTTTAGTGCTCAAGGAGTGTCGAAATACCGAAGGAGTCTCAGAGAAATAGGGGAGTTTGGGAACTGAGGCAACTAGCCGTTACCATTAGTTCTTCAGGGACTTTTGGGAACCATGGGAGGAAAAGGCCAATGGGAGCTGTCTTCAGCAACTCAAAGCCAACCGAGTGTTAGGGCATCGAACTTTTCTTCTGGGGTTCGAGGAGCTCATTCTAGGCTAGCGGTTACGTGTCACCATTGTGGTCATGTCACGCCCCGCTTTATAATAATTTGGCAACGTGATTATTACCTCAATAAAGAAATAATTTTGCCCAATAACTAAAAACAACTTTCTTTTCACTCTATCATGCAATAAATTATAAGTCTAACTAAATTAAAGAAGCATGACAAGCTATCCACTTTCGAATATTTCAATTTTTTTTTATTAGCCACCAAGGCACCAAAACACCACTTAAACCATAGAACTCCAATTACAAAAGGAGGTACAAGTTTTCCTTTTTCTTTGCCTAAAAGACATAACAAAGCATTTCTAGAGGAGAGTTTAACATTTATCATCACATTCCCAAATTAAGTCAAAAACATATACATGTAGTCAAAAGATAGCCTTCGAGACCCAACAAAATATCATGTCGATCAACTCGCCAAAGCACAAAAGATATCTCCATCATCGTGTGCATCAGAGCGTATCCTTGCCTTTCGAACCTGTAAGGTAGGGGTGAGCACGACCGCCCACACATAATCTATTAGAAGCTAGAAGATGCAAGTAACGAGTTTGAAAATATGAACTTTCATGCCCAAATGCCCTATTTTTTAACTTGAATTTCATGCTAGCTAGACACAATTCTTAATGAATATAATTAAGCTTGAAAAGATGAAACCAAAATCCTTCAAACATAAAATAAGTCAACACATTAAACTAAGCACAAGAAAATAAGAGCACAGAAAACCAAGGTCCAAGTTATCACAGTTGTGTACCAATCCTAGGCGACTGATCAGGTCCCTAAATCATTCAAATTTATGGGCTACTAACCTAAAGGCCTATGGGGCACCTTCTCCCGCACGGGTTTACGGACTATACACCGACGGATAACTCATTATCCATATGTTTCCGACTACACAACGAGCATAAAATGACCGAGTCAACCTCCAATACATGGCTCACTAGCCCAAATAACAATCCCAAATCAAATCCAATAATTAAAGACAACTTGTATCAACACAAATCTTAATCTTTACTTTCAAATCCAAGAAGCACTAAACATAGATATACAAGTGTCAATACTTTTTAAACTCCACCCCTCAAAAAATTCATCAATTATATGAATAAGATGTAATCCATATCAAATACAAAAAATAATGTGTTCTTCACAAAATGCAAACAACTAACCCAAGTACCCTATACTAGTATATCCATTATTAATCCAGATAACATGAGCCAATATTAGACACCACAAATGTAACGCCCCGAATTTTGGGTACGTTAAGTAAACAATTTTATTGAAACTTCAAAATAGAGTTTGGCTCATTATTACATCATAACTCCCATGGGAGTACTTTTATTACACAAGGAAAGGGATACTAAGGTTCCTAACTACAGCTCCACCTGCTCTTCTATCCTAGCCAGCTCTTCGGCTCCAAAAGCCTCCAAGGTGTACAGCTCACCATGTTCATCTACCAAGTCTGACACATTATACTAGCGTCGCCACCGATATAATATGTTAGGGGCACCAAAGGTAACACCGTGAGCTACAAAAGCTCAATAGAATAACCCATAGCCACTAACCCTTAACTTACAAGCAGTAGATCACAAAATTAACGATTTTCACATAGTACATGCATATCTAACTGAAACAGTTAACAATGACACATCCCCATTCATTATTCAACTATCGTTAGTGTCCATGATTTTTGAGTTTCTCCTACGCGTCATTTCGTAGACCGTGTCACTGGTTTCAACTTTCATTTATCAAATCAACATTTCCAAAATCGTTTTAACACACCCAACCTCGATTCCGCTGTGCCGGTCTCCCGAGTATCCTCACAATGGTTCCGCCGCGCCGGGTTCCCATTGGCACACAAAAATATTGAATTTGGCTTTGGCTCCTCTCCATCGATAACCAATCCACAATTCAAAACCCTCAGTTCTGCTGCTCTGGGTTCCCGAATATCCCACAGTGGTTCCGCCGCTCCGGGTTCCCATTTGGGTTTTCGAAAATCATTAAAACAATTGTGTTGGCTCTTCTCTGCGGATAACCAAACCACAATTCATCCCTCGATTTCACCGCTCCGGGTTCCCGAGTATACCACAATGGTTTTGCCGCTGCGGGTTCCCATTGGGTTTTCCAAAAACACACTCACCACACAATGGGCTACCATGTCCGGCCACATTGTGGTTTTCAAACCGTTTCTTACCTTTAGCACACCCTAGGTGTCATGTCTCTATTTTTCTCGATTTTTGTGTCACGTTGCATGTATAGACTCCGCGGTAGGACTTTTCACGTACGTACATATAAATTATTCATTGTAATCTTGAAACTAAACTAGCAAGTTCATCCAACTCTATAATACTAATCATGCTCAAATCACAACTTAAAGCATAACGCCACATGTACGGACGCCTTTGGAGTGAAAATCACTTATGCTTTGTCACTCAACAAGTAATGCAAATAATTCATGTATACATGCTCATAACCATCCTAAGATCAAAATACGAATACTTCAATGCATTTCAATATACATATAACTTACAATATATGTAGAGTAAGTAAGTAGAGGTATTCTACTTTCCAACATACGGTTCTATGCTATACGTGGGGTTAGTGGACAAGGGACTCTACCTTTCTTCTTGGCGGTAGTGTCGACTACGGAAAGTAAGTTAGCTATCGGACGGAGTAACTTCCTACAGTAAGCTTTCAGTAGCTTCGAAAGAGAAGGGTTTCTCTCGAAACTAAATCTTGACTAATACCACTAAAACTTTTGGATCGAGAGGGTGGTCGAGTGGTGGTTTAGTGGTGGCTATGGATGAGTTTCTTGAAGAACTTCAAAAAAAAAACTCAAGAACACTAAGAACAAAGTAAGAACTCAAGGATTCAGGAGAAAGAAGTTGAATGGTTGGAAAGTGTGAGTTAAATGGCAAGGATGGTGTGCTATTTATAGCAAAAGTCTTGGCTATTACCCAAGGAATAATATTTTCCTAGCAATTATTGTCCAATGGGTAAATGGGCAATTATGATTGGTATGGTCTTGTCTTGTCATAAGAAAGCTTGCTTGCAAGAAAGGATAAAAGGATATCTAAGCTAGAGAGTAGTCTTCCCATGTATAGTCAATCCTAGGCTAGGTTGCAGTCATTTTCTAGGATGATTAAAGGCTAGGTAGTGTGCTTGAAAAAGACTAGAAATGGGTTGTCACATTGTACTTAAGCTTGAGTGTGAAGATGGTGTAGAGACCCGTATTTATTTTAATAATTTTAATGCGAAATTATACTATGAAATGTGAAATATGATGTGAATATGAGATTTGGGGTCAATGTGGTAAGGTTGTTAGTGGAGGGGTGTGAGCGTGATTGGTGTTTGTGCTAGTATAAATAGGCGGGGGTGGTGTGTAGAGAAGTAAAAATCTTTTTTTTCTCTCTCTCTACTCTCCCGGCCGACTCTCTCTCCCACGCCTCTCACTCTCCTCCAAACTTCTCTCTTTGATTTCATCTTCATAGAATGAGATTTTGAAAAAAATCCAAGTAGTAAAGTTGTTCTACGCGACAAGATCTTCCTATCGATCCAAGAAGAATCATGATCGGAGTACTTTGAGGTTTCCTCCATGTTCGGGCTTGCTTCTAACCTTCGAGGTAGGGATCTCCTACCTTCTTTACATATTTAAGTGTTGGTTAGATGTACAAGAATCAAGTTTGATCATCTATTTGAGTCTTGAATAAACCTATTGTATGCTGAAAATTTCGTGGGTTCTGGTAATCTGCCTTTTGGTGGCCCTTCTGTTAGGAATCAATTTTTAGTGTCTTCATAACTGTTAAAGTACGTTTCAATACGAAGATTTCGGTACCAAGATCATGAAAAACCGATAATCACACAATTAGTTATGAATTTTTGAATACGGACTGTTTCCTGGATACGCGAATCTGTGCGTGGCTGTCTTCTTTTAATTTTCTGGGCATGATGAACAATTTGGTGGCTTTGGGTCTTTTACAGGGGCTGCATATTTAAGTTAGGAAGGGATTGGCGTTGGAATCAAGTGATTCGGTTAAGTATACAATTTTTAGTGAATTTCTAAAGTAGGGTTGGTCGACTAGGGCGAAAATGGTTGCGAAACTGTTTTTCCTTTGATTGTTGGGTTAATCTCCTCTCGTTTTTGAACCTGGGATTTTTACTGAGTGTAGGGCTTGTAGTGGTGCGACTTTTGGCGTTGGTTTCAATATTTTTGGGTTTAAGTTGGAAGAGTTATGATTTTTCAATCAATTTTACTTATTCCAGCGTAGAATCTGACAGCACCGGTGGACTTTGGTAAAATGGCCATAACTCCTAGCTCGGGACTTGAAATGACGCACCATGTGTTTTGTTAGAAACTAGACACATAGGGCTTTCCAACGATACATCCCATGCATCATGGGTATGTCTGAGCGAGATAACAGATTTGCATCCAAAGTTGACCTAAATTCTGCCTTTGCACCAGTTTTTACTGTTATGTTGAAGCTATAATCGCAAGGCCGTAGTTAGGTTACCCGAACTCTGTTTTTGATGTATGACCTATGGATTCAAAGAAGAAGAAGTCTACTTTTCAATGGTTTAAGTGTCGCCCTGGAATTCATGTTGTTTAATTGGATATGGTCAAATGTAAATGATTAATTTTGCCAATTTGATATGTGGGGATAGGATGAGTTGATCTAGGTGACTAAGTGTTGGTTAAAGAGAACCAATAAGTATAAAAGTTGATGTTATCATTTGAGATATGATGATGTGGTAGGATATATGGATTTGAAGGAAAGGTGTGGGAATAAAATGGAATATGAGTAGTGAAATGAATGGTCTGCTTAGGTTTGATTGTTTTGACTTACTTCCATGAGATTGAGATCTTATAGGATTGATTGACATGTTGGGGTACGTATTGACTAATGATTAGTTTGTTAATGAAATAGAAAATGAGAAGTGCTATGTAGATAAGTATATTGAAACAAGAACACGTGAGAACTTGTGGTGTATAAGGGATATACAATATTGGTGTATGGATATGCGAGAAAATGATCTGACTTTGATGTTAATCGATACTTACAGAAAAATGAACAGTTTTTCCTCTTTATGTGTTGTATCCATGGGTTGGTTTAGTTTGCGTCTTTTGCTATGTGTTGGAAGTAGAGAAATGTTGGATAATGAAATTGGTTGCTCAACGAGAATATGTGACACTATATGAGTGGCACGGTGGATAATTGAATGGTAATAAGAAAGCCACGGATCCACCATAAGGTGAGATGCCGGAATGAAAGCCATGGATCCACCATAAGGTGAGATGCCGGAGGAAAGCCACGGATCTACCTAAAGGTGTGATGCCGGAATGAATATGGGACGCACGGGGTCCTTAATGCCCGGAAGTGCACAAGAAAGCCACGGATCTACCGAAAGGTGTGATGCCGGAATGAACACAGGACGCACGGGGTCCTTAATGCCCGGAAATAAAATCGAAACGCGTGACATGGTGAAAACGGAGAATCTTCTTATTATTTATTATCATACTAAGATTGAAAATGTCAGTTTGAGTTGGTAACTTGGAACGTCTAATGTGTCGATACTTGTTTTCTTTTATTTTTCCCTTTAGACCGCCAAATCATTGTGGCTTGTTCTCTTGATGTGTGATAGGCAGTTCTGTGTGAATGTATAATTGGTACCTCGTGGTGTGATGCATTGTGAGAGTTTCATGTATGGTATTTGCTTGTCAGACTTATAAGGGAAATCTTAATGTGGAGGAGTTTTGCTAGATGTTGAGATTTGAAGTTTGATTTTGGGATTGACAGGTGAGTTTCCTTGTTGTTGAGGTGCGGTATTGTTCGACTTGTCATTGCTTACCTTATGTTCTAGCTCTACATGCCTAGTGTGTATATTTTTGGTGAGAGGGTGGTTGGTTGTAGGAGAAAAGGAAGTGAAAACCTTTTGTTAAAGAACTCAGACTAATCTTTAGATCATTGAAATGGAAATGAAAAAGCAGGGATTGGGTTGGGTAATGCCGTAGCGGTAAGCTGAGATTTTTAAGAATATTGGTGTGTGTGTGTGGTTGAGAGTGTTGGTGTTTGAGAAATGGAGTTAAATATTTTCCAGCGTGAGTATGACATTTTGAGCTTCACTTTTGACAAAACAAGTATGTTTTTGGAAAATGTTTTCCCTTGTGATCTGTCTTCACTTTTGCATGTAATTTAGGAATTGATATCTCTACGAGCTAGTGTAGCTCACCCTATCCTTTCAGGTACTCGCCATGGCACTTAGCTTGGATTACATGGAGTGCACATTGAGACGTCTTTTGAGAGCTTCATTGGTATCATAAAGGAAGTGTTTATTATCTAGTCTAATTCATGTTATGTACTTTACTCGCAATGGAAAGTTGTACTTTTGATTAGAATATATGGAAAGCTATGTGTAAATTCCTCTCCTTGATCATTATGGAACTCATTGAATTGTAAACGTTTGGGAGACTATGTAAAAAAAAAAAAATTTAGAGAGTAGAAGAAGAGACTTTGATTCTTTATTTGGATTGGCATGACAGTTAAGGGTAAATATAGTTTGAGAGGAAGACTTTTGTTGTGGAAAATATATTATTATTTTAGTTGAAAATCGAGAGCGTGACAGATGGGCTAAAAGGGTAGCTTGTAAAAGTGCCCAAAACACAAGCACACACTTCACTCCTCCCTCTCTCTCCCATTCGGCCTCCCCTCTCTCTCTCTCTTTCGGCTTTTCTCTCTCTCTCTCTCTCTCTCTCTCTTTCTCTCTCTATCTCTCTCTCTAGTACTATGTACACACACACACATATATATATATAAGTATATACATATATATATATATATATAAGTATCTAGGAAAGTAACCCTAGAATAATTAGGCTTAAGGCTATAACCCTAGGTTTGCATGCATGACAAGGCTACGGTTGCTTCTTTTGGAAGCAAAATGATGGCTATGACTTGTCTAGTCAAGTTTATACACACATTGGTAAGTCAAATGTCCATTATCCAAGGGATAATAATTTCCCTAGCATTTATTAACCAATGGACAAGGAAATAAAGAAGGTAGGATGGGCTTAAATGACTAGTCATGGGGTATAATGATTACCTCTAATGGCCTAATGGTTCAATTAGGGTTAGAAGGGGTTCACAAGGCTCAAAAATGGTTCAAAAGATTTATCTAGGGTTAGGGAATTGTAACTAGGTCAATTGGTAGTTCGGTTCCTCCAACTAATCGGTTGAAAACTAATTTTACTTGCCATATAGGATTTCTAGTCAAGAAATAAAATTTAAAGGGCTTAAATCTAATTATGACCATTTATTAGAAATTAAAAAGGATTTTTAAAAGTAATACCAAGTAATTAAAATAAAATTTAAATGTTTAACGAAATTTTTATTCACCAAAAATCAGGGTCAATACAAATTATCCCCCTTAAAATAATTTCGTCCTCGAAATTAGGTGCACGCTCGGATTCGAACAGGTGAGGGTAATTCATCTTAATAGTTTCTTCTCTTTCCCATGTGGTTTCTTCAAACCCGCGGTGCTTCCACAAAACTCATACCAACTTGACGGTCTTGTTTCGGATTGTCTTCTCACTACGATCCTGAATCTCTATTAGTTCTTCCTCGTACGTCGCATCTTCTTCGATGGTGAGATCTTCCCAATTGAGGACATGCATGGGCAATGCAAGATACTTGCGGAGCATTGACACGTGGAACACATTATGTACTCTATCTGGCTGTGGTGGCAGTGCTAGATGATACACAACCTTCTCCACGATGTCAAATGGTCCAATGTAGCGTGGGGACAACTTTCCCTTTTTCCCAAATCTAATGACTCCTTTCTTCGGTCTGATCTTCAGGAATACATGGTCTCTTACTGCAAAGATCAATGGTCGGTTCCTTTTATCCACATAACTCTTCGTCGGCTTTGAGCGGTTTGGATCCTTTGCCTGATGGTTTTGACCTTCTCCGTGGTATCCCATACTATGTTAGGTCCAATCAATCCCGTTTCTCCAGCATCGGTCCAGCAGATTGGTGATTGGCAGGGTCGACCATATAGAGCTTCGTACGGTGCCATCTCAATACTCGCTTGATAGCTATTGTTGTAGGCAAACTCTACCAACGGTAAGTGTTGCTCCCAATTTCAGAATAAATTCCAAGGCACGGGCTCTCAGCATATCTTCCAATTTCTATATAGTCCTCTCCATTTGTCCGTCTATTTGAGGGTGGAAGGCCGTACTAAGCCTTACATCTGTCCCCAATGCCTTCTGCAATCCTTTCCAAAAGTGTGATACGAAACGTGGGTCTCTGTCAGATACTATCGAGATAGGTACTCCATGTAGGCATACAATCTCTCTAATGTACAACAGACTCAGCTGTGCTACATTCTCTGTCATCTTAACAGGCAAAAAATGTGCAGATTTGATGAGTCGATCCATGACTACCCAAATGGCAGTGTTTGACTTGGCAGATTTTGGCAGTCTAGTCATGAAATCCATTGAAATGTGCTCCCACTTATAGGTTGGTATCGGTAAGGCTTGGAGATCTCCTCCTGGTTTCTGATGTTCAGCATTGAGTTGCTGACACACTAGGCAGGTTGATACAAATTGAGCTACGTCCTTCTTCATTCCTTCCCACCAGTACGTTCTCCACAGGTCATGATACATCTTTGTTCCGCCAGGGTGAACTGCGAAGTTCGAATGGTGAGCTTCTAGGAGTACAGCTTCTCGAAGGGTCCCAATATTAGGTACGAACACCTTTCCCTTGAATCTCAGGCTGTTATCCTTCTCGATTGTCCATCCTGGTAGCGCCTTTCCTTCTCAGATTCGATACCGAATGAATTCACAATCCTGCTCAAAGGTTTGGGCCAAAAAGATTTCTCGGTGAAGGGCCAGTTCTGCAACTAGAGCGTATAACCTAGTGTTCTGGTTCTCTGATGATGGTTGCAAGTTGAACTCGTTAAGGGTATCCACCATTTCCCATTCCTTAATAGCTATCTTGACCTTCTGTACCCTATCCTTTCGACTTAGAGCGTCAACTACCACATTAGCCTTGCCAGGGTAATACTGAAGTGTAAACTTGTAGTCCTCCAAGTATTACATCCATCGACGCTGCCTCAGGTTCAACTCCTTCTGAGTGAAAAGGTATTTGAGGCTCTTGTGGTCAATGAAGACCTTGAATTGTTCTCCTTACAAATAGTAACTCCAAGATTTAAGGGCGAATACCACTGTAGCCAATTCTAGGTCATGTGTGAGGTAATTCTTCTCGTGTGGTCGGAGTTGTCGTGATCCGTAGGCTACGACTTTTCTATTCTGCATCAGCACGCATCCCAAGTCATCCCTTAATGCATCGAAGTAAACCGTATAATCTACACCCCGCTCGGGAATGATGAGTATCGGTGCACTGGTCAGTCTTCCTTTCAGCTCCTGGAAAGACTTTTTGCAGGCTTCATTCCAATCCAGCTTCACTTCTTTCTGAGTTAGCCTGGTCATTGGTTTGGCTAGGGTTGAGAAGTCCTGTATGAATCTTCGGTAACATCCAGCCAATCCTAGGAAACTTCTGATTTCGAATACCGAGGTCGGCTGTTTCCAATTAAGTACTGCTTCAACCTTACTTTCGTCCACTACAATTCCATCTTTGGATACTACGTGCCCCAAGAACTTAACCACTTCCAGCTAAAACTCGTATTTACTCGCCTTGGCATAGAGTTAGCTATCTCGAAGTACTTGTAGCACTATCCGGAGGTGTTCCTCGTGCTCCTCCTTGTTGGCGGAGTATATCAAGATGTCATCAATGAACACCACTATGAATTTGTCTAGGTAGGGCTGAATGACCTTGTTCATGAGACACATGAATACTGCCGGAGCATTTGTCAATCCGAACAGCATCACTACAAACTCGTAGTGTCTGTATTGGGTGCGGAAAGCTGTCTTGGCGATGTCCTCGTCCTGGATTCTTAACTGATGGTAACCTGATCGGAGATCAATTTTGGAGAAATAGGTTGCTCCTCTCAATTGGTCAAATAGGTCGTCAATCCTAGGCAGGGGATATCGGTTCTTGACTGTGACTTGGTTTAACTTTCTATAGTCAATACACAGTCGAAGTGTTCCTTCTTTCTTCTTCACGAACAATGTGGGTGCTCTCCACGGTGATGTACTTGGTCTAATGAATCCTTTATCCAACAGCTCTTGCAATTGGGTCTTGAGCTCCTTTAGTTTTGCAAGGGCCATTCGGTATGGTGCTATTCTTAGTGGTGGTAAACCTGGAAGTTCTTCAGGGAAAACATCGGCGTACTCGCAAACGATGTGCAGTAATCCCAATTCCATTCGATCGGTTTCTTCCATTTTGAGACTAGCTAGCCATCCAAACAATTGATTATGCCACCTGGATCTCTTCGTTGTTGAACTTGTCGTTTGTCTATCCCCCTTAAATCGAAAACGAGTCCCTTCAGAAGTATGAGCCGTCACCATCTTCTGGTGGCAGTCTATGACCGCTCGGTGAGCTAATAGCCAATCCATCCCAAGGATTACGTTGAAATCCCCTATGTCGATCACTCTGAGGTTGCAGGTTAGACGTAGGTTGGCTATTTCTATCTCGCACCCTCTACACACTAGATTAACAGCTATACTCCCCCCCAATGGCGATTTGACTTTCGTACTTGTATTTAGGGGTTCTGTTTCTAGTGCTAGGGCAGTTACGCAAGTAGAAGATATAAACGAATGTGATGCTCCAAAGTCAAACAAAGCTTGCACGCAGGTACTATATAATAATAGCGTACCTTGGATCACAGAGGGATCCTGCTCCTGTTCTTCGTTCTGCAGCGCAAAGATACGCCCTCTAGTGCCTTGCTGGGCTCCCATGGGCTGTTTTGCCTTATTTTACCTATTCTGCTGCTGCGATGGACCTCCAAGGTTTTGTCTCACAAAATCGGCCGATCTAAGTTGTTGAGCTTTTTGATTTCCAAAGTTCTCATTCCTTTCTCTTTGAAGTTGGGGGCAGTCGCACTAATAGTGACCTATAGCTTGGTAGTTGAAATACTGAACTGTCGCTATGTCTCAACCACCTCTCTTTGGTTCGCCACTTCTGGGGATACCAGTCTTCCAGGGTTGGTTATTATGTGACAGGGTGAAGGGTCTACGATTGTTGTTGGGTGGTTATGTTCAGATCGGTCCATCGGTGTTACTTGTCGCCTTTCTCCATCGGGTTTTAAAGTCAGTCTCCTCATTCTCTAGCCGGAGAGCACACTTCCCAACTTCAACATAAGTGGTAAAGGCTTGAGCTACCACTACCCTCCGAGCAGTCGTCAGCCCCCACTCAAACCTTCTTTCCTTCTTGTCTTCAGTAGGTATGGAGTTTAGAGCGTAGCGAGACAGCACCTCGTACTTGGCTGCATACTGGGTGACAGTCATTGTTCCTTATTTCAGGTTTAGGAACTCTTGTTCCTTGGCCACACGAAGGGGTGTGGGGAAGTACTTGTCGAGAAACAGGGTCTCGAACTCGACAATGGTCATGGTGACTATGGCATGGGTTGCCTCCATCAGATCCCACCAGTAGCAGGCTTCTCCCTTCAGCTGGTAGGTGGCCAAGGCCACACGATCTCCGTGAAAGGTCGAGGGTCGACGTTTGCAAAACTCGTTCATTGCTCGGGTTCAGGTCATAGGTCCATCGTCGTGGTTTTGGTTTGGGCGGTTGGTGTTCAAGGCTGTTATGAACGCTTACATGATTTGGGCTAATTCAGGGTTTGCATGAGATGGTTCTCCATTATCGTGTCCTATTCCGTTGCGTCGATTCACCATCTACGAGTAAAATTTAAAGGGGGAGTTTTAGTCTACCTAAACAATTTTTCTTTTGCAAATGGTGTATCTTCCTAAAAGTTAAAAGCAATTTATCACGTAGTATGCAACAGTACTCTTAAAATAAAGCAAGCTTTTCATAGATAAAAGAAAGATACAATACAAGCATAGAATTCTACTACAATGGCAAGCAGAGATCTTAGGATAAGATTCTTCCTAATATAAGTTATGACGATACCATCCTACATCCAAAGGGATTATAATGCTCACTAGGTTTATTCGAGTACGCCTAAGTGGTATCCTTGGTTTTCATGGGTCCTTTGGAGTCTCGTCTTTCGAGATTCCTTTCATTTGCAAGGTTTTTCTCCTTAGTCACCTCATTGGTGTCCTTATCGCCATTGACTTCTCCCTCTTCATCTCCAACCTCAAAATTTTGCATCGGGGGTAGGACACCGAAGAACCCATAGAAGGCATTCAGAATTGGAAACATTTCAAGAAATCAGAAGTCTTTTTCGACTGGGATAGGGGTATTTTGCTGTACTCTCACGAAATTTCGCTTTTCTACGAGTATAGCGGCAACAAAGTCAGGGTCCTCCACTAGTTGAGTTGTCATGGCTTTTATGGCATTTTTGAGTTGGCGAGCTCCGGCTAACAGGTCGACTAGGTGGTTCATCTACAAGAAATAGTTTAACCTCAATTAGAAATGTTTTAAGGCAGGGATTAACTAACTCCTAAGGAAGACTTTCGAGTTTCTTAGTTCCACATTCAATCCTTGATTTAAGTCATCATCCAATTGTTCGGGAATTTCTAGCTCAGTGATACTGCCAATTTTCTACACCATGCTTCAATCCGAAGATTGTTTTGTCAGAATTCCACCCAATTTGGGACAGTAAACTTAAACTTAATTCATGTTTATGCAACGGTCAAACGATCTTATGGTTCTACCCATTCTACCAATGGCCGAGGTTTTGAACCTAATGCTTTGATACCAAGTTGTAACGCCCCAAATTTTGGGTACGTTAAGTAGACAATTTTATTGGAACTTCAAAATAGAGTCTGGCTCATTATTACATCACAACTCCCATGGGAGTACTTTTATTACACAAGGAAAAGGAAACTAAGGTTCCTAACTACAGCTCCGCCTGCTCTTCAATCCTAGCCAGCTCTTCGGCTCCAAAAGCCTCCAAGGTGTACAGCTCACCATGTTCATCTACCAAGTCTAACACATAATACCAGCGTCGCCACCGATATCATATGTCAGGGTCACCAAAGGTAACACCGTGAGCAACAAAAGCTCAATAGAATAACCCATACCCACTAACCCTTAACTTACAAGCAGTAGATCACAAAATTAACGATTTCCACATAGTACATGCATATCTAACTGTAGGGGGCCGAAATATCTGAAAGATCATAGGGTTCACAAGGTTCAGAAGAAGGAGTAAAGGCTCACACACTATTTGACCCGTCGTCCAGCTGTCACAGTTCATTTGTAAACAAGGGTGAGTTTCGGCGTGATGTAACATTAGTCATCCGAAGGATAGATGGATCCCCTGGTACTCCGCCGAGCGTGGTATGCCTTATCCGAACATACATGTATTTGAGTTCGCTCGGTTATCTTTCCAAACGCTCGGGGATGTCCTTTTGTTCGGATAAGTTGTTCTTCGGAAAGAACACCAAACTCCCGGAGCTTCTTCGTGAGTTAGAAGTGGGCTCCACCGAGTACAGATGTTTATGGAACCTTCCAGAAATATCTTTTGATAAGTAAGCTGTCCTTTCTGATATTCGAAGTGACATCTCTGAACGATGTGACCTTTCTGACATCGACCCATGTGACTCTGAAAGATCTGGGAAGTGGCTATCATTAAATGGCCCTGCTGCAGGACATCATCCAAGCATTACACGACACGTGGAAAGTAAAACCAACTTGCTCAGCACTCTACCCCTTCACCTATAAATAGAAGGGTATCACCACTAAAAAGATGATGAGAAAAACTTCTTCTGAACCATATTATCTCCTTTACTAGCTTATTTCTTACCCAACTTCCTCTTCTTTCTCCACTTACTGACTAGTTCGTCGGAGCTTCTTCTCGGAGGAACTTCCCCCTCCGATTCTGCAGGTACATCAAGTCCAACGTCATCTCTCATGGCCCAACACACGGAGACAGCTACACAGGAAAGATCACAAAGAAAGTCGCCCCCACACTAACTGAAATAGTTAACAATGATTCTAGAGAGAGAAGTTGAATGGTTGGAAGGTGTGAGTTATGGATGAGTTTCTTGAAGAACTTCAAAAAAGAAAAACTCAAGAACACTAAGAACAAAGTAAGAACTCAAGGATTCTAGAGAAAGAAGTTGAATGGTTGGAAGGTGTGAGTTAAATGGCAAAGATGGGGTGCTATTTATAGAAAAAGTCTTGGCTATGACCTAAGGAATAATATTTTCCTAGCAATTATTGTCCAATGGGTAAATGGGCAATTATAATAGGTATGACCTTGTCTTGTTCTAAGAAAGCTTGCTTGCAAGAAAGGATAAAATGATATCTAGGCTAGAGAGTAGTTTTCCCATGTGTAGTCAATCCTAGGCTAGGTTGTAGTCATTTTCTAGGATGATTAAAGGCTAGGTAGTGTGCTTGAAAAATACTAGAAATGGGTTGTCACATTGTACTTAAGCTTGAGTGTGAAGATGGGCTAAAAGGGTAGCTTGTAAAAGTGCCCAAAACACAAGCACACACTTCACTCCTCCCTCTCTCTCCCATTCGGCCTCCCCTCTCTCTCTCTCTCTCTCTCTAGTACTATGTACACACACATATATAGATATATATATATATAAGTATATATATAAGTATATACATATATACTTGTATAAAAGTATATACATATATATATATATATAAGTATCTAGGAAAGTAACCCTAGAATAATTAGGCTTAAGGCTATAACCCTAGGTTTGCATGCATGACAAGGCTAAGGTTGCTTCTTTTGGAAGCAAAATGATGGCTATGACTTGTCTAGTCAAGTTTATACACACATTGGTAAGTCAAATGTCCATTATCCAAGAGATAATAATTTTCCTAGCATTTATTAACCAATGGACAAGGAAATAAAGAAGGTACGATGGGCTTGAATGACTAGTCATCGGGTATAATGATTACCTCTAATGGCCTAATGGTTCAATTAGGGTTAGGAGGGGTTCACAAGGCTCAAAATTGGTCCAAAAGATTTATCTAGGGTTAGGGAATTGTAACTAGGTGAATTGGTAGTTCAGTTCCTCCAACTAATCGGTTGAAAACTAATTTTACTTGCCATATAGGATTTCTAGTCAAGAAATAAAATTAAAGGGCTTAAATCTAATTATGACCATTTATTAGAAATTATAAAGTATTTTTAAAAGTAATACCAAGTAATTAAAATAAAATTTAAATATTTAACGAAATTTTTATTCACCAAAAATCAGGGTCGTTATAACAAATTTCCTAGGCATAATATTCTCTCAACACCCAATCAAACACTAGATCCATCAATTTCAATATACAACTAAAAATATGAAATTTACACAACCACTCACATTAGGGCTTTTCTTCCATAGATCAACTTACTACTTAAATACATGAAAATAATCAATTCCCAAACACAATACTTGCATTTTTAAGGTATCTAGTAGAAAATCCGACTTCAAATGCTAGCACACAAGAGAGATGAGTGAGATGGTGATGAAGGAAGGCCCACAAGCTTGAAATCCCTAGATCCCTCCAAGTTCTTGATGTGGACACAAAATACCCAACCAAAAGAAGGTGCAAGATGATTTGGCTATGTGTGTGTGTGTGTGTGTGTGTGTGTGTGTGTGTGTGTGAGAGAGAGAGTGCACGGCACTGGAATGGAAAAAGAAAAAGAAACAGAGATCAAAGTTCTCTCGGCCAAATGAATTTAAGGTGTAAAAGAATTACACCCTTCCCCCCTCAAGTCTCTAAATTATTACCTAATACTTGCATGTTATAACTTTTTGCACTAGAGCCCATCAACTAACACTTAAACAAGTAATTAGCTCTAAAACTTTCTAACACTAATTACACAACACATGGGAGTCTCCCAACACACTCGATCAAAGGACCAATGAATTCGAACACGGTCAAGAAAATGCCTACACATGCACCTGCACAACTATATTCAAAAAAAAGAAAAAAAATCCAAGGCTCATAAAATTCAAAGTATTTAAAAATACACATTTCACATTAAGAAAATATTAAATAAATAAACTTAGACACGGTTCTCTACAGGTCAGCTGGGCCACTTTTGTGCATATTGCCAAGCAAAAGCATGTTTTGTGTGTGGCAAGTTTAGCCATCTTGCCAGGGTTTGTCCTAATAAGGGAGGACACGCTCATAGTGAGTTGGGTTCCGTGCAGCAGCAGGGGTCAGGGCATGGGTTTGGCCAACAGTCATTCAGGGGTGCACAGAGGCAGCAACAACCAGATTTCCGCCAGACCACTACCGTTCAAGGCTCTTAGAATGAAAGGGGTGCTAGTTCTTTTACTCCTTCTCAGGCTTCGGGGCAGAGGGGAGGATTTGTTCAGAACCAGACTACTCAGGGAAGGGCTTTTGCCATCACTTCTGCTATTCCACCACCTCTAGTCACTTCTCATGCTCAACTTGAACTGCGGTTAGCGTTGTGTAAGAAGTAGTTTCTACCCATTTCGTGAAGTAATCAATGGCTACCAAAATGAACTTATGACTATTAGACGCTGCTGGCACAACCCTTCCAATGACATCGATTCCCCATACTGAAAAAGGCCATGGTGAGGTCATTTGATGTAATTCGAATGGCGGGACCTGCGTGAGGTTGGCATGGATCTGGCATTTGTAATATTGTCGCACGTATTCCACACATTTTGTCTCCATAGTAGACCAGAAATATCCCTGCCTGAGGATCTTCTTGGCAAGCATTATGCCGTTCATGTGAGAGCCACACGCACCTTCATGGATTTCTTCCATCACCCTTCTTGCTTCCACACCGTGGATCCATAACTTGTGCATGCCGCAGTGCGACCTTTGATATAGATTTTCTCTGTAGATGATGTATTGAGCTGCCATCCTCTGGAGGGCGATCTTGTCTTTCTTACTCGCCTCAATGGGGTATTCTTCTCTTTCCACGAATCTCCAAATGTCATAATACCAAGGGTGACCATCATTGGGTTCGTCAATGGTCATGACATGCCGATATACTGGTGTATCCCTTTGTTCGATCACTATTGGCCTTAGTTTCACACCAATGGAAATTTCAACCATGGATGCTAGCGTGGCCAAGGCATCCACAAATTGATTCTTAAACCTCGGTATTTGAGTAAAAGTTACCTTATTGAAATGGTGGATGATGTAGAGACCCAAAATTTTCTTTTAAATTTTAACATTTTATAAGTGGACAAATAATAGTTAAGTGTGAAGATTATAGTTGTGGGTCAATGTGCAAGAGTTTGAAATATGTGGGTGTTAGTGTGATAAGGTGCATGTGTGTATAAGTGTGTGTGCCAGGGGAAATTAATTCCCATAAACCCCATCCCATTCTCTCTCCCGTTCTCTCTCTCGGTTCTCTCTACCTCTCTCACTTCCTCACCCAAAAACTCACCTCTAAATTCAAAACCCACAAGAAATAACCTCCATTCCATCTTCTACTCGTGTATTGTGGTCCGTATCGCACTAGTTCGAGCTCGGAGAAGTTGAATTCCGGTTGGAACAAGGTTTTCGGAAAGCTAGGGCTTGAAATTTCTTGGGTTTCGTACTCCGACTTCGAGGTAGGGAATTCTACCTCTCTTTATATGTTTTTATGAGTGATTTGGTGCACGAATCGTGTTTGTAATGTCGTGTTTAAGTTTGGATTAAAAATATGTAGTTGCTGTCAGAATTGCCTGTTTTTCCTGGATTCCTACCGGTAGGCCCGTTCTTTCTACCGGTAGAACGTTGTTACTTTACCAGAAAATCGATTCCCTACCGGTAGGAGCTTTTTCCCTACCGATAGAACAATTGAGAAATTCCTTCATAACCAGCTCAAACGTATAGCAGCAGCTCAAAAGCTGCTCAACGTATTGAACTTCTACCGGTAGGAATTTCTTACCTACTGGTAGGTCACCCACGAATTTGAATGTTGACCTTTCTGTTTCCAAGTTCTACCGGTAGGACTTGCTTGCCTACCGGTAGGTTGCGTGAATTGGAGTTTCTACCGGTAGGACTTGTTCACCTACCGGTAGGTCTAGGTTCTACCGGAATGTTGGCCTTTCTGTCTTCAAGTTCTACCGGTAGGACTTGTTTGCCTACCGGTAGGAGACTAGGAGGTTGAGCTGCTTTTAGCTGCTTTCTTGAGCTGCTGCAGTATCTTTCAGCTGCTTCCCTATATCCTTCAACTCGCATGTCAAAGCTTTTCATTGACTCTAATGAGTTTGTTTACGTATCCTTCCAAATGTTTTAGTGAGTATTACTCGTTTCTCACTTAGAGTGGCATCCAATGGACTAGAGTGAACATGTCTAGGGATTCGACGAGTAGTATTGCAATTCGTTTTCTCTCTCGACTCGTAACATTCTTAGATTCCTTTAGTGCATGCTTTTACGGACTCCGAGCATAGAAACTAGATAATCGGGCATCGTAGAGTCTAGTCGTGGGTTGATATGTGGTATGCGAAGGTACATGGGTATACTTAGGGGTACGATGAGGACGTGTGTATTTGAGTATATGCGATATAGTAGATTGTTGGTCTTATAATACCATGCGATTGATTAAATGGTCTTTGGATTTAATTGAATGAATGGATGTTTGTGAAATGGGAAGCAGAATGAAAGTGAATAACTAATGGACAGAGTATTGTAGGAATTTATGTATGGGCTTAGTACGTCATGTAAGATGCGGGTATGTAAACAAAAGAGGAGGCATAAATGTGTACATTTGTGGAGTTGCGTAATGATTAATTAAAATTCAATGGTATAACCGTCAAAGGGATGATGAAATTGATTGTGAAATGATATCGATTGTGAAAAGTGTGAAAGGTGACCCAACTGGTCGTTATTGAGGGAAAAGACTCGGGGTGACCCTGCGCTCGAGGGAACTAGACCCGAGGTGACCCAACTGATTCATATTATTGGAGGAAAAGACTTGGGGTGACCCTACGCTCGAGGGAACTAGACCCAAGGTGACCCCACCTGATTATTATTATTAAGGGAAAAGACTCGGGGTGACCCTGCGCTCGAGGGAACTAGACTCGAGGTGACCCTGGTGATTGTTGATGGGAATTACCGGATTAAAGGAAAAGAAAGGTTTACAATATAGGGATTTAATGAAGGTCAAAGTGGACACGAGAAAGATTGTACTACCGTATGTAGAATGATAAGATGTTTTGATTTGATTATAGACAAATGTGGAATGACTTGAGTTTGATAATATAACTAGTTAAAGAAGTAAACGACTAGTGACATTGATGTGAAGTTTAGGACTCTTAGGCAATAATTTGCTGTTTGTTGGTAGTCACCTGTACTATAGGCGTGTCTGTCCATATTCATTCATTTTCGGTGTATGATTCATTCAAATTACATATAGCTTGAGCTTAGAATTCTCTACTGGGCTAGTGTAGCTCAACCAAATCTTTCTTTTCAGGTTCTGATGCCGGGCAATAGATTGCATGCATTGTGTGCTTGACAGTAAAAGACTTTTGGAAGCTGACATCACTGGTTGTTTCGTCATCTTTGTGAAGATCTGAATTCATTAAAGATGGTTTTGTAAATAATTACTATTGAATTTTCTTTTGACTAAAGTTGTAATTATCTAAACTTAAGGACTTGTTTGTAAATTAAACAGGTGGAAAACTCTTTTGGGTAACGTATATGATATGCGAGGTTTCTCTTTTATTGAAATGTATTATTTAATTATGTTGAAAATCGAGGGCGTGACAGATGAGATCTTCAAGATCCTAATGGCATGACTTTAGCTTTTCCTCTTTGACTCTCCAGTCACCGTTAGCCTGTGATACTATCACCACCTCCAATTTCTCTATGCCAATTTTAATTGCTGCTTCCACACCTACAATGCAAGCCTCGTATTCTGCTTGGTTGTTGATGACCTCAAAGTTTAGCTTGAATGTGAACGGATTGTGAGATCTACCTGGTGCTATTAGCAACACACCAATTCCAAACCCTTTTTGATTTGCAGCCCCATCGAAATACGACTTTCAAACATCTTCAACTAGAGTCATTACGTCTTCATCAGGAAACTTAAACTCAGCATCTTCACCTCCTTCAACTGGGCAGTTGGCCAAGAATTCAGCAACAACTCTTCCTTTTACAGACTTCCTGGTGACATATTTTAATTCAAATTCTGCTAACATCAGCAGCCATCATGCCATCCTTCCCGAAAGAGCCGATTTCTCGAATAAATACTTGAGAGGGTCCATTTGAGAAATCAGCCTTACTGGGTAGGCTAGCATATAATGTCTCAATTTCTTGGAAGCCCAGACAAGTGCCCAAACATGTCTTCTCTGATGGAGTATAACATTCTTCACATCCGACCATCTTCTTGCTCAGATAGTACACAACCCTTTCAACCCCATCGTCTCCTTCCTGTGCCAACATATACCCCATAGAAGACAGAGTGACTGACAGGTATAGGATCAAAGGTTTTCTTGACACAGAGGGGCATTAATACTGGTGGATTTTGCAGATAAGTTTGAATCTCCTCAAAAACTTTATGGCATTTGTCATCCCATTTGAATGGCACACCTTTCTTGAGCAGGCGAAAGATTGGCTCGCAGGTCAAAGTTAGTTTGGCAATGAACCGACTGACAAACTGCACCTTGTCGAGAAAGCTCCTTACATCCTTTTCGGACCGTGGTAGCTCCATTTCTAGAATAGCCTTGATTTTGGATGGATCAACCTCAATAACTCGGGTGGTAATCATGAATTCGAGCATTTTTCCAGCTGTGACTCCAAACGTGCATTTGGCCGGGTTAAGGCGCATCCGGTACTTTCTGATCCTCTCAAAGAATTTCCTGAGTGCAGGTAGGTGTCCTTCTTGCTCTTTGGCCTTAATGTTCATGTCATCAATGTAAACCTTTACTTCCTTGTGGATCATGTCATGCAACAAGGTCGTAGCTGTAACGCCCCGAATTTTGGGTACGTTAAAAGGACAATTTTATTGAAAACCTCAAATAGAGTCTGGCTCTTATTACAACAATCTCTCATCAAGAGTTCAATATTTACACAAATGAAGGGGGATTCTAGGGTTCCTAACTACAGCTCCTCCTGCTCGTTCATCCTAGCCAGCTCTTCAGCTCCAGAGGCTTCCACGGTGTACTGTTCATCTTGAATAACTACAAGGTCTGACACATTATACCGGCGTCACCACCAATATAATATGTCAGGGTCACCAAAAGGCAACACCGTGAGCTACAACGCTCAGTAGGGAAATCCTTACCCTCTAACCCATAACTTACAAACAAGGCTAAAATCAAACATCAATTTCCACATGATACGTACATACACAGTTTAACAATGACACATCCACATTCGTTACTCATCTATCGTTGGTGTCCAAGATTTTCCTTTGTTTCTCCTACGCGACTCATCGTAGACCGTGTCAACAATTTCACTTACAAATCAACCTTTTCAAAATAACTTGCATTGGCTCCGTACCGCGGATCACCAAGCACACATTTTCAAATCATTTGCATTGGCTCCGTACCGCGGATCACCAAGCTACACACCCAACCTCGGTTCCGCCGCGCTGGGTTCCCGAGTATCCTCACAATGGTTCCGCCGCGCCGGGTTCCCATTGGCACACAATTGCATTGGCTCCGTACCGCGGATAACCAAGCCACACATTTTCAAAATCGTTTTGCATTGGCTCCGTACCGCGGATAACCAAGCTACACACCCAACCTTAGTTCCGCCGCGCCGGGTTCCTGAGTATCCTCACAATGGTTCCGCCGCGCCGGGTTCCCATTGGCACACAATTGCATTGGCTCCGTACCGCGGATAACCAAGCACACACCCAACCTTGGTTCCGCCGCGCCGGGTTCCCAAGTATCCTCACAATGGTTCCGCCGCGCCGGGTTCCCATTGGCACACAATTGCATTGGCTCCGTACCGCGGATAACCAAGCACACACCCAACCTTGGTTCCGCCGCGCCGGGTTCCCATTGGCACACACACACACCACACAATGGGCAAGTCCGGCCACATTGCGGTTTCCAAAACATTTCTTTTACACACGCAAACACACGACTCACATAATGCCACCCAAAACCGGTCATTATGTAGTTTCAAAATATTTTCTTCCTCGAAAACATTTCCCTTTATTAACCACACCCTAGGTGTCATGTTTCTACTTTCTTGGTTCTCGTGTCTCGTTTACATGCAAAAGACTCCGCGGCAAGCGTGAGACATACTAACAAGATCATCCAATTCTATACTACTTAACACGCTTAATAATCAGTTTATAGCATAACGCCACATGTACAGACGCCTTTGGAGTGTATCACTTATGCTTTATTCAAAGCACAACGCCACATGTACGGACGTCTTTGGAGTGAAATCACTTATGCTTTATCACACCACAAGTAATACAAGCAATTCATATATTCATACTCAAAATCATCTTTAATAATCAAAATAATAAATACTTCTAAACAAACGATAAGTTCTATCTTAGCAATTCAAAAATAACAACGTTAAACTTACAAGGTAAGTAAATAGGGAGTTAGTAAGGTTTTCCTTACGTATAATTAGGAGAATCTACCGTTTAGCAATTCAAAATAACAACGTAATACTTGAATACGTAAGTAAATAGTAAGTAAATACGGAGTAAGTAAGGAGTAAGTAAGATTTTCCTTACGATATACTTGGGGTGAGCAATCTACGTACATAGGAAGTAATTAATCTACGTATTCATCGAGTAAGTACGAAAATAGGAAGTAAGTAAATACGAAGTAAGTAAGGGGAGTTAGTAAGGTTTTCCTTACAATCCTTCTAGGCGGTAGTCGGCTACGGAAGGTGAGTCGGCGGTCGGAAAGTACGTCGGTGGTCGGACGGAGTAACGTCCTACGGTGGTCTCCGGTAGCTTCGAAAGAGAAAGGTCTCCCTCAAAACCTAATCTTGACTAAGACTACTACTACTTTTGGATCGAGAGGGTGGTCGAGTGGCGGCTTAGTGGCGGCTTTGGTTGAGTTTCTTGAAGAACACAAGAACTACTCAAGAACAAGGAAGAACAAAGAAAGAAACAAAGAATTCTAGAGAGAAGGAAGAGCAAATGAGAAGGTGTGAGTTCAATGAGAAGTATGGGGTCCTATTTATAGGCAAAACCTTGGCTCCTTCTCCCTCTTCATGGCCGGCCCCCCTCTCTCTCTTTCTTCCTCAATTTTTGACACATGGCAAGCACTCATGGAAGGTCAAAGGCTAACCCTAGGCTTGCATGGCTAAGATGTGTACCAAGGATGGGATTATGGGAGATTTGTTGGAAGATTTGGAGACAAAGGTACAAGATTTGTCTTGAACAAATCCTAGAAGTACAATGGAGGTTAATGGAGGGCTAGTTTCTTAGCTAGGAAGGAAGGTTCACCCATGGATTTGCAAGATGAGAAAGATCAAGAAAGGTACACATCAAATCTCTCTCTTTCTCCCTCTCTCTCTCTCCCTCTCCCTCCCTCTCTCTCTCTCGGCTCCCCTCTCTCTCTCTCTCTCGGCAATCTCTCTCTCTCTCTCTCTCTCTCTCTCTCTCTCTCTCTCTCCTAGTACACTACACACACACCTATATATATATATATATACACACAACAAGAAAGAATAATAAAGGACCAAAGTACAAGATTTACAAAATCTAAAATCCCAATAAAGAAATACAATTAGGCACATGTTTCTAATAAACAAATAACTAGGGTACTTTGTAATCTAGGAAGATCAATTCCCCAATAAATTAATCCAATTGGGTACAAAACCCCAATACAAAATAATAACAAAGTACTTAGGAAATCTTAGGTTTTGAGGCTACTAAGTACTTACCAAATAAAATATGGGTACTTCATCACATGGGAAATTAGAAAAAATGACTAGATTTAATAAGCCCATGTACTTGGTTAAAAGAATAAGGCTATTACCCAATGGATAATAAATCCCCTAACGGTTAATAACCAAAGGATAATAAGGTACAAGTACTTTAAATACTAAACTAAGTCTTTTTAAAAGACTACATGTCCTTTTGAAATTTTCACATGTGTATATATATACATGTACTTAATCAAATATAATAAAGGAAGGACTATTGTCCAATGGGTAAAGATTACCCTAACAATCTTTGTCCAATGGACAATAGCTACTAGGAAACTTTTATTTTAAAATAATCAAGGTCCTTTAAAGCATGTGACAAAAGCCCTATATTAAATATAGGTGTGGTACCAAGTACCCCAATTAAATAAAAAGACTAGGATTCTCCCCATTAAAATAATAATAAAGTACAAGTCAAATCAACTTTATTTGGAAGGTTCCCTAGTCACATCGGTACTTTATTTGGTTAAAAGAGTTATTACCCAAGGGTTACTAACTTCCCTAATGGTTATTACCCAATGGGTAGTAATTCTCCTTGCCTTTAATAACCAATGGACAAAAAGAGTACAAGTACCTTTTATTAAAATAATATTATAAAAAAGACTACATGTACTTTTATAAAAAGTTTTATTATCCAATGGACAAAAATTACCCTAACCATTATGGACCAATGGATAAAAGCAAAGGTTCAAAAGTTTCAAAAGGTCCAAAAGGTTCATCGAGTAACTGGGTAAGCTGGTTGCTCGGTTCCTCCAAATAGTCGGTGGGAAATTAACTAAATTAGTAAACTAACCAAATTAGTCACGTAGGGTTTCTAGTCGAGAGTTTAATCAACGACCAAAAACCAACTAGACGAAAATAAACAAGAAGTCATATAGTCACTCAAGAGAAAATAAGTAATTCAAATAAAATTCAAATATTTAACGAAATTTTTATATACCCAAAATCCGGGGCGTTACAGTAGCGGCCCGCTAATAAGTGGATACCACGTTCTTTAGCCCAAAAGGCATTACCCGATAGCAAAAAGTTCCCCATTTAGTGACAAATGTGGTCTTCTCCCGATCTTCTGGGGCCATGAGGATTTGATTATAACCCAAAAGCCATCCATGAAGGAAAGCAAAGCATGTCCAGCGGTATTGTCGACCAGCACATCAATGTATGGTAACAGGAAGTCATCTTTTGGACTTGCTTTGTTGAGCTCCCTGAAATCAACACAGACCCTAATTCTACCATGCTTTTTGGGGACGGGAACAATGTTTGCAACCCATTGAGGGTATTCTATTACTATTAGAAATCCTGCATTGATCTGTTTGGTGACTTCTTCCTTAATCTTAAGCACCCAATCAAGTCTCGTGCGTCTGAGTTTCTGTTTTACTGATTTTGCATCAGGATAAAGGGGGATCCAGTGTTCCACGATTTCAGGATTGATTCTGGGCATATCAACATGTGACCACGCGAAAACATCCTTGAATTCTTTTAGCAAACTTATGAGAGCTTGACGCTCTTCTGCAGATAGCGCGGAGCCGATCTGAATCATTTGGGGATTCTCTTCATCTCTCAAATTTATTATAACAACTTCTTCTTTTATAGGCTGAGCATGCCTCTCGTTCTCCCTTTTGACTAAGGATCGGATTTCTTTAGGGATGTCCATATCGAAATCGATCTCTTCATCATCAGGGTCGACACAATTTATTTCAAGATCAGGGAAGTAAGCAAAATTAGGTTCATTTTTTTCATCATCAGCAAAAGCTTCAGGGTCACCATACACACGGGTAGACTCAAATTCAAAGTACAGACCATGAGGAGTAGGGCCAAAAGGCACCAACGCAGACTCAGAAGACTTAGAAGACTTGGATGACCCGAATTCGGACTCGGACTTAGAATCGGACCCTTGGCACGTTGCACTTGGTATGAAAATCCAATTTTTGTATAATCCCCTGCAGCATCCATGATGAGCAAAGTTGGGTCTTTGGGGACTTCCTGTCCTAGCATCAATATTTCAGCTTCCATGACTGTACCCATTAGTTCGTCTTCCTTGAACAAGGTCGCTAGACTCCCCATGTTAAAGACTTCGATCCAATCAGCTGGTTTCTCCTGCTCCTTGGTAACCTCAAATTCTTCCTCACTTTCCGGCCAAACATCGTTGGCGAATATCTCGAACCCTGGCAATAGAGTATTAGTTTCTTTATCCTATAATGGCTCTGGCTAACCTTGATAGACCTGTTTTGCTCTCTCTTTAACAAAATAGTCTTCCAATCTGTCTCCCTTGTTTGCTTTACTACCGTTTGAGGGCAAATAACCAAGGCCGGTAGTGCACATGAGGGTCCCACGGGCCTCAAACTTTGCAGGCCCTTGTAGATTTTTTCCCAATCCTGGACCTGGCATGTAGGACATCTTCTTCATTATCTTTTATGGCGGCATTGCTAATGACAAAATCATTATCAATCCTGACCGAAAAGACAGCATTGGAAGTATCTAACAAAAAGCCTTCCACAGCAATGTCTTCTTCCCCGTGCTGGATTTCCAAAAGCGGGGCATTGTCTTCAGTAGGTGCGTGGATCCCAGAGTCTTCGTGAATAGTGAGCATTCCTGTCTCAAGTCCCAAATGGATTTTCTAATGAAGGGTGGAGGGTACAGCCATGATATCTGGTCGATGCAGCCAGGGCCTTCCTAGCAACAAGTTGAAGGAGGCGGGGATGCTCACTACATGAAATTCCACCTCAGTTTGATAAGATCTGAAGGTCATGGAGAGCATGAGGGTTCCAATCACATCGCGACAAGTATTGTCATATGCTCGGACTTTGACTTCTGATAGAGAAAAGTCCTTATTTTTGTACCCGAAGCAGTAAGCAACACGGAGTGGGCAAACATTGATGGTTAACCCATTGTCAATTAGAATCACTGGAACTCATTTGCCATGGCATTTCAGAGTGACATGGAGTGGCTTATTGTGGTTTGTTCCTTCGGCAAGTAGATCTCGATCAGTAAAGGTTATGGCATGCTTGATGGGTATGGTTTTAATGAGTGCCACAAGCTCATTTGGGGTTATACCGAAGTGAACTTTCAGGTGGGAGAGGGCTTGGATAAGCCCTTCTCGATGGCAAGTGGAATGAACAAGTACATCCCAAACAGACATTTTAGCTTGAGTCTGTTCAAGCTGTTGCTTGACAATCCCTTCAGGGTTTTTCTCGGGACGAGGAGGCTCTTTGGTTGGTGGAGCAAAAGGTTGGAAAATATTTTTGTTTGGGGTAATGAAAGGGTTAGAAGGCTCTTTGACTAGTCGAGCTGTGGGGTTAGAGGATTCTCCAGTTTAGAGGTTAGGTGGTTGGTAAATGTGACCATTCCTAGTCAGGTGGTCAATCTGGCGGTATTTTGATTCCTCACTCCATAAGTCAATGGGAGCTTTACGCTTGGTTCCAATGGAGGTATCCTGAAGATTAGATGCTAAATCGGCGATAACCAAATCCTCCCAAAGATCTTCTGGTTTCCATTGTTTTGCTTCCATTATTGCCTTATTTACAGCCCATTCCTCATTTCCTACTTTAATGTTGACAACTTCGGAGTTTACCCATGGATTTGATTTGGCCCCCGGTTCATCTTCCCACAAGTTCATCTTGGCGACATTAGCATCCTCAGGGAAAGTGACCAATGGTTCCGATTCAACTTCGTCCACAATGTAGTCCATCGGATTAAACTCGTTGCTGGCTATTTTTTCTTCAGGTTTCAGAGGTTCCGGATCTTTGCGCCATGGATCGAGGCCCACATTACTGTAAAGGTTATCAATGACAAAGTCATTGAAAAATGAGAAGTCTGGATGAAGAGGTGCAAGCTCCGACCAACCATAGATTGGCATCTCGGGTTGGTATTCCTCAGTGAACATGATAGGAAGAGAGAACATATCTAACAGGTCATTTCTAGCCAAAAGTTGATATTCATCCGGGGTTGGGTCCCATTCCCACTCGAGAGCTTCTTGAGGGATTTGATAATCCTCGTTCCGGCATTCGAACATCATGTATAAGGAAAGTCCATCAAGAGGGTTGGCATGAATGTTCTGCCGATCAACCTCCCATCCTGGTTGAAACGGTGGTTCTGCATCTCTCTTGAAGTTATCTTCATCAAATTCTTCCCAATCAGAAATGAGGTCTCCCCATGTATTTTCCCACTCCAAGAGAAAGCAAAGAGCAGTTTCCTCGGGAATTTCCACAACTGGTTTAAGTTTGGTATCAGGGATAATGAAGAGGGTTGGATCAAAATCTTGGGTGGTTTGATCTGGGGTTAAGGTGATTTGGTTGATACGAATGAGGGTGTTAGGTTATGGTAAAGGGTTTGAAATGGTATTTGGTTTATCTAGAGGTGGGGTGTCAATGACCTTATTGTCAATGAGGTTTTGAATCTCATGGCGAAGGCGAATGTAATTGTCGGTGGTATGGCCAGGCATCTGGTGGAATTCATAGTAGACACTTTGGTTTAGGTTTAGTGAAATGGTTTGTGGTGGTTGGAAAGGTTTCAGTACCCCGGCTTCTGTGAGTTTCTTGAGTAAAGTAGATCTTCGGGTGCTAAATTGGTAAAAGGCTCGATTTTGGAATTTTGGTTTTTCGGAGATCTGGTTGACTTCTGCGGGCTTGGCAGATGAGGTTCCGATCTGGTTGGTATTTCCGAAAAGAACATTACTATTACCAGAGTACGCTCTTTTGGATTTCGATCCCATTTCCTTCTTTTCCAAGGTACCATCTCGTAAGGCTTCTTCTACAGCTAACCCTGAGTCATAGAAAGTTTCAAAGTTTGGTGCGGCTTGGGAAAGAAACATATACGGGGCAAAGGAACTTGGCAAGTTCTTGGTTATAATTCGTATCTGTTCCTTAAGATCCGGTTCGTTTTGCATTTGAGCTACCTTGGCTCTCCACCGTTTCACAAAATCAGCGAAGCTTTCTTTCTCACCTATCTTAGTACTTTCTAGTTCCCTGGTGGTTATTTTCAAATCAACATTGATGTCATATTGGGCTACAAAGGCTGTTCCAATATCTTCCCAAGTCCTTTTCTTGGATGGTTCAAGATTAAGGAACCATTGTAAGGCGGGACCAAACAGAGACTCATGAAATAGTTGCGCCATGGCTTCCTTTTCAATTCCTCGCATGGTGAGAGAGCCAACATATCCCTGAAGGTGCGCCTTTGGATCATCAGTGCCATCAAACTTGGCAAAGTCCACACCTTTTAACTTTTCTGGTAGTTTTGCGTTCGGGAATAAGCACAGCTTATTCATGTCGACTTCTCCTTTCACAAGTCACTTGGTTTCTTGAACAGACTCTTCTAGCTTGCTGATTTTAGCAATAAGAGTAGCTAGCTCAGGATCTGTAGCTGGTGCTTCTTTTTTGGGCTGCTCATATTGTGGAGGGGGTCTGGTTTGAAGCTTATCACTAATTTCTTGCATGGCCTCCATCACCATGATCATGTCATTCTTCATGGACCCAACGGAAGTCTTGAGTTGTGCATCGACATTGGTGATGGATTGTCTAAATTGAGTATCTAAAATGGCCATGTTTTGCCTAAACTCTTCTGGCCATCTCCTTGGTCAGCCATTGGTAAGGGATTTTCAAGTGGTATCTCTATTGAGGGTTCTTATGGTGATTCTGTTGACGGTTGTTCTTCCTGTGCTATTGGAACTTCAAATAATTGAGTGCCTTCCAGGGTGTCTATGCGAACCAGTCTTTGGAGCGGATGAAACCAACTGGGTAAAGCCTTTTCTCGCGGACGACCAATGTTTTGGAACTGGCAACAAAGCAAAGGGGAAACTTTCAACTCATCACTGATATTTGTCCTTCCTATCTTCGTGCCTCCTAGAAACTAAGCCTAGAACCTACCGTGATCCGAATCTCACTTAAGGTGTTTGTACAGAAGATTTCCAACAATCCGGGTAGGTGCTGTCAGGCAGGTTAAATTTCGAATGCTTCAGAACCAGAGCCAATCTCCTTACCTTGACCATCCGAGGTAGAACAATATGACTGCCGAAATCCAGATACGCACACACTTAAGGTTAGTCCTGGATCAAAGGAGCCATTTGGGCATGGCAAACATCGAAGATATCTCAAACTCCATGGATTTAGAGTCTCCTAGACTGACCGAATCCTAAGGGAGCCCTATCCTCCAGCCTGCAAAATGCAATGATGCATGAATGATATGCATGTACAGAAAAGGGAAGCACAGAAACATGATATATCACATAAGTCCTAACCACAGGTTCCTGTCTTAGTTGGGATGGTTCTACAGTTATTGTACAAGTGCAATGGCCGGTTTGGGTCTCAACTAGGTGCCTCGGACTAGAGCCAAGATGTATTTCCCTTTTTCAAGTGTATTGCAAGACAATGGTTGTAGGGAGGTATTCCCGAGCAGGTGCATTTAGTTGCCGAACACGTGATGTTTGAGAGCACGTGGTAAATACGACTGAACTTATCGCCGGGCAGTATGACGAACAGTGATATGGACCAATGATATAGGAAGTCCTTGGTCCATGCAGTCTGTTCGGCTAAGTAAAGGCCAATGACATGAGAAGTCAGTGGTGTAAAACCAAACTGTTCGGAAGATAGAGACGTTCTGATTACGTTTGGACCAAGTTACATGTGAAGTCATTGGTCCAGGCAGTCTGTTCGGTAACGGGATAGCCGAATGAGGAAAGAACTCCAATCAATTGTTGGAGCATGGGGAACATTCTGGAAGAATCCAGAAACAATGATATTCTGTTAAGGAATAAAGGTCCCGCGAATAAAGGATCTGAGAAAGATACCCAATGAGAATGGGATGTTCGGCCAGTAAAGGGAAAGAATCCTAAAAAGGACTCTTTTCCATTAAACTGATAAAGGAAACGAGAATCCTTGATATCCTGGATTTCCTATACGAGTTGGGAGTCCTATGGAAATAGGGATGCTTGGGCAACAAGTATCCATAAATCTATAAATATGAGGTAAACCTAGAGGAAAAAGGTACGCAATACACTGCATTCTTATTGCTTTCCTACTGAAAATTAGGGTTTAGTTCTTAGTACGTGATACTAACAAAGGCATCAGAGGGCCTTTGCCATGAGAGGCAAAGGTGCACTCACCCCCTGTCTATTTTGCAGATTAGGGTTCAAACGTCGAGTTAGGGTTCCGGTGAAGAGGCACGAATAAGCCGTTGCAATCCAGTTGATCCGAAGCTCCAATTGTTTTCATCCCCCTACAATTGGCGCCATCTGTGGGAAAGAACAAACTTTTCTGAAAAAGTAATCATGACGGAAGAAAATCCAGTCACTCCGTTTAGTCCAAAGGACCAGTTGGGTGGGGGAAGAGATAAATCCCCAACGGGCGCCCCGAGAAAGCCCACTGGTAGACATGACAGAGATAATTCCAAAGAAAAAGGAGACAAGACTGCTACTGGCTCCACGAGACGGAGTAAGTCTCATCGAAGAGAGGAGTCAGTTACTCATTCAAAGAGTATACACAACGATGATGACGCCCTTGATAAAAAGAGAACAGAAATCGAGGAGTATGCTCGTTTAATTAGAAAACGAGAGTACGAGATACGAGAGCTGCAGAGGGTACGAGAGCACCCAAAAGATTCTGGACTCTCTCGAAGGAATTCCCAGAGAGACGGACGGGCTCTGGTGGTTCATAAACAAACTCATTCACGCAGAAGAGGGAGTAGAAGTCCTGTTATAGGGCGTCATGAGGCTTCTCCATGAAAAAGGGAAAGAAGAAGTAGAAGCCGAACACCCGAGAGAAAGGCTTCTTCACGAAAAAGGAGGAGCAGAGACCGAAGTTCTACCCCCGAGGAAGAGGACACAAGAAAACATCATCAAGACAGGTACGAGAGACCTGATGCTGATTGGGTCAGGGCTTTGGCCCACAAGTCAAAGGAGCAAGAGGATGGGACAGTGACTGCACGGGAAACAGCACGCAAGGCCCTGAGTAATATTGCAGCCTCCCCCTTTACAAAGAGGCTACAAGAAGCGAGATTGCCGAGCAGAGTGAAGCACGGTGCGTTCGTACTTTACGAGACAAATACGGATCCCGTGGCTCACATACAGCATTATCAACAGGCCATGTTTATGCATGAAGGGGATGATTCCATCTTGTGCAAGATGTTTCCCTCCAGTCTTGGCAAGGTGGCTTTATCCTGGTTTCATAAACTGGCCCCACGATCCATACGAGGATGGAGGCAGTTGGCCGAGGAATTCACTGCTCAGTTCTTGACAAGCAGAAAGGCCCCAAAGACCTTTGAAAGTCTTTCCACCATGAAAGAGGAGGAAAACGAACAGATCAGGGACTATGCAAAGAAATACTGGGAGACTTTCAACGAGATTGAAAGTTGCAGTGAGGAGTATGCAATTGCTACCTTCAAAACTGGTTTGCCTGTTCGGGGAGAGCTACGTCACTCATTGAACAAACACCCGGTAGCCACACTGGCTAAACTGATGGAACGAATAGAGCAACATGCCAGAATGGAGGATGACATACTCCGTGAGGATGGCAGGACGGTTGCCGAACAGCCGAAGGCACCTGCCAAAAAAGTGGATAAGCCAGAGCCCAAGACTTATAAAGAAAGAAGGGAATACAGGCAGGCTAAGAAAGAGCCATACAAGGACAAGCAAGCTCCTGACCCTAAATCCTTCTTTTCTATCACTACAGTTTGGAAGGAGCCAATTTACAGGATTCTTTATCGAATAAAGAATCAGCCATATTTTAAATGGCCCCCAAGTCTAGGCGGAGACAAAGATGCAAAACATGCTACGAATCAGCACTGCAGTTATCATAAAGATTGGGGCCATATGACTGAGGACTGTGAGATGTACAAGAGGCACCTTGATGATTTGGTCTCTCGAGGCTATCTCAAGGAGTTTATCCAGGAGGACCCTAAGGAGATAGGGAAGGCTATGGAACTGAGTTACGAATAAAACCCTAAAGGCTTGATCCATATGATACATGGACTGGCCACACCTTATACGAGAAGTGAGGTTAGGCTATTACAAAGGCAAGTTAAGCATGATCAGCACGTGATGCGATTGGGAAACAAGAGAGGGTGAGAGACTGATGTATGCAATGAGAGCTTGGCATTCAGTGATGATGACTTGGGGGAGATCCAAATACCCCACAACGATGCATTGGTCGTAACCCTACGAGTTGGGGAATATGACATCGAAAGAATTCTAGTGGACTCGGGGAGTTGTACAGAGGTATTGTACTATGATGCATTCAAGAAGCTGGGGCTGGCCCAATCAGACTTAGAACAGTCTACAACACCTCTTATTGGGTTCGATGCGGGAGCAGTCTAGCCCCTTGGAAAGGTAACGTTACCTGTTCGGGCTGGATCAGTGGTGTTGAGAACAGACTTTTTAGTGGTCGATGTCCCTTCTTCCTATAACGCAATTATAGGGAGGACATGGTTGCACAAGATGAGAGCAGTTTCCTCCACTTATCACCAAATGGTGAAATTCCTAGGATCAAATGGGATTGAAGTCCTTAAAGGCAACCAGAGGATGAAACAGCAATGTTTGATTTCCATCATCAAAACAGCCCCAAAGGTCCACCATGTTCATACGTTAGAAGTACGAGATCAACCAACCATCGAGGATGTTGGAAGAAGCCCGGCTGAAAAAGTGGTTGAAGGCCTGGAGAAGATTCAGATCAACGAGACTGATCCTGAAAGATATTTTTTAATTGGGGAATCACTACCAGCAGACGAAAAGGCTGAATCAATAAGATTTCTAAAGGAGTATATTGATGTTTTTGCATGGGTGCCAGAGGAAATGCCCGGGGTGGACGCAGATGTGATCTGTCACCATTTAAATATCGACCCTCAGCACAAGCCAATCATTCAGAAAAAACGAAGAGCAACCATGCAGCATGTAGAAGCAGTGATTGAGGAGGTCGATAGTTTGCTAGAGGCCAAGGCAATATGTGAAGTCTATTACCCAGAGTGGCTATCCAACACTGTTGTGGTAAAGAAGAAGAATGGGAAGTGGCGTGTCTGTGTGGACTTCACAGACCTAAACAAAGCATGCCCTAAGGATAGTTTTCCTTTGCCCAGGATTGACCAATTGGTTGATGCAACCTCTGGTTACAAGCGAATGAGTTTTCTCGATGCATATCGAGGATATCATCAGATTGCTATGTTTGAACCTGATCAAGAGAAGACTTCGTTCATCACACCACGAGGGTTATACTGCTACAGTGTCATGCCGTTTGGGCTGAAGAATGCTGGGGCTACATACCAAAGACTTGCAACCATTATGTTCAAGAAGCTCATTGGAAAAACTTTGGAAGTTTACATAGATGATATGGTGGTAAAGAGTCGAGAAAAAGGAGGGCATATTACTGATTTAAAAGAAGTTTTCAAAATCTTGAGGAAATATAAGTTAAAACTCAACGCCTCGAAGTGTGCGTTTGGAGTTGGTTCAGGAAAGTTCCTGGGCCATTTGGTAACCATGAGAGGGATAGAGGCAAATCTCGATCAGATTGATGCCCTACAGAGACTGCAGAGTCCCAAAACTACCAAAGAAGTCCAGAGGCTGACTGGAATGGCAGCAGCACTTAACAGATTCATCAGCAGGTCAAGTGACAAGTGCAGACCCTTTTTTCAGCTATTGAAAAAGAGGGAGGGATTGGAATGGGGAGCAGAATGTGAGCAAGCTTTCCAGGACCTGAAGAAGTACCTGGCAGAACCCCCACTTTTGTCAACTCCACAGCCAGGTGAGTCCTTAATTCTGTACTTAGCTGTTTCCGAGCATACAGCAAGTGCAGTCCTGTTAAGGGATTTGGGGATCGAGTAAATCCCAATTTATTATGTTAGCAAGACATTGTTGGATGCAGAGAGGAGATATCTGCCATTAGAAAAACTTGTCCTGGCACTTAGGACAGCCACCAGGAAACTGCCACACTACTTCCAAAGCCACAAGGTTGTGGTTTATACTGAGTTTTCATTAAAATCACTGCTTTGAAAGGCAGACTTCTCGGGAAGTATCTCAACATGGTCCGTGGAGTTAAGCCAGTACGATCTCGAATATCAGCCACGCACAGCAATCCAAGGCCAAGTGTTGGCTGATTTTGTGGCAGAGTTTTCCCCCACTGTTGCTCCCCTGCCTCCTACGAGAAAGGAACAAGTGGCTAAAACATTATCCATGAAGGATCAACCCGTAGCCGAATAGGATCCCAAAGAATGGAAGCTATTCGTTGATGGATCAACATGTAATACTGGTTCTGGAATTGGAGTTGTCCTTTTTCCTCCTCAAGGAGTTCTGATTGAACTATCTGTTCGGCTTGGATTCAGTGCATCGAATAATGTGGCTGAATATGAGGCACTCTTGGCTGGATTGAGAAGTGCAAAGACTCTTAAAGCAGAACGGGTCAGGGTGTATTGTGATTCCCAGCTTGTTGTGAATCAGCTGTCCGGCGAGTACGAAACTCGGAATGAAAAAATGGTGGCCTACGTGTAGGCAGCCAAGGACTTGCTTGATACCTTCGAGAGGGTATATATTGAGCAAATAAGTTCTGGACAGAATGCTCATCCAGATTCTTTAGCTTGGTTGGCTGCAGCTGTACCAACAGAGTTCAAAAGAGGGGCGGCAGTAGAATATCTAAATAAGCCGAGCATTGGGAGGACTGTAGACTTAGTCTTGGACGTGAACCAATGACCAAGTTGGATAGACCCAATCATGGAGTTCTTACGAGACGAGATACTCCCTTTTGACAAAAAGGAGGCCCACAAGATAAGAGTCAAATCTGCTAGGTTTTGGCTGTCCCCAGAGGGTAAGTTGTACAGGAAATCCTTTACAGGCCCATATTTGCTATGCGTACATCCTGAAATGGTACAGAAATTCCTTCATGAAATCCACGAGGGAACATGTGGGAGCCATGCTGGAGGGAGATCCATTGCCCACCGAGCAATTACTCAAGGCTATTGGTGGCCACACATGCAAGAAGATGCAAAGGTGTATGTGAAGATTTGTGAGAAATGTCAAAAATTCTCACCAATGATTCGAACACCTGCCGAGGATCTGGTGCCTTTGACGAGTCCCTGGCCTTTTGCCCAATGGGGGATGGATATCGTGGGTCCATTGCACAAAGCAACTGGGAATTGAAAATTCTTCCTTGTAACAACTGATTATTTTACAAAGTGGATTGAGGCAGAACCACTGGCCAAAATCACTGAACCTATGATAGAAAGGTTCGTGTGGAAAAGCATCATCACTCGCTTTTGGGTCCCCTACTCATTGATTACAGATAATGGATATCCCAATTTCAGAAGAAATTCAAGGCTTTTTGTGCCCAGTACGAAATACGAAACTATTATTCCACCCCAGCCTACCCTCAGAGTAATGGGCAAGCAGAGGCTTCTAACAAAACTATCCTTGATGAGATCAAGAAAAGGCTAGACAAAGCCAAGGGGAAGTGGCCTGATGAGTTACCGTTAGTTTTGTGGGCTCACCGAACAACGCCTAGGAGGTCTACGAGAGAGACCCGCTATTCATTGGCATTTCGAACAGAGGCTGTCATACCTCTGGAAGTGGGTCTGCCGACCAACAGGACCGCTTTGGTTGAAAGTGGAGGCAATGACAGGGCCCTTGAAATCGAGCTTGATCTCGCCGAGGAGAGGAGAGAAAAGGCCTTGGTACATCTTGCTTCTTACCAAGAACAGCTGATGAAAAGTTACAACAAACATGTTCATCCTAGAGAATTTGGTGTTGGGGATCTCGTGCTACGAAAAGTCCTCGGGAACACCAAGGTGGCCAACGAGGGCAAGCTGGGGGCCAACTGGGAAGGCCCGTATAGAGTAACCGAGATTGTAGGCATAGGAGCCTATAGATTGGCAGATCTGGATGGTGATCCAATTCCGAGGCCTTGGAATGTTCATAAATTACGAAAGTTTTTTGTTTAGAAGTATTAAAATCTGTCTTGGATTTGCACTACGTGATTGTGTGGGAATTACGAATATAATTCCCTTGTTCTAGTTTTGATTATTTTTGTTCCATGGGGTACGAATAACGCCATCTTAAGTTTTTACAGATTATGAATAAAATCACTTCTTTAGTATAACTGTTGTGGTATTTGTTTTTAATACGAGTTACGAGTTCAGTTTCCCTCATTCGTATTGGGGAGCAGGGTATACCTTTTAAGTATGTGAAACTTAAAAGTTTTATACATCTTAAGTATGTGAAACTTAAACACAAGTATGAAACACTTGTGTACCTTTTAAACATTTAAGTATGTGGAACTTAACAAATACAAGTATGAAACACTTGTACGGAACAAAGTCTGTTAGAACATTTTTAAGTACGTGACACTTAACGAATACAAGTACGAAACACTTGTATGGAATTTAAAGTACGAGACACTTGTAAAGCAACTAGCTTGGCTTAAAGACATAACGAGTATATGTTAGCCACATTTATTTAAAGTACGAGAAACTTAAAATAGTTTAAGTACGTGAAACTTATGAAAATCTGTTCTTAAGTATGAGAAACTTAAAGAACACCTATATGATCATATGAACCTTACAAGTGTTTTTATGACAACACTTGAAAGATTTGACAACGAATACAAGTATGAATACACTTGTATGTACTAAACTTGAAAACAGTACGAGAAACTACGAAACAAATATTTTTAAGTACGTGAAACTTAGAAATCATGTTTTAGGATCAGCTAGAGTACGAAATACTTATGCAAACAACAAGTATGAAATACTTAAAGATTAAACTATTTGCATCCGAACAGATGCAAATATAAGGGTAGACGGACAAAACATAAAGAGTTATGCCACAGAGGGCTGAATACCTGTATTATGAAAATAATTACCATACTACGAGCAAGTATTGGTACCACGCAGGGTTGAGATACCATGGTCACGCAGGACCAGCCATATTGTTTAAACACAAAATACTTGTTTACTTATCAATCTAGATTCTGAATTTCTGGTTGGACGTCAGTTCCAGCCGAATTGCCAACAGCAGTCGCAGTCTCTTCTGGGATGACAATTTCAGTGGTTATCTCCCGAACAGATGATTGCTCAACATCATTTTGAGATTCTACCTGTGTTTCTTCATCAACATCTGCAAAATCATCAATCTGTTGATCAACATCATCAGTTGGAGCTGTAACTCGGCGGCTCGGGAGATCGTTCTCAACCCATAGGGGAGAATCCTCTGCAACTCCTACCTTTGTGAGGCATGCCTCCCATCTGCTCTACATAACTAGCCGTTGTAGCGTCGAAGCCTTTTTGATAACCATCTTCAAAAGCAGCCTTTTTTGTCTGCTCTATCTCAACCAAAGCATGGTTGAGGCTGTCTTCCACAGCTCCAAGTTTGTCTTTTGCCTCAACGAAGTCTGCTTTGGCTTTGTCTCTCTCCCTCTCTAGTCTAGTGATCGTACGGAGCAGCCTGGTGTTGTTGTTCAGCAAAGTGATCCTTTCATTATCAGCATCTTCAAACTTTTGGCCCAGTGTGACCATCTTTTGAATGAACTGGCAAAAAACATCAAGTGGTAAGTGACAAGTGTAGCAATACAAGATATGTGGTATACGAAATATACACAAAGACTTATATGAAAAGATTAAGTCACATTACCTTGATACCACTGACGAGTCCAGTGGAGACAAGCCGATCAGGTGTAGCCTCAGACTCCTTCTGCATGTCTACAGGAAGCAGTAGACCTTGGGCAAGGACAAGTGCTGTCTCCGAAGAGCTGGCACTGTCCCCAATGTGAACAGGCCGATCACCCCTAATGAGATTAGGGGTCCAGCTTTCAGGAAGCACTGGAGTACTCCAAGAAGGGGGTTGTTGGACTAAAGTAGTGGTTTGGGTAAGAGCGTCTCCAGTTTCTTCGCTCCTGGGACGTTTGTCCCGATGAGCATCGGTAGCCTCAACAGGACTATCTTCCCGAGGAGACGATGACGATCTTGCTGATCCCCCCTTATTGCGACGTGAACGTGGGGGAGGGGCGCCAGTTGATGCTACCCTATTGGTAGCACCATGTCCCCGTGAGGAGATAGTGAGTAAAGAACTGAGGTTAATGGGTTGGCGCGTCATCGTACCTGGGGTTAGAGGTGATCGAGAGTATCCGGATGAGGACGACTGACTGGTAATTTAGAGAGGAACGGGTTGTTGTTCGGCAATGACTTGCCTACGACCAGATCTTCTAAGTACCACACGTGTTTGAGGTACACCGTCAGGAATAGCGATTTCACCTGACTGACCGGCAAGAGTGACACCAGCTTGTAGCCTTGAATTGCGTGGTTGGGGAGCAGTGGAGGTGGAAGCCGTACTGGTGCTTGGATGGGCGAGCCTCCTGTCTATAACCCCTCTGTAAGACGGGTCGTATCCTAGCAGCACTTTAGCGTTACGACCCCGACCAGCTGTAGGAGTACCAGGTTCGCCTTTATATTTAAGGATTTTGTTGATGTCCTTTGTTCGGACGTAGCTAGGATCCCGTCTAGGACGCTTGTTTGCGTTTTCAGCTGCAAGATCGAAATTGAAGCAGCACAATTAGATACATAGAAAGCTACGAAAGCAGTAAACGAACAAATTGCAAAGATCAAAAAAAATAAGGAGCATACGTGGGTATCCCCATATATGGGGGCAGTGGAGACCCACCACCTGACCGTCCTCTCCTAGTGGCTCAAAGGCTCCAGTGATGTAAAGGAAATCGATCTCATGATCTTGAGCGGAGTCTGGCAGGTTTAGCACGAGACGTTTGTCGGCCCTTCTAACTTTGAAATAATAAGTGTTATAATCAGGGTTAAGTACAATACTGTACCACCACTGAATATCCCAGATTCCTAATTGGGTCCCCAGAATCCTATTCAAAGCTATCACACCCATTATCAGCCTAAAGACGTTTGTTGATACTTGCATGGGGGTGAGACGATACCAGTTTAGGATCTGGCGGAGCAATGGGTGAAGGGAAATCGGACTCTGCCTTCGACGATGGCCACAATGGGAATACACATTCGATCCCATGAACCTCCGTCTCTATCTGCGCCCAGGGGGGGAGTTCAAGACCAACGTTCTCTGGAACGTTGTATTCCGTCCTAAATGCCGCCATGGCAGTAGGGGTTTCACATAATTTCCTAAATTTACTGGGTCTCAAGGGATTCTCACCATCATCCGCCATGGGTATACTCAGGAAAGAAGAAAAATTGGAAATGGGTACGAACTAAAACCCTAGAAAAAACCCACAAATCTGAGAAATGAGATCTCAGATGGAAACCTAAGTAGAAGAAATGAAGTAAGAACGAAGATCTTACAAAGGATACGGTGAGGATTCCCTGGAATGCAATCAAGTTTGCAGATGGCGGCAATGGCAGAGAGCTTAGAGAGAGAAAGAGTTTGAAGTTTTGGGTAAGAAAATCTAAAATAAGCCCTTTCAGGGGTTTAAAGGCAAGAGACGGAGACGAAACGTCTCCTCTCACGCCTTTATAGGATAAAGTAACGGAAAAGAAGAGTCCGTTCTGATGCTGTTTCATAGAACGTCAGTTCGAAATTAATGATAAGCGTACGATAAGCGCCACGTGGAGTCATTACCTCGAGATGGTATAATGACAGAGGCGCCAAAAGGCATCAATTAAACAATTGAAATTATGACTGCAGGGATCAGAAGAGTCTGGTCTAAGTAAAATTCTGTTTCTAAGCATCATATATTGCCCCCGAACAGTGGTAAATAGATGAAGCTGGGGAGCAATTGTAGGGAGGTATTCTCGAGCAGGTGCATTTAGTTGCCGAACACGTGATGTTTGGGAGCACGTGGTAAATATGACTGAACTTATCGCCGGGCAGTATGACGAACATCGATATGGACCAATGATATGGGAAGTCCTTGGTCCATGCAGTCTGTTCGGCTAAGTAAAGGCCAATGACATAAGAAGTCAGTGGTGTAAAACCAAACTGTTTGGTAGATAAAGACGTTCTGATTACGTTTGGACCAAGTTACATGTGAAGTCATTGGTCCAGGCAGTCTGTTCGGCAACGGGATAGCCGAACGAGGAAAGAACTCCAATCAATTGTTGGAGCATGGGGAACATTCTGGAAGAATCCAGAAACAATGATATTCTGTTAAGGAATAAAGGTCCCGCGAATAAAGGATCTGAGAAAGATACCCAATGAGAATGGGATGTTCGGCCTGTAAAGGGAAAGAATCCTAAAAATGACTCTTTTCCATTAAACTGATAAAGGAAACGAGAATCCTTGATATCTTGGGTTTCCTATACGAGTTGGGAGTCCTATGGAAATATGGATGCTTGGGCAACAAGTATCCATAAATCTATAAATATGAGGTAAACCTAGAGGAAAAAGGTACGCAATACACTGCATTCTTATTGCTTTCCTACTGAAAATTAGGGTTTAGTTCTTAGTACGTGATACTAACAAAGGCATCGGAGGGCCTTTGCCACGAGAGGCAAAGGTGCACTCACCCCCTGTCTATTTTGCAGATTAGGGTTCAGACGTCGAGTTAGGATTCCGGTGAAGAGGCACGAATAAGCCGTTGCAATCCAGTTGATCCGAAGCTCCAATTGTTTTCATCCCCCTACAGTGGTCGAACAGTACGATGGTTCATCATCGTCAAGGGTTGCAAGGCATCCCGGGAGAGCTTGTCGCCAGCGAACCGGGCAAGATTGCCGAAACACACTAGCGAGGTTTGTGCGGTGCAGAGTGTACAGAATAAAAGAGTTTCCTTTTCCAAAAGATATCAAAAATCCCATTTGAAAACGTCTTTCAAACTTGGCTCACTCTATTAATCAATACTTTGTTGAAAACTACACAAGCGAATAATAATGAAAGTCCCAATTTGGATTGGTCGGATATGAAATCCTATTACGTTACCCTTCTGTTCTTCAGCAGCGCAGAGTGTATTGTTTTGACATACTTTCGAAAGATTGTTCATTTATATATTAATTCCCAGATTTTTTATTAATGCAAATTTTCCCCAGCAGAGTCGCCACTATGGGCTCCCCCCGCCCGGCGCGTGCTCGAAGAGTCACCACCTGGATTTTTGAGATGGATGATCAGAGAAACCGAAGACTCGTTTGTAAAAGGCTTTTAGTCTAGCAAAAATGTCGAGACTTTGGGTCCAGGAGCCACGTTACGAACGGGAAAGGTTTTGTTGAAAAACACCCCACTCGCCCGATAAAACCGGTCTTTACTCAACATTTTAAAAAGGGAAAACTTTCATAAATCTTTTGGAAAATGAAACTCTTTAATAAACAAATAAAAGGAGAAGGGACATGGGGAAATATATCACGTCGGTGCGCGCGTGGGGCTATCTATACAGGAATGATAAGAGTATGATATCATGAAATGAAGTAACTAAACAGCAGACTGTCCAGATCAGAACCATTATCACATGGCTTATTACAATACCGCACACGGTCTTGTGATATGCCGTGCGGTCTTCCTATTTTATTATCAGACTGTCATCAGTACTCGTAGTAGCGCTCGGTGTTCTGGATATCCCGTGCGTAACTCTTTAAGGATATCAGAAAGTACCCAATCATTGTCTCATTTTAAAACAGTACCCCTTTTCCTTCAACCATGAACAGAAAACAATTTTTGATGTATTTGATCACTCGAGATAAACAAGAAGAACTTGTTTAAGAAGTAGAATATGGCTTGTAGATATGTTCTTGTTTTGAATATACTGATGACAATATTTCAGCAGTATAAGCAAGCCCAATGAGGAACTGCCATGATCCAGAAAGTTTAATCAAATAAACAGAGATTAATGATAAGCCGTGCATTTTAACATACTACGCTGTACAACGCATCATAACGCCGCACGGCGTGGTATGTCCTTCACAGTGACTGCTTTTGTTTTTGAAAATTGTTTTTATGCCAGTATTTAACCCAACAGGGGGGGTAAGCCTAACTACAGAAAAGCTTCCTCAGGGTCAAGACTGAGCCTAACCCAAGGAAACTTGGTTTTTACCTTTGATCTTGAGCTTGAACAAAGGCAGATGTTGATGGATGAACGTGGATTAGATCGGATGAGATAAGATGAGTGTAGGTAAGTGTGGTTGTTGGTTGTTTTGGTGGGTGAGATCTCAAAGTTAGCAAGAGACTAACTTTGATGGTGAGGAGAAAAATGGAGCATTTTGAGAAAGAAAGTACTTAGAGAATGTCTTTAGAACAACATTCTCAAGACTTGGAAATGAAAGAAGTGGATGAATAAGGAATAAGAGAGAAAGATATTAGGGATTCAAGGCTTGGGCCTTTTCCTTGAGATTTTTTTAGGACCCCTTTCTCTTGAGTGGAGGGGTGTATTTATAGGCAAGAGCTAAGGATTTTTGAATTCAAATGGGAGAGGTATTTTTCTAGGCGGGCCAGAAGTGCCTTTTTCAGCTAAGCTATTTTGTAGCTGTGGCTGAAATGAGCGTGGCCGACAACTTTCTGAGCCAGCTGAAACTTTACCTGAAATGTCGTGCGGTTAACCTCATGACCTCGTATAGCATAATAAGCTTTACTACGCCGTGCGGTGTGGAAGTGTTCCGCGTGGTATTCTGAGTTCAGTCCAGGGTTTTTGCGTTTTTGATCTGAGCTTTTAGTTGGACTTTTTGGGCTGAGGGAGTCCTTTATTCAAGCTCTCAAAGGTATTGTTTCATTTGTTTCATCTTCGGGATATTCAAAGAACCTTCGAGGCCCAGATTGGGGTGTCTACAATACCGCTATGAGAATCTTATGGAGCATATCAAACTGTTTTCAACTCATCTAAACTTCCTAAGCTGATTCGAGCTTGCGATGAACAACACTGAAAGTAACTCACATATTTATAAATTCAGTACGACAAGTTCGATAATACTGCCACAGCAATCATGAATCATTCTCTAGAAGCATGGGACCACATGCAGTTCAAAGATGTTGCAGTCAAAGTTGTGAATGCTGAACTGGAAGAGCATCCTGATCTTTATAAATGATATGTTTGGTTGAAATAATACAAAAGGTTTGTAATTCTCCTAGAAAATGTTTCCATTTATATCACCAAGTATCAAAATCTCATTTCTATATCTTGTTTCACTTATTTGGGAAAACAAAAAATTTTGGGTACGTTTTACAGATGTTTGGGAGATGTAGCAAGAAAATAATAATAATAATAATAATGCAAGAAAATTGAGAATGTTTGAAAATGTCATTGTTGAATATTTCTGACCGGTGACACCAAATTTTTAGGTATGTCTTGTAGTCGTATAATCCGTATTCCAACATTTTGACCAATGACATTCTAAGAGAATTGTTTCAACTGTTTTGAAGGAAACGATTCAAATTTTCTTTCCTTGTGTATCATTTATATGCACTTCACTACATGGTGCATCTCTTTGAAGCCTACTATTTTTGTTTGGTTGGATAATTCCTCCTGTTGGCGTTTCAGGCTGGTCATTTGCTTCCTGTGAAGCCATACATGGTCATTGTTCATAGCAACAATGTGACTGCTGTGAATGAAGCTCTTAATGAGATTGCGAGAATCGATTGACTTTTGTGATAGCATTGATCAGATTGGACTGCACAGAAGGTAGTTGCAACTCTTTATAACTTATACTTTTTCTCTTTTTGTGAAGTCTAATTCATAGACCTTTGTGGCTTTGTTTGAGCAGAATGAAAAGCATGAGCTTCTGGAGATGAGCCGTGTTACGTTGCTTCTTATATTTACAAAAAACCTGGTAGATGGAAGCAGTCTATTGCTTTATCAAAGAAAGACAATCTCTACAAAGATGCCATGGAAACTGCCTCACAATCTAGGGATCACAAACTTGCTGAGGGTTTGCTTGTTTACTTCATTGAACATGTATGAACCTGGATGTAGACTCCCTTGTTACCATAGTGGGCATGCATAGAAGCTCCTCTTTTGTTATGTTCGCGTATTGCATTGGCACTCAAGTTGTATTTTTCAAGTCTACAATTGACATGACTGGCCTAAATCATGATCAGGCTTAGTTTATTAGGTATGAGGCATTTTTTTCCCCTTATTAGGAAATAATTCTCTTGATTAACTTGGGGGAGTAGGAAAATAGAGATACTGGCAAATACTATTATATTTTTCCTAAACGTTCATGACGAATTGTTATGAACATTCTGATTTAATTGGTGGACATTATTTATTCGTGGAAAACTTTAACATGCACCTTCCCATTTAGAAGTTTAAACTGCTAGACTTTCTTGAGTAATGGTGGATTTGTAGTATAACTTTGGTTTGCTTTCGTAGGGAAAGAAAGAATGTTTTGCATCATGCCTCTTTGTTTGTAATGATTTAATTCACGCCATCGTGGTTCTTGAACTTGCCTGTATTTGTTTCTTTTTGGAATGGTTTGTCAGGTATTTTACATTAGTTTCTTTTCCTTTTAAATAGGGATGACGGGTTCTTCATTGTCTCTTCAATTACAGTGGATTTTCAAATTTGGCATGCTCTTCTAAATTCTTGTTTGTGTATACTCATTGCCCGTCCTTGGTAATTGTGTCACTACTTAGTAAAAAATAAGAAACTGTGAAACATAACCATATTTCCATAAATTGCATGCATAATGAGCATGACTGATCGTGCGTAGCATGTGGCAATGACCCTCGTCTATTAAAAAGAGTTAAAAAATGCCATTCTCTCAATTCCTGCGTCCCATTTTTCTCTTTCCGACTTTCAGGTCTCCCTTTCACCTCTCTAGATTCCATCAAAATTTGTTCCATTGGCACTCAAATTGCCAGTAAGATATATACAGTTTTGGCCCACTTCCTTCTCTTTATATAAAGCATGTAGATGCATAGAACAATTTTTTGTCCTTTGTGATTGTACTATTTTGGCCTTCTCCATGTTTGGTTTTCTTGCTATTTGAGGGTATGGGATTTTTTCCAATGTTTTGACTACTGAATCGGACTTTTGTATTTTACCACTTGGTACATGTAATTCTAACTGCTCTTTGTGCCATGTCTTTTCATTTTAACCTTAAATTGTTCAATTGAAGATGTGCAAGCCAATTGTAGGTTGGATTTTTGTGGAATAGTTTAAATTTGTAGAGTTTTGTTTGGGATGGAAAATCATATCAATCTTCGCCTTCTCAATCATCATTGTTCCCAAATTTTCCACGGCAAATGCGTGACAACTCTCTTCTGTTGTAGATAGATCTAATGGTCTCTCACCAATAAATCTCACTTCTCTCAATCTCCAAGACCTATCTTTCCTTTCACCCCGCCCACTTTGGCGAGCCGAAAATGTCATCGTTCTTTCCGCCATATGACTTTCCTCTTCTCCGATGTAAAAGATACATTAAAGGATATGTACTATTATTTCTTTTTTCCTTTTTACAAATATCAACCAGTTACGTACTGGGCTTCTTTTTCTTTCATGTGTATTTAGTTTGTTCTCTGCGTAGTTCTATATATCTTTGGCCTTTGCCTTGTTCAGTGTTGGCGATGATGGAATCACTGACCGAATATCGCAAAATCGCTAATGTTCCGTCGTCGTCATCGCAAGGCAGACCTAAACCGATCTAGTCTCGGCAATAACCGATGTTTCTCGATCTTAGTAGCAGGATCCTTCTGAAATGGATGCGTTCCCTAGACGGGAGCTCGAATCGGCGCTCCCAAGATGGGAGCTTGATGGGAGCTCACTTCTAACAAAGATGGGAGCTTTTCTGGCCGTTAAGGTAGTTATTCTCTTACTTTTAAGGGAGTTATGCCATTGCGGAAATAAGAATATGAGAATCATATTAGTCAAGAAGTTTTTTGCAAATTGAGAATATATAACTTTCAATAATTATACTTTAAGATCGGGAATATTTTCAATAAGTATCACTTTTCCTTTAATGGTTAAGTACGTAAAGGTATTTTATATACATATTTTTATATAATCTATATACGCTCCTTAGACGCTCCCAACCTTAGGAGCTTCTAGGTGCCTTCACTCCCCCGCACCCGCTCCTGCCCCCACTTCATGTTACTAAGTTCTCGATAAGGCTTGATGCTAGAAAACGCGACGGCGACGATGACGATGACATAGGAAACTTAGCGAAAATTGTAAAGCTAAAGCATGTAAGCCTTCTATGTTCATGTTTCAAAAATAATATTCAGAGAAGTGTCCTAAAATAATGATATTGATTTTGAAATAGGAACGGAAAAAGCATTTTGAGGTGGTTATGATGTTATTTTAAAGATGGGGCCGGGATTCCCCCATATGATTTATTCTAACGGTTTCTTGGTCTTCTTTGTAAGGAGAGTTCAAAATGAGGAGGGGAAAGCACAGATGACTCAGGATCAGTTTTGTACACTATATCAAGCAAGTAGGAGAACCCTCTTAATGGTTAAAACTTCTAAATATTAACACTACTCCTTTAGCTTAGTGTAAAAACACTTGTCACCATTTGGTGTTTTGACAAAAAAAAGTTTTGTTTTTACATTTCTCTTGGTCGAGATCATGTTTGTTCTATTTTTCATGTTTTAGGTAGATAACGATTTAAGAATTTCTGACCCGTTGTTTTGTTTTAGGACACTTCTCCAAATATTTTTGGTGAGAAATGTGTTGCTCATAAATTTGAGAAATGTGTTTCTCTCAGATTTAGGATTTCAAAGCTTCCAATGCTTTGATTGTTAAAGCTTCAGTGTGTGTGTCTTACTAAATACTAACTAAACACCTATGAAGTACCGACATCTCTAGAGGTTGACATATCGCAGTGTCCGGACATGAGAACATGCTAGGACACCTCAGGGACGCATCATTTAATATAAACTTTTTAGGGGGACACGACTAGGGACACGTATGGGACACGCTATGTGGCGTGTCCCATAATTTATTATGGAACTATGGATGTTTATCATGTTTTGCTTTCAATCGGGTATTTGGATTGTATTGAACTTATGGATCATGGATGTCTTGTTTTGTTTGAATGGTATTAGAACTATGGATGTTATGTTTTGTCTACAATTTGCCATTTAAACTTGGAAATATTGGGAAAATATATATATATATATATACACACACACACACACACACACACACACATAGCGTGTCCCCAACCGTTTCCATGTCTCCATTTTTTTAGAATTTTCGTGTCCCCGTGTCGGTGTCCATGCATCATAGCTAAACACTATATAAGAGGTATCAATGATATTGTAGTTTGGCGTTCAGAAAAAAAAGTATTGTTGTTTTGGCTAATCCTGTCAAGGCATTAATGAATAACATCTAGATTTTACATTTCTAATTTTCTGTTCAAGTTTCATTGTTGGAACTAATATCAGATGTAGCCTTTAATTCTAGTTCTGTATAATTCAGGGTTGCAGTCTCAGGAACACCGAGTACATTATCGGAGCTGTTATTTTTAGTGGTCATGAAACAAAGGTTAAATAGTTCAGTTTGTAGCAACCATTGTCTTTGGCTTTTCGGTTTTGCATGTGGTTTGGACTTTGGATACCTATACCTTCATTTGAAATGCTAAACTTGATCGTGCTTTGGTGACACGGGTGACGGTTTTGAGGTAACTAATGACATCTGTTGGCGACTTGGTGTCGGGCATGGAGTAATTTACTCGATATCACTAGAAAATTATTGTGCACTAGATTAAGTTATTTGTTTCCTTTTTTGTTGTTTGTTTTCTTCCTTGCTAGCTTTATCTCTTCACTTGCTTTTTAATGTGGCTTGTATTGAATAGCATTATAAGTTATCACAGATATTGATTGGCTTGCAGGTCATGAAGAATTCCATGATTGTTCCTTCAAAAAGAAGTACTCTAGAGAGGAAATTTGATAAACTTATAATCACTCTTTTTGGAATTCTCTTCTGTATGTGTCTCATTGGGACCTTTGGAAGGTGTGCCATTAGCTAGTCTTTTCTTCATGCTACAGTAGCTACAGTTTGTATTTTCTTTTTCGATGACATTCTCAACTTATAGCAGATCATTTTTAAAGACCAAGTTGGGGACAAGCTTGGTATGGGCATGTTGGGTCGAATTAACTTTAGTTAATTCTAAGCAGGAGACACATTGGGGACATTGTCGGTCAATAAAATTTGGAAAACTTAACTTTATAGATAAATTATTATGTTTAAAATATAAAGGTAAAAGTGATAGAATTCGCAAATAAACAAAATTCAACCTCCTCCTTTTAGTCATAATATTCAACAGTAAATGGAAAGAATTGCAAATTGGAATATAAGTTATATAAATGACAACAAATACATAGATACAATATATGCATCCATTTTTTATTTTATTTTGTGCTGCTTGCCGTGTCCATGCTTTTTTTAGAATTACAGTGTCCTTGTCTATCAACATGTCCATGTCGGTATCTGTGGCTTTTTAGATGTAATCTTATCACAATTCATGAGATTGACTAAGGGATGCTTAAATATGAAGGAAACGGACTGACAACTATGCCTTGAAGAAATGAGAGATACATGTAGTGCTCGCACAGACCTTGCAAGTTTGTTGCTGTTATTAGTTGAATGACATCCCGAGCAAGGCGCACTTTCAGGCTTCCTGTTCACATTCTCCTTTTAGGATAAAAACTATGGTGAGGAACATAGGATCTATTCGAGTTTGACCGTGAGGTCTGTATTTTCTTGTAGCAACTGTGCTAATAAAAATAATTTGTTTTGAGGGATGTGGGGACAAAGATGGGTTATTGAATTTATGATCTGAATTTTGTATTAACGCAATCCAAATCTAGGTCAAATTACAAATGATGCCAAGTTCCGGGCTTTACAGGCTGCCGCTAGGCTTCCGTATCTTGATAAGATGATTCATTCGTTGACAGGTTTATCTTATGCTGGAAGATGTATCTTATGCAGATGAGTCTTTACTTCCTACTAATTGCTTTTCACAAACAAGACTCATTTTGTTACTTTTGTCGCATAGGGATTCTAATCTAGTTGAACGTTTTGATAATGTGCTGTAAAGTTTACCAGATTTTTTAGGAATTTCTACTTGCAGCTTATATAATATGTTAATTCAAATGCCATGAATTAATGGGTTTGTAATCGTAATTGTATGATCTGGTTTATTGTGTTTGTTGCTATCTCAGAAATCGAAGGATAGAAAGATTCAATCCTCATTGATAGTTAATTGCTCATCAGGAAAATAAATAGTGATACTACCTTAAATCACACATACACAGGTTGCAGAACTCATAGAGAAAGATCTTGTTTTGATTGGGTGCACCGTTATTGAAGACAAGCTTCAAGAGGGGGTACCTTCCTTTATAGAGACTCTTTCCAGAGCTGGAATCAAGATTTGGGTTCTAACAGAGGACAAAATGGAAACAACCATAGCTATATGGTTAGTAGTTAAAAGAGTTATTGCATCAATTTTCTTTTTCATATATTTCCTACTTGATGTTGTGTTTCCTCTTTTTTATTTGCAAAAACTTGAATAAACTCTCCCTTTTCTTTGCCTCAGCATGCAAGTTGATCAATAATGACAAGAAACAGTTAAAGTTCAGAAACTGATGATATTCGAGAAGTTGAAAGCAAGGTAAGGAATTAACTTATGGGGTTTGATTGAAAGGAAATTAAAAAATTTATAGAGGTTTATAGTGTGTATTAGTTTGAAAGTTGCTTTACATTCTATGGCCAGGGAGACCAAGTTGAAATTGCATGATATATGAGGGAAGCATTGAAAAATCAGCTAAAGAACTTATACTAGTTTTTCACAAACAAGTTCAACTAGTTGAGTCTTTACTTCCTACTAATTGCTTTTCACAAACAAGACTCATTTTGTTACTTTTGTCGCATAGGGATTCCAATCTAGTTGAACTTATAATTGTTTTTCATAGCAAAAAATGAACACTTTATAGTTATTGCCACACCAATGAAAGCCCTACTGTTTATGGTGATGAGAAACATTTTTTAAGATCTTGATCACTTGGTCTACGATCACAACTGCTTTATTCATTGAAGTGACAATGTATTTGTTGTTGTAGTGGCCCGGAAGAAATATGCTCGAACTGCTCCTGATACACGAGACACGAGCCACCAGGCGTGACCAAACTAGTTCCCAGAACGTATTGGAATGCAGCCCTTGAAGGTGTCTAAGCCTTCGGGTTTCCCGGTGCAGCATCACTTGGCATGATAGGATACAATGTGCCGGAACAATCTAGAAGGCGGGCTTCATCCTCCCGCGCCCAAAGCAATAAACCTCCCATACGTCATCATGACGTATCCAGACGGTTATGCCAAAAGAATCATCATTAAGGTCTGACCTGGCCATGTGCTCCGTAATTGCCTTATCCGATGCGTTATTTCTAACGTCACCCGAGGCGGTTACCCGAGTGTATCTTACACGCACTTACTTCGGGACCAAGTATGGTGTAGCCTATAAAAGCGAAAAGATGTAAACCTAAAGAGATACACCGTCCTTCTCTACCCGTAAACACCCCAATCTGGATTTTCAAATTAATTTACTTACGGTATTTGATTCCCCAATGATGAAACTGATCAAGAACACCTCGGGAATATTAGTGTGTTTGAGCTTTGAGTATTCGATGCCCCGTTAAACCCAGACAATTTCGAGAAGCCAAAACCTTACCTGCACATGTTGGTCCAAGCCCAGTGCGAGCTGGTCAAAGTGTCACGTGTTGGGTAGCAGTCAAAGTTTGACCAATGACCAGCATAGTGTTGCTTGGACCCGCGCACGCTGGTCAAACCCCTGTCCCATCACATTTATCCAGCCATGATCATTGGACTTTTGGGGCATCTTTGACCCTACTTATTCGCCTGAGGGGTGATCCTCGGACAGGGGGATGTCCCCCCTCTCTCACACACCTCCCATCAACCTTTCTTGAAGGAGAAGACTTGATTGCCAAGCCAAACCAGCCATTACTTGGCTGGTTACTCCTCTCCTACACCATTCCATCCTCTATATATACCCACCACATATCAACTTCAAAAGGGTTACAAACTTGGTCATCGTTCATACACTCCAAGAGCACACCAAACAAGCTTTTAGGTTTAAAAAGCAAGACACAATACTTGTTCTTCATCCTCTAAGCATCACATTTGTCCAATCATCCACTCACTCCTCAAGCTCAAAGCTCAATCACTCTTTCAAACCCGAATTCAAAGGTATAACACCTTTGAACTACTCTGTTCTAATCCCTGAGGGGGGCTGGTAAGGCCAAGGCTGGTAATCAATACCAAGTCTTGACCCTAAAACTAGCAAGGTTTCAAAAATCGTAGTGGCAAGCACCAGTGCGCGTAGGTCCCTAGCTTGCAATCGCCACTCTGTGGCTATGCATGCAGATCTCACATGGGGCCTAGGGTCTGGTTATTTTATGCTCTCCTTTCTATATACATCACTACAAGCATGCCAAAAATCAGTTTACTACTTTCCTTTGTTAAAACTGCTAGTAGTATTTCAATACATATACCTGTTGCAATAGAATACCCCTGGGGCCCTTCTGGATATGTCCTAGAACCTAGAAACATGTAGAATCAAGCACTGGTCTAAAGGCACAATCCTGCGCACGACTGTGGCTTACCCGCACACGCTTGTTAAGTCTTGACCAGTGGCTGGCCTTTGTGTGGGTAACTTGGCTCTAGCTATTATTTTATTTCCACACTGTTTATGGGTGCTTATTCCTACCGGTAGGTCATCCAAAATTTCCTCTCTTTTATCGATAGGCCTTGTTCACCTACCGGTAGGTCGCTTATTGGGGTTTCTTATCGACTTTAATGGGTTTATTGATGCATTCTTTCAAGTGTTTGGAGAACATTACTCGTTTCATAGATAGGATGAGATCCGATGGATTTGAAAGAGCACGTTGAGTTATGAAGTGAGAAATGTAAGTCATTGCACGTTGAAATACAAACAATACGCTTGTGCATTGGAATGACGCGCGAACACTCAGGGCCCATCAAAGGGTGGGTGTCTGGCAAGAGATATCAGGATCCCACAATTGGCCTGGCGGGAGCTAGTGCTCATAATGAACACACTCAAGGCCTAACCTACATGGTGGGTGCTTGACAGGGGAAATTGGGATCCCTTAATTGACCCGGTAAGAGCTTCGGCTACACAAAAAGGATACGAGATGTTGAGACATGAATTAAATGAATATGACTTATGAGTAAGACGAGAAGAATGATCGGTGATAGTTGGACACTTTGATCGTGATAGTTATGCTTACCTCTGTTGTCATTTGATTTACATCATTTGTTATTCTGTACTGCTCATTTGCATATAGAGTTTGCATTAGATATTTCTACTGGGTTAGTGTAGTTTAAACCTTACATCATTTTTAGGTGCTAATCCGGAATAGTAGCTTGCATGCATACAGTGCTTGGAATGTGGAAATACTTTTGAAAGCTAATAGAATGAGTTACTTATCCATCTTTGTAAATTTCTTTTGGAAGATGTATTTGTAACTTTAATTATAATTCTTTTGACTTGGAATATTGTAACCCTTAACTATCTTTTGACGCTAGTACTTATGTTCATTTGAGGCCATTGTGCCAATGATGTAATATTTTGGAAACTGTTGGACGTCGAGATGCAATTATGGAAATGGGGATGCTATATTCTTTTGAGTATCGTATGGAATATTGTGAGAATTTTACTATGGGAACTCTTTTATATTTATGTTGAAAATCGATGGAGTGACATTTTTTCCTTCAATAAAAATAGATTTCAGATAAACAACTACACAACGAGTTGCTATAAGTTCCACCGCAACTCCATGCATCAGGGTCGATCGAAACTAAGCCCCATCGTGAAGAGAACGTTTAACACCGCAAGTAGTTATGAAAACTAGCATGAACCCAACTATTATGCGAGGAAATCTACAAGTATATATTATTTTTACGGACAACTAGAACTGAAATTACAAATAGCTAAATGAAGTTTTCGGGTATTATGCATTGTGTTTTTGCAATTAAAATAACAACACACAAGGAGAAGTACTAAAGAAATTAATTCCTAGTGACTGCAGAGACGGATCTACTTAAGGGCGTATGGAGGCCACGGCCTTAGCGTTGTTTTAGGATTTTTTTTGCTTTAAATTTTAATATTAATATTAGTTATTTTTTTGTTTGTAAGGAATTATAAATCATATTTGATGTTATTTAGACATTTAAATGCTTTAAGAATGAATATGTTTGTTTTGGGTTTCAAAATTCAATTCCTCTCTTTGCTTATGATGTCTCATATGCTTTTTCTTCAATTATTAATCTTATTTCTTTTTTTATCTCTCTCTACTGTTTATCTAAAAAAAACTCCCTCAAAATTTAAACTAAACAAATTATTAAATTTTTGAATTTTAAAATTTTAAAATCTTCTTATTTATAATCCGGCTCCTGCATTTACAAAATTTAGTTTCGTTCCTACTAGCAGGTGCTTTAACGAGTCATTTGTCAAAATATCAGCACATCTATTTTCTTTTTGGAAGCCATGTCTAATCGTCACTGACTCAAACCAGTCTCGGAAGCCATGCATGTCTAATCATTCCAAAAGTATAACTAGGGCCCCGTTCTAGAACACATTTTAAAAAATAAATATTTATTTCATATTTTTAAATTTAAAAATAATATAAATAAAAAATAATGTTATTTTTTTTGTACTGTATTAAAGATCTCAATAAAGATTTTAATGAGATCTATCAAACAAAATCCATATTGATTAGAAAATAATTTGCATAAGTATATAATTTTTAAACTTAAAATTACTTTTTTAAAAAATAAATACTTATTTTCCTTTCGGAACCGAGCCCCAGAGTATTAGACCAACCACTTGCTAAAGAATCTAGCTTTCCTTGGCCTTCTCCATCTAAGCCTCTTTTCATGCTCTATGTCCCGTGCACCAGACGGGATTAATTGTAGGTTTCTTTTTTTCAATCATAAAAGAGATCAATTTTAATTCTTACATAAAATTAAAACCGTCACTTTATTCCATCGCCCTATCACTATGGTATATACCCCATGAAAGAGACGCGCATTTCAACCTTCAACTCATATTATCACTTTTAATTTGTTACTATTATGTCTATCTACATGCACCTACTAGCTAGCTCAATAAGATTACCAAGACAAAAGTTGTGATCACCCACACGAGTGGAAAATGATGCTTAAATCACTTTTAGAAAACTACTTTTAATCTCTTTGTGGAATGTTATGTCATTACCATTATATATGGTAATTTTTTTATATGGCAGTCAGGGGTGTCCAAACTAACTTAGGAGAATGTCCAACTAATTCTTTTCTCGATCCAATCAAATGTAGGTCATCTACACTGGAACAGCTTGAAAAGTCACAAAAAATTATTTTCTTAGGGCTTGGCCTCAAGAATCGAATGCTGAACAATTGTACATGTGTGAAGCACACCCACCAACAACTCAAACTAACCCTGATGGTTTATTATGTAATATTTTGACGTTTCAACTTCCAGACCGGTTATTAAATCAACATCTAAATCACGCTCAATAGGATGCACGTTATGATGAAAAGTAGTGACTCTAGGGTCAATCCTAATCACAAGTTGGAAAAGTTTAGTTAACTTTGTATTTGCTAAAGCCATATACAAAGTAATCATTTATTATATTTAAAATAAAAAGGTTGGTTCCTAACTCAAACTATTTTTTTTTATCAGAAAAAAAGATCTTCTATCATTAATAATAATGATATGTACAAAAAGAACCCATGTAGTGATACACCAGAGATCATTACACATAGAGGACAAGCTCAATCTATTACTACAGCTCACCTCACAATTTTTTTTTTAAAAAAAAACAGAACAAATTGTTTTCTTGAGTAATTAATTCTAAATAAGTAAACAAAATGATAGGTTCTTGCTTATCAAAAAATATGATGATAGGTCCTAGAGAATTAATTTTCCCATGTCCTTTTCTTTTCTTTTTTTGTCATTATGTTAGTGAATTTACTACATGATCCCTTCATGTTTTAAAAGCTGAATATCAATCAAGATGTTGGTAGCAATAAAAAAAATTAATTCGAGATGTTTGTTCTGTGCTTAATTTGAGTTATTACAAAATGCAATATTAGCTGTTAAATTTTGTGGAGGGTTCCAACTTAAAACCAATAGGCAATAAGCAGAGAAGCCTCTAAATTATACTAACCAAGCTAACCAAGTGTGATTGGAATATATGAGTGATGTGGAATAAATTAAATCTGAAACTCCCCCTCAGGTGCAACCCGTTAGCACACTTCGACGTATGGACTGATGAGGCCAAGTGAGGGAATTATCTCAGGCAGAGACTCAACCACGTTAGGTGATCAATGTGATAAGCCTTGAATAGTGTAAATTGATAGGCTTATCTCCCTCCATTTTGTCGCACTTGCATGCTTATTCGTCTGTTTTTGTTTGATATTGCGCACAAGGGTGTTTTTGTTGTTCGTCAGATAATTGGAGATAAGAATGGTCGTTTCCAAGGCTTCCAATAATCCCCGGAGGAGTCCGGACGTGTTTGGCGTATGTGAGGAGCCTCAAGAGGTCATCCCGGGTCCAAAACGAAGTATTCAAAGGAATGGAGGAAGACTTGGAGCACGAAGGCCGAAAGCAGCAGCAAAGTAGGCTGCCCAGTTCAATGCTCCAGGGATCGATCCCCCTCTCAAAAGGGATCGATCCCCTAACTCAGCTTTCAGTCCAGAGGCCTCTGGGATCGATCCCCCTCTAACCAGGGATTGATCCCTCGCTCCAGCGCGGCCATTTTAAGGGCATTTCTGTAATTATTTTGTAAAGGGGGTACATATACCAGCCCTTAGCCGAAATGTAGGGCATTTTTACTTTTGCACTTTCTCTCTCTACCTCCATTAATGGAGCTCCAACCTCTCACCTCATTCATGTCTTAAGGAGTGATTTTAAGTATTATCCATTCAATTTCAAAGCATTTTGCCTTCATTAAAGTTGTAAGGAATCTCGTTCTCTTCAAGGATCTTGTGTTTATTTCGTATTCAATCCATGTTTAGTATTTTCCCTATCTTTACCCTTGCTCATTTCATGTCTTCTTTCCATATTAGTGAGTAGTGTAGTAGGGTTAGGTTGCTGGATGGTTAACATCCCGTAACCAAGGGTGTAGATTGGTTTTCTCTTGTATAATCCATTTTCTAGCCTAACCATGGTTTAGGACTGATTTTATGTACCAAAACTTAGAGGTGTTAATCTCTTTGATCAAGTGTAGGCAATGGCTAAGCTATTGGCCACATTTAATGCTTTGAGCTATGTTCCTCTTTGTGTTTGTCAAATTGAACCAAAAGAGCCCCTAGTCATGTTTAACACCCTTGTTAAAGAGAGAAGAATCAAGTACATCTTTGGGTTATGGGTGTTGATTATCCCTAAACCTAACTCTTTAATTTAACCTTCAGTTAAAAAGCCGTAGTTAGGTTAAGTAGCCACTTTCTAAATCTCTCAGTTGGCCGTCTTAACGCCAAACTTTGGTTGGCGATCCTAACGCTGAAATCTCTTCGTAAGCGAATCTCCGAACCGAGTTATGGATGCGCTCCCTGTGGATTCGACCCTGGATTTCTGAGTATTATTATACTTTCAACCGACCTAGCTCTATGCTTGGGGTATTCCTATTCCTATTCTAACATACATTATGGTCGCAAGCATTTTGGCGTCACTTTTTTTGGGAGTTTCACCAAATCATTGTAAGTATCCCGTTTCATTTTACTTTGTGTGATTTGCACTTGATCTAGCGGATACCTCTAACTTGAGCTTCTCAAACGTGAGGTTTAACGAAGCTAGAGTAAATACAAATCACCTTTTCTTTTATTGTCATTTCTTATCGAGGCGGCGGCATAGCCCCTCGAAGCTGTTGTTAGGAGGTGGCGGCATAGCCCCTCTTGTCTGTTTATTTTAATCTTGTTTTCCATTGTTTCTCGAGAAGGGGTTTAAAGTGCATACATGGTGGTCAACGTGGTGCCTTTCGGAGCCCGACTTCTAAAAGGCTTCACAGATCTTTTTCTCCTCCTCAACCCAAAACTCCTCGTCGAGTTCGAGCAAGGACACCACCGCCTCAAAGAACACCATTTTCTGTAAGAACCCCTCCTCGAGAAAGAATTGCTGGAAACGGTGAAGGCAAAATGCCGCCGGTTGTGCCCGAAAGGACCATGAGTGACTATATGAATCCGGCCCGTGCCACGCCGCGGCCCACTATAGTCCTTCCGGCTGCAACCGCGGAAAATACCTTCACCGTGAAAATGCATCACATCAACATGATGCCCTCTTTTTATGGAAAAGACAAAGAATGCATGTACACTCATATGCGGGCATTCGAGGAGTTGGTATCCACAATAGTGTCCATGCCCATTCAGCTTGAGTCCGCAAAGCTAAAACTTTTCCCATTTTCTGTGAAGGACAAAGCCAAGATTTGGTTGAATAACATGAGGCCCCAATCCTTAGCAAATTGGGCAGATTTATCCAAAGCTTTTTACATGAAATTTTTGCCCTCACATCTCACAAAGGAACTCATGAATCAAATTCAAACTTTCAAGCTAAAAGAGGGGGAATCATTTTATCAATATTGGGAGAGGTACAAGGATCTGCGTAACTCCATCCCACATCATGGCTTACCAATTTTTCAAAGAGTTGAGTATTTGCTAAAGGGATGCTTTCCAAGCACCCGTCTTCTTATGGATAGCATGTGTGTGGGTGGAGTTATGGCCAAAACCCCTAATGCGGTGTGGGACTATTTTGAGGAATTAGCGAAAAAAAACTAAAAGCTGGGATTGCTCAGACCCTTCTGAAAAGAATGTGTTTAATCCGGTTCTCAGTAATTCCAGTAAATTTCAATTGAATGAGCAAAATGAGCTAGCCCACAAGGTCACCCAACTTTCCCGCCAAATTGAAACTTTACAACTTAACAAAGTTGCGGAGGTGACCTCTGTGACCAAAGCGAAGGAAATTTGTGTTTTGTGTGAAATTGCAGGTCATGCTATGGGAGATTGTCAAATGCTTCCCACCGTCAAGGATATTCTCAAACTTTTAATCCGGGGTGGAAGATGCATCCTAATTTACGGTAGAGCAATTCTCAACCTCCCGGACCTCCACAAGTACCACCGCCTTAACAACACCAAGCATTCTGGCCCTCTCAATCTCAAGGAGTGCCGAGGTTCTCCCAAAATTAACAACCTCCGGAGTTTGCACCCCCTGGACCTTCTCACGGGCCAAATCAATTCCAACCTCAAAAGCGATCTTTGGAGGAGATTATGTCATCGTTCATGCAAAGTCAAACATCCCTCAACGAGCAAAACTACTCAAACGCTCAGAGAAATCAAGAATCAAATGGCGAAGTTGACCAATTTGGTGGGGGTTCTTCAACAACAAAAGGGGAAGCTTCCGACTCAACCCTAAGCGAATCTGCAAGGAAGCAATTATGTGGCGAGCTCTTCAGTGCTTAGTCCCAAGCAAGCCAAGTCTATTATAACATTGCGGAGTGGCAAGGAAGTTGATACGGCCGTTGTTCCCAAGCCTAGCAAGCCACGAGTTAAACCGATTGTTATGCAAGCACCGAAAGTTCTTATTGACTCAGCAACCTCGGAGCCCTCTCCCGTTGGTGAGCAACTGGCAAAATCTCAAGAGGAAGAGCCCAAGGCTCCCGTCTCTCAAATTCCTGCTCCTTTTCCCCAAAGATTGAAAGCTTCGACCCACACCAATACCAATTCTGAGATCTGTGAGCTTTTCAAACAAGTGAGGATCAACATCTCGTTGTTGGATGTAGTCAAGTAAATTCCCACTTATGCCAAATTTCTCAAGGACTTATGCACGCAAAAGCGTAAGTTAAATGTTCACAAGAAGGTATTGTTGATGGAGCAAGTGAGTTCGATTATTCAAGCCAATGTGGCTCCGAAGTACAAAGATCCAAGGTGTCCGACCATTTCCATCACTATCGGGGGTACAAAAATTGAGAAAGCTCTCCTTGACTTGGGGGCTTGTGTGAACTTGCTTCCATATGCCGTTTATAAGCAACTTGGGTTGGGGGAGATGCAGCCAACATTGGTAACCTTCAATTGGCCGATAGAAGCATTCGTGTTCCACGTGGGATGGTGGAAGATGTACTCGTGCAAGTGAATAATTTTATCTATCTCGTGGATTTATTGTGTTGGATACTTGCCCTGTTCCCTCCTCACAAGTGTCAACGCCGACTCCGGTCATTCTTGGGTATCCATTCTTAGCCACATCTGATTCCGTCATCCATTGCCGAAGTGGTTTACTCAACCTTACTTTTGGCAACATGAAGATGGAGGTCAATGTGTTTAATATTGCGAGCCAAATGGGGAATGAAGAGTGTATCCATGAAGTCAACCTTATAGATTCTTTGGTCCAAGAGCATGTGGACACTCTCTTGTGCAAGGATCCGTTGGAAGTATGCCTTACTGCCGAAGAGGCGACATTTCTAGACTCACCAGAGGTGGAGTTCTTGTATTATTTGCTTGACGTGGAGGATGTGTGTGGGACGAATGTTTGGTCCCCAAAATTTGAAGCGTTGCCACCTTTAGCAAGCAAGACTATCCCTTCAAGCGTGCAATTTCCAAAGCTTGAGTTAAAGGTTTTGCCTGATACTCTCAAATATGCTTTCCTTGGGCCCGATGTAACTTTTCCCGTGGTGATTTCTTCTTCATTGAATGAGCATTAAGAATCTCGACTCTTGGAGGTATTAAAGCGGCGCCGCAAAGCTATTGGGTGGTCGATTGCCCATATTCAAGGAATTGATCCTTCATTGTGCACTCACCATATTTATCTCAAGGATGACGTCAAACCTTCCCAGCCAACCCCAACGCCGTTTAAATCCGATTATGAAAGAGGTGGTCAAGGCGGAGGTTTTGAAGTTGTTGGACGTAGGCATCATCTACCCTATCGCCGATAGCAAATGGGTTAGCCCGATACAAGTTGTTCCAAAGGAATCCGGAGTCATGGTGGTGGCCAATGCCGATAATGAATTAGTGCCCACTCGGGTCACCACCGGTTGGCGTGTCTGCATTGACTACCGGAAGCTCAACTCATGCACTCGCAAGGATCACTTTCCTCTCCCGTTCATCGATCAAATCCTAGAGCGCATTGCCGGTCATGCTTTCTATTGCTTCCTCGATGGCTATTCGGGGGTATAATCAAATCGCGGTCTCTCTGGATGATCAAGAAAAGACTACTTTCACTTGCCCCTACGGGACGTTTGCGTATAGGCGAATGCCATTTGGGTTGTGCAATGCTCCGGGAACTTTCTCACAATGCATGTTGGGTATATTCAATGATATGGTGGAGCGCATTGTCGAGGCATTCATGGATGACTTTTCGGTCTTCGGGGACTCGTTTGAGGATTGTTTACTCAATCTGGAGAAAGTGTTGGAGAGATGTGAAGAGAAGAATCTTGTGCTGAACTGGGAGAAATGTCATTTCATGGTTACACAAGGCATCGTATTGGGGCATATCGTATCAAAGAAGGGCATAGAGGTGGACAAAGCAAAAATCGACTTGATCACTAATGTTTCGACGCCTAAGAGTGTGAAGGATATTCGTTCTTTTCTAGGCCATGCAGGTTTTTACCGACTATTCATTAAGGACTTCTTTGCCATCTCCCAGCCTTTGTGTCATCTTCTCTCTAAGGATACTCCTTTTGAATGGACCAGTGCTTGCGAGTAAGCCTTTCAGAAACTGAAATCCAGCCTTACCTCTCCTCCCATCGTGCAAACTCCGGATTGGGAACTCCCGTTTGAATTGATGTGTGATGCAAGCTATTATGTTGTGGGAGCCGTTCTTGGCCAGAGGAAGGACAAGCATCCTTATGTTATTTCCTATGCAAGCAAAACACTGAATGAAGCCTAAATGAACTATTCGACTACTGAAAGGGAGTTGCTCACAGTCATCTTCGTTTTGGACAAATTTCGATCATGCTTGGTGGGAACTCCTATCACGATTTTCACCGATCATGCAGGCCTCAAGTATCTTTTTGCCAAGCAGGATGTGAAGGCTCGGTTAATCCGTTGGATTTTGTTGCTCCAAGAATTTAACCTCACTATCAAAGACAAGAAAGGAGTAGCGAATGTGGTCGACGACCACTTGTCCCAACTTGAGTTTAAGGATCAGACTACCAATCTTTCAATTGTCGACGCGTTTCCTGATGAGCAGCTGTTTGCTGTGTCTTTGAGCCCTTGGTACGCTGATATTGTCAATTAGCTTGTAACGGGGCAACTACCGAGCCATTGGAGTGCAAAAGATAGGAGGCGATTTCTTATTGAGGTGAAAAGATTCGTCTTTAATGACCCTTATCTATTTAAATTTTGTGAGGACCTTATTATTCAGAGGTGTGTTCCGGAGGAGGACCAACAAGAGATTTTACAATTTTGCCATTCCAAGGAGTGCAGTGGCCATTTTTCCCATACCAAGACTATTGCCAAGGTTCTACAATGCGGCTTTTATTGGCCAACACTTCACAAGGATGCGTATGCCTTTTGTTGAACTTGTGAAGCTTGCCAGAAATTGGGTGCGGTGACTCGGAGGAATATGATGCCCCTCACCAATATCCTTATCATCGAAGTGTTTAATTGCTGGGGGATTGATTTCATGGGGCTGTTCCCAGTGTCTTATGGTTTTCTCTACATTCTCCTCGCGGTGGATTATGTTTCAAAATGGGTGGAGGCCATTCCTACCAAGACAAGCGATCACAAGGTGGTGCTTGAATTTCTTCAGGAAAATATCTTGTCAAGGTTCGGAACACCAAAAGCCATTGTTAGTGATCAAGGCTCTCATTTCTGTAATTGGCCTTTTGAAGCACTCATGAAGAAATATGGGATCACACACAAGGTGTCCACCGCCTACCACCCTCAGACCAATGGCCAAGCTGAGTTTGCGAACCGTGAGGTAAAACATATTTTGGAGAAAACTGTTAATCCAAATCGAAAGGATTGGTCGATCCGTTTTATCGATGCCTTGTGGGCATATCGTACTGCATATAAGACCGTTTTAGGCACTTCGACTTATCAGCTTGTATATGGTAAGGCATGTCATCTTCCGGTGGAGTTGGAGTATAAGGCCTATTGGGCCATTAAAGCTTTAAATTTTTGATTGCCCGCCTCCGATGCGCATCTCAAGCTCCAACTCAATGAATTGGAAGAAATCCAGAGGGATGCATACGATAATACGGACATTTACAAATCTAAGGTGAAGGATTTCCATGATAAGAACATCCAACGGAAAAATTTTGAAGTCAGTCAAAAAGTTCTTTACAATTCAAAACTTCATATTTTTCCGGGCAAGTTGCGGTCCCGTTGGGTTGGACCTTACATTATGCAAACCGTTTTCCCTCACGGGGCAATCGAAGTGGTGAACCCTTCAAATGGGAATATTTTCAAAGTTAACGGCCAACGACTAAAGCCCTTTTTGGAAAATTTTGCAAGCGAGGAGATAATGGAGGATTTAGTCGCTCCGGTGTATGTTGATGATCCATTGGTTTGAAAAAGTTCTAAAATGCTTTCATGGGGAGCTTTTGCGTACTTCTGGACTTAATTGTTTGGAAGGCCCGGCCTCTTCAGGGGTACCCATCATTGACTTGGGTTTATAGCTTCGCATGCCGCTATTCAAACAAGGTTCGTGTACTGAGCTCCGGTTAGTAAGGGCAAATCTTTTATGGTCCGATATAGCCACCTATGTTTCGCCTAAGGTGTTGTCTCTTTTGCTTTGTGACACCTTAAGTGAAACATGGGGAGAAAAGTAGTACCCATGTAATCACGTGATGATTCGGTGGTTTAAATACTTGTTCATAATAATTTTTGTTGCAAGGCTACCTTGAGCCAGCAGTACTAATGTCTTTTGTCTCCTAGTAGGTAGTCAGTTCTTAAGTCTTTTGCAGGGTAACACGCTACCGCACCAGCCTTGGTAGTTTGGGTCTAAAAGGCGGGGTGAGTGAGGCATTCAGGAGCCTTAAGCATGGTTGCAACTAAGTGTCATGGTTGTAAGACCAAGAAAGCTCCGGCGATGGCCTTGTGCGACTAGCTATGGTTTCGAAGGTGTGTTCCGAAGGAGTGGACCTTGGAAGCGGATCCGATGACAAACGGCGGCAATGACACAAAATCCTCCAACTTGGTCGAGGTATCAGGTGGTTGACATTCCACCCCGTCGGTACATTTTTGTTCTCCCTTTCCTTCGGTTGTGCATTACGTTACGTTTTCTGTTTTGCGTAGGAATTTTCTTTTTTCTTTTTTTTGGTGCAATTTTCCCATGTTTGAAGTAGAATTGCTTGTGAAACTACGTTGCATATGCTCTTTTTATAGTCAAAAGTGGCAAAAGCACCGGGTTGAATGAACCAAATTTTTGTTTTTGGAAATAACCAGCTCATTCCATAGCATGTTCATGTAGTATGTGGATCGAACTATGCTAAAAAGCATTTGAGTCGGTTAAACATGTAGAGTGGAGGTTCAATTTTTGTTGTATCCCATGTTTTTGAACTCTGTACCCGTAGTTTGGTAAATAATTTCTCTTGTACGTACTTGAGTACCTTTGATTTCAGTTATGCATTGTAATGGAGTCGTAGGCGTACTTGGAATATGATACAAGGCAATCGATTTATGATTAAACCACTTATTATCACCGTTGAACCATTTTTGTATCCAAGTCCAAGTCTCCTCGCTTTTTGTTTAGCCTAAGAAACCGGACGTTGGGAGGGTTGTTTAGAGTGGTGGAATGTTTTGTAGGTGATTTAGGATTGATTTTAGTTGTTCGAAACATGATCGAAGAGGTCTTAGCCGATGTCCGGCCGTGTGAACTAATGAAAGCAGGCTGCACGATCCAGAAAGCTCTGGGATCGATCCCCCATCACCAGCCGAGTCCAAAGCAAGCTGGGATCGATCCCCCATGCCCCAGGGATCGATTCCCCAACATAATTTTTGAAAAAATTTGCAGATCTGCAATTTTTTTTTTACCTCACTATGTAAACCTCCTACTTTCTCTTTTCCCATTCCCACGCCATTTTTCCTCTCCAAGCCCTAGCCCCATAACTTTTTCTCTCACTCTTTCACCCATATCTTTCTCAAATCTCCACCAAATCCAAAAATTCTTCCACCAATCTTCAAGAAACTTTCAAAGCTTCAAGATCCAAGCATCAATTTCAAGAGTTTCTTCCCAATTCAAGGTAACCCAAACTTTCTCTCTCCTCTAGTTCGAAAATCCCCCATCTCCCTCCCACTATCCATGTTTTTCTCATCTCTCCCCATATAATCCACCCTCAAACCACTCAAATGGCTAGAATCTCACCCAAACTCAACCCCTCCACCCCCAATCCAAAAATTTCAGCCCTCCTTGCTTGGGTACTCATGCTTTTGATGGGTGTTGGGTTAATTTCAATGGTAGTTGTTGGAATGGCCGGTGGGAAGAAGAAGGTCACCGCCAAAAGGGCCCGTGGTGGTGGTTCCGACAGGGCTAGGGAAATTGAAGAAGAGGAGGAGGAAATTGATGTGGAAATGGAAGAGCTGGAGGGGTCTCAACAAGTCACTCGCAAGAATTGGAAGAGCGGAATGGCCGGAAGGGGGTTTAAATGCAAACACCAAGTCGACACCAAAAGTTTGGGCACCGAGCTTCATGGCATCCCACACATCACCCGTAGAGGTTTGGCTTTCTGGTTTAAGAAGTTAAAAGGTTATAATAAGGCGTGTGTGATAGAATTTTATCAAAATATGGTGTCAATTTTGGATGTGCCTGTGAATGAGATGCGTATTGAGTCAATGATTGACAATGTGCATGTAGTGTTAACTCCCGCCATTATTGCTAAGTATTTAGGGTACACACAACCCCCAATCTCAACAGTGAACTACCCGCTCCCTGGTGGAGCGTACATTGACTTAGCCATTGTTATCAATGCTCTTTACCCTGACGTTAGACTTTACGATGGTCACCACAAACCAGGCCTTTTTAGGGAGGAATATCGTCTCTTGAATAAAGTTATCCATGTGAATCTATTCCCGAGGGGTTCCGAGCACCATCCGCGGCAGAGGGGAGTGGAGTTGTTGTTTGTGTTTGCAAGTGGGGAGTATGTTTTTGATGCCGCTTTATGGATATTCTACCAAGTTCATAACTTCCAGGCTGAGTCCCAAAGTACAGCCCGTATGCCTTTCCCATGCATGATAAGTAAAATTTGTAAAGGTCAAAAGGTGAGGGGACCGAGGTATGCTCATCTTGAACCACTCAAACTCGAACCTATTGATGCTTCATTTGTAACCAAAAGCAAATCCAATCCCATGATCCACCGAGCCCGAAAGGAAAGGCAAAGTCGCCGAAATGATCGAGATGCCCGGGCCAAAAGAGAAGCAGGACTCTTGGGTGAAGAAAATTTTTTGCATGGCCGCTTGGTTGGTTCCGAGCACCATCCGCGGTAGAGGGGAGCGGAGTTGTTTGTGTTTGCAAGTGGGAAGTATGTTTTTGATACCGCTTTATGGATATTCTACCAAGTTCATAACTTCCAGGCCGAGTCCCAAAGTACAGCCCGTATGCCTTTCCAGTGCATGATAAGTAAAATTTGTAAAGGTCAAAAGGTGAGGGGACCGAGGTATGCTCATCTTGAACCACTCAAATCCTGACCTCTTGATGCTTCATTTGTAACCAAAAGAAAATCCCAATCCCATGATCCACCGAGCCCGAAAAGGAAAGGCAAAGTCGCCGAAATGATCGAGATGCCCGGGCCAAAAGAGAAGCAGGACTCCTGGGTGAAGAAAATTTTTTGCATGGCGGCTTGGTTGGTAAAAGAGAACCGAAAAATGAAACAGGAAAGGAAAGTGGACCGGAAGGTGATTGCAAGGCAGGCTCACAAAGTGGATTGGTTGGTCCAACAATGTCCCGCGGCGGCCGAATACGTTGCCCTTCCGGAAGTTGAATCTGAGGATAGCGATGAGGATGAGAATGAGGAAGATGACGAGTTGAATCCGGGCATGTTCCAAGGTGAGGGAACAGAGTTTGTGGTTGATCATGGCACGAGTGGTGGGCAAGGTGATGAGTAGTGGTGATTGGTGGTAGTAGTAGTACTATATTTTCTTGTATTTTTGGAGTCGGTGGTGGAGTCACTATGTCTATGCTTATCGAGTCTTTGTTTCATTTTGCATTTAGTAGTTTCATTTTGTTGGTTGTTGGCCTGATGAGTAGGGTAGTTATAGGTTATGGTCACCGGTCATGGGGTAGTTATTCCCGAGCTAGCATAAACCGGCAACCATTTTGTCTAACCGGCAACCATTTTGTCTAACCTATTCTTTGTAACCCGTTCTCATTAAAAGCTAATGAAAGTCCTTAGTGGATTTTGAGAGCACCTAAGTTTTCCATGTTTATGCATTTCTGAAAGCTTGTGGTACTTGGCTTTGTCATGTCATATTTTCCATCGTAACACTCTGTGCATACTTAGCTCATGTTGCGTGCAAGCAAATTCATTGAAGATTTGCATAACTTTTTGTTTCGTTTAATGCATAAGCCTTTCTTGCTTGATTTTGGGATACATGTTGCTTCGCTCGACTGACTCCTTTACTGAGTGTTACCATGGTGAGGTTTGGAATCGAAGTTCTTTGTGTTTAGTTTACTCAAATGTTTTTGTTAATAAAGTATGGGAACCATGGTGCCTGGCATGTTGTTGAATGAGTTGTCATCTTTGTTTTTGGGAAACTCTTTAGACTTTTGCCATTTTGGAAATTGGTGAGCATATGCTTTGTATCTTGCGATTAGCTGGGAAGTTTGCGTAGTGCTTATTCGGCTTTCTTTCGTTTGCTCGGGACTAGCAAAGTCCAAGTTGGGGGTGTGATAAGCCTTGAATAGTGTAAATTGATAGGCTTATCTCCCTCCATTTTGTTGCACTTGCATGCTTATTCGTCTGTTTTTGTTTGATATTGCGCGCAAGGGTGTTTTTGTTGTTAGTCAGATAATTGGAGATAAGAATGGTCGTTTCCAAGGCTTCCAATAATCCCCGGAGGAGTCCGAATGTGTTTGGCATATGTGAGGAGCCTCGAGATGTCATCTTGGGTCCTAAAAGAAGTATTCAAAGGAATGGAGGAAGACTTGGAGTAGAACGAAGGCCGAAAGCAGCAGCAAAGCAGGCTACCCAGTCCAGTGCTCTAGGGATCGATCCCCCTCTCACCAGGGATCGAACCCCAACTCAGCTTTCAGTTCAGAGGCCTATGGGATCGATCACCCTCTGACCAGGGATCGATCCCTCACTCCTGCGCGGCCATTTTAAGGGCATTTCTGTAATTATTTTGTAAAGGGGGTATATATACCAGCCCTTGGCCGAAATGTAGGGCACTTTTACTTTTGCACTTTCTCTCTCTACCTCCATTAATGGAGCTCCAACCTCGCACCTCATTCATGTCTTAAGGAGTGATTTTAAGTATGATCCGTTCAGTTTTGAAGCATTTTGCCTTCATTAAAGTTGTAAGGAATCTCGTTTTCTTCAAGGATCTTGTGATTATTTCGTATTCAATCTATGTTTAGTATTTTCCCTATCTTTACCCTTGCTCATTTCATGTCTTCTTTCCATACGAGTGAGTGGTGTAGTAGGGTTAGGTTGCTGGATGGTTAACATCCCGTAACCAAGGGTGTAGATTGGTTTTCTCTTGTATAATCCATTTTCTAGCTTAAATATGGTTTAGGGCTGATTTTATGTACCAAAACTTAGAGGTGTTAATCTATTTGATCGAGTGTATGCAATGGCTAAGCTATTTGTCACATTTGATGCTTTGAGGTATATCCCTCTTTGTGTTTGTCAAACTAAACCAAAAGAGCCCCTAGTCATGTTTAACACCCTTGTTAAAGAGAGAAGAATCAAGTACATCTTTGCGTTATGGGTGTTTATTATCCCTAAACCTAACTCTTTAATTTAACCTCTAGTCAAAAAGCCGTAGTTAGGTTAAGTAGCCACTTTCTAAATCTCTCAGTTGGCCGTCTTAACGCCAAACTTTGGCTGGCGGTCTTAACGCCAAAATCTCTTCGTAAGCTAATCTCCGAACCAAATTATGGATGCGCTCTATGTGGATTCGACCTCGGACTTCTGGGTATTATTATGCTTTCAACCAACCTAGCCCTACGCTTGGGGTATTCCTATTCCTATTCTAACACACATTATGGTCGCAAGCACAATGCCAACCAAACCCCTCTTTGATATCATGTTAGAGTTTATGGAGGATTTTAACCTAAAATTAATTGGCAATAATCAAGCATGGGTTTATAGCTTGTATGAACAATGTGGGATATATAAAGTCTAGGGAAGTCTAACATTAGCCTCTTCAGTTTATACAATCCTTCTTGTCACCCCAAAAAGTATTGTGATAATTTCCTTATATAATACGCAAATGTCTTTTAGAAGAAGACTCTGCACCACTAGTCAATTGCTTTGTTTAACACAGCTCTGTACTTTTCAATGATCATTTGTTGTATGTGCTTTCACCTTTTCAAAAACCATAAGCATTATTCCTTTTATTGAGAGCTTGAGTGAAATAACTCTAGGTATCTATCAATCAATCGCCTTCTTCTCAAGTGCGCTTTTTAACTAATGATAGCTAGCTTAATTTATTTGTTTAAAGCGCATAAACAATTAAGAAAAGAATATACCTATCCATTTATTTTAATCCATCTTTTCTAGGCTCTAACCACCCATTGTTCCTACAATCCTAGCTCTCATCTTCTTTTTCTTTTTATCGAAAAAGAATTGGATCAAAGAAGGTCGATGGAGCACATGGGATCGATGGTTTATCTCTCTTGGACTACCTAAACTTTGATTAATCCGATCTTTTGGCTAAAAGGTGTATTATATAAAAATAAGTCGAAAAGTTGTACCCTACAAAATGATTTAATTCTATTATAATTAACCATACTTTGCCATTCTATAATCACATTGATAGTAACACCATAATATATCGCTGTATACAATGCAAACTTTGTTTCTTAATTTTTTAGTTCTATATATTGTTTGAAAGGGAAGAGCATTGTAAACTAGGTTAATATTCCCATTATCAAATACCACCTTCTAGGCTAGCTCAATTGGCTGACCAAGACTCTTGCATCTCACTAGGGGGTCAGGAGTTTGAGTCTTCACACTTGCGTGTGGGTGTTCCTCCCTTAGAGAGTTTTTTCTTCTTTCTTTGTTTCTACTATATAATGGGCTTATTTCTTAAATTGGTTGAGTTGTTGGGTTTGATTTGGTTGTCTCGTAGAGTGTTTCTCCCTTAGAGAGTTTTCCTTCTTTCTTTGTTTCCATCCTACAATGAGCTTATTTCTTGAATTGGTTTGGTTGTCTCATGGACTCTCACAATTGATATAGTATCCCGAATTTGTATTATATACTTCATATCTGATGTAAAAATAATATCTTCTATTGATTGACAAAAATAATTTTAAAAAAAATGCCACCTTCTAATTGGCAATTGCATTCTTTCATCTCTCTCCACTCCAAACTTTTATTGAAGCTAGGGACGCTCCACTTGAGAGGGGGTTGTGGTCCCACACCTCTCAATCTTATGGATGTCCCTCGAGTAAGATTCGGCCGTCGTCATTCTCTCCAGCAACGTTGTTTTTCTGCGTCTTTGGAGACGTTTTGACAGCAATCAGCAGATTTGTTCATGTGGGCTCTGATTGTGAAGACACAATAAGGGGTATTATTCTTCTTCTCCTCCATTTTGTGGAGCGTTTCTCTCTAGTTTTTTGTCGTGAGTCTTTCTTCCGGTTGGGTTTCTCCAATCCGATGTCGTCCTCCCCAGGTTCTAGCCGGTCTCCCTAGATCTGGTAAAAATAAAATTGTGTTGGTTTGTTTATGTGGGTTTTATTGGGGTTTTGTTCGTTGGCTTGCCGGCTATCCTCAATGCTGGCTTGTTTTCGTCTAGAAGGTTGATGTTGGCTGATAATCAAGGGATCGTCGTGTTGGTCTATAAGGTTTTGGAGTTAAAGCTTGTGAATCTAGACTTCTTAGTTATTGTCTCTGTTTGGGATAGATAACTCAATCTTTTCTTGTATGAGAGTACCCACAGTGATTTAATCAAAACCAAAAGGTTGCTAAGGTTAGCAATATTAATTTGCTCAAAAAAGAGCTCACATTGGAATAACTAAACTTAGCAACATTTTAACAACTCATCAAATTTTGGCAATTGGATAATCAAAACTAATAACATTTTGCCAATAACCAAATTTAGTTGTCCCCACAATTCCTCAATCAAGTACACCATCAGTACATAAAATCCTTCTCTCTCTCTTCCATTTTCGACATGTTTTATAGAAGCAGTTTTTATTTTTTTGCAAAAACTGTATTTTTCAATTTAAATTATTTTTTGCTAAAACTATTTTTCCCAAAATTGTCTTTTGCAAAAACAGTTTATTTCAAAGCAGTTTTTAATTAATTTTTTTTAAAAAGAACATTTTTGAAAAAACGTTCTTTTTAAAAAAAATTCAAAAACTACTTTTTTAATTCAAAAACTATTTTTTTAAAACTTTTCCCCGAAAACTATTTTTTTTTAAAATCAAAGTTTTCAAAAAAAATATTCTCTCTTTTTCTAATATCCTATTTTTATTAGTTTGAAAATTATTTTATGTGTCACAATTTTTAGATTTTTATAAATTGAAAAGGTGATGTGGCAAGTTTAGTTATTCAATTTTGATTGTACCATTGTCGACCTCTACATTGCTATCCTTAGCAACCCTTAAATGGATAACTAAAAGATGATGTGACAATTTTTGGTTATTCCACTACAAATGCTCCGATGTATGCTTATTTCGTATCAATGAAAAAAAAACACCTTCTTTGTAACCTAGCTAAATCACTGTGATGTCAATAATTATTGTGTACAGATGCACCCTCCACTTAATTTTAAATCTACAAAATTATGACAATATAAAAAAAAAAAGCTACAAAATTATGAAATGTTGGTGGGCACGACCCAAAGTATTCTGCTTGGGATGAACATCGAAGGGAATGGAATACGATGGGATCTATAATGAGAAATTATGTGGTTGTTAGTTTGTTGAACCCAAATTATACTGTACAAATAGTACTATATCCATGTACAAAATATTACTCGAGTGGAACTAAGCAAAGGTGAATAAGTCTTTTGCATAAGATTTATCAAGTTGGCATTAATTTTGTTTTAATATTCATGAAATTTGCATACGTTTAAAATTGGTCGTGCATTGATCATGTTAAAATAGAATTTTAGTTTATAAAATAGATGGTCCGATTCTGTCAAATTTTTTTGGATAAAGTACACTTAGCAACCCCTACACTTTCCATTTAATATCATTTTGCCCCTATTTGTATAACAGAGTATTCACTAAAACACTCACATACACTCATACAAAAATTCTACAACTGTAACGCCCCGAATATTTGGAACGTTAAATAGGGCAATTTCATTAAAAATCTAAATAAAGTCTAGCTCAATATTACAACATAATTCTCCCAAGAGTACTTTATTGAACAAAAGGAGGGTAGACTAGGGTTCCTATCTACTGCTCCGCCTCTTCTTCTATTCTGGCCAGCTCCTCGGCTCCAAAAGCTTCCAAGGCGTAATGCTCACCCTATTCGTCTATGAGGTCTGACACATTATACCGGCGTCGCCACCAATATAATATGTCAGGGTCACCCAAGGTAACACCGTGAGCTTACAAAAACTCAATAGAATATCCAAACCCACTAACCCTTAACTTACAACAATATATCATAAAATCAACAGAGTACAAGCAGTTTTAACAAAAACGATTAACGATAGCACATCCATAATCACAATTCAAGTATCATTGGTGTCCATGTTTTTCTGTGTTTCTCCTACGCGACTCATCGTAGACTGTGTCTCCATTTTCACTTTTCATAACCAAATCAACATTTTCAAAATCCGTTTTTAACACACCCAACCTCGGTTCCGCCGTTCCGGGTTCCCGAGTATCCTCACAATGGTTCCGCTGCACCGGGTTCCCATTGGCACACATTTGCATTGGCTCCTCTCCGCGGATAACCAAGCCACACACCCAACCTCGGTTCCGCCGTTCCGGTCTCCCGAGTATCCTCACAATGGTTCCGCTGCATGGGGTTCCCATTGGCACACACTCACGCACACATTTCCCATAATGCCGTCAAAATTGGTCATTATGTAGTTTCAAAAATATTTCCTCCTTCGAAACACATTTTTCTTGTTAACCACATCCTAGGTGTCATGTTTCTATTTTCTCGATCCTCGTGTCTCGTTCTCATGCATAGACTCCGCAGTAGGACCTTTTACAAACATAAATCATTTATTGAAATTTTGAAACTAAACTAGCAAGATCATCCAATTCTATGTTAATAATCATGCTCATAAACATCCTAAAGATCAAAATACGAATATTTATATTCAAGTGTCAAATTCCATCTTTCGAAAGCCGTTCTTTCTTTCTTTTTGAGAAATTCAATACAACATATGTTTATTTAAGACCAAGTCATTTATCTAACATGCTCATACCTCCATTAGTGAGATGAACTTATCGACAATCATGCATTTTAAACGATAACCTTACCTACTTGAAACTAAATAATAGATAACCTTATCTACTTATGGAAAACGATAAGGATATAGATACTTTGAATCAAGAACATTCTACTTTCTAACGTACGATTCTATGCTATACGTAGAGTTATTGGACTAGGGTTTTACTTATACTTAGGGAAGTGAGGAGAGAAGATCTACCTTGATCCGAAACTTAGTCAGGGCCGAATGAGCTAGTTGGAAGATTTCTACGGGCGGTAAAACTTGCAAATCTGGACCAAACTTTGGATGGCAGTAACTCGTCAATATTTGGCTGAATATGATCGTTCTTGGGTCGAAATTGAAGCTCTCGAAGTGCTCTACAACTTTCGTGAAGGAAGTTGGTCCTGGAAACTACTTTAGGTAAGAGAAAAGTGGTGATAAAGGAGAAGACAGTATACTGTCTGGAAATAGGAATCCGAGATTTTTACTGAACTTTGGATGCCAATATCTTTGTCATTTCTTCACCGATTTGGATGGTTCTTGGGTCTAACTTGAAGGTTTCGAAGTGCTCTACAACTTTTCCGAATGGAGTTGGTTCCAAAAACTACTTTAAGCAGGAGAAAAATGAAGATTTGTGGCGGGCAGTAAGCTGTCTGGAAATGGAAATGGTTTTTGGAGAGGAACGAGAGCAAGGGAGTGAAGGTGTGAGTTGAACATGAAGTGAGCTTGCTATTTATAGGCACAAGTCTTGGCTCCCTTCTCCTCCATATGGCCGGCCCCCCTCTCCTCTCCTTTCCCCATGGATTTGCTCCATAGTCTTGTCATTTCAAGACCTTAGTCAAAGTCCTAACCTTTCCTCATGTGTCAATCCAATAATAGGCCAAATCCTAGGTTATAATGAAGGTTCCCTGGCTTGTCAAATCCTAGAATGGGTTGGCTTGTAAGAAAGAATAACATCATTGGCTAGGATCATACTTAAAGTGGTCTAGTCATGGGTTATCAAGTAATAGCTTGTGTAAGTGTCCAAAATTTGCACACACACACACACTCCCCCTCTCCCTCCCCATCCGGCCTCCCCCCCCTCTCTCTCTCTCTCTCTCTCTCTCTCTCTCTCTCTCTTTGGTACATATATATATGTGTGTATATATATATATATAAGAGTATATATGTGTGTGTCTAGGAAAGTAAATCTAGGGTTATCCTAGGGTTGCATGCATGCATGGCTAGGTTAACTTAGTTTTGGAAGCAAAATGATGAGATTCCTTGGCCCATGATTTTGTATGGTCAAATCAAAGCCTTATTGGCAACTTGATAATCAATGACCAATGGTCAAAAATTTTCCTAGCATTTATGGACCGGAGGGTAAAGGAATATTGGGTAAAAATTAGGGTTAGAAATGACTTGTCATGGGGTATAATGATTACCCCTAAAAGTCTAAGGGTTCAATTAGGGTTCGGGGGTTCAAAAGGGCTCCGAGGTGGTCAAAAAGGTCCAATTAGGGTTCGGAGAGTATAACTAGGAGAAATGATAGTTTGGTTTGTCCAACTAGTCGGTTATAAATTAACTCTACTAGCCAAGTAGGGTTTTTAATCATAAAAAAAATTTTAAAAGGACTAAAACTTAATTATGACGAATTAACGGAATCAAAAGAAATATTTAAATTAATATCAAATAATTAAAAGAAATAACAACATTTAAATGAAATTTTTATTTAATAAAAATTAGAGTCGTTACAACAACGCCACCTAAAACACACACTGAAATGCACACAAACACTCGCATACTCGTGTGGGGCTCACACACACTAGTTTTAATATCAAAAAGTTTATAACTACACCAAATTACACACCCAAATGCACAAACACACACACATGTATGAAGCTAGTGTGTGTGTGGCGGAGTCCAAAAGGTATCAACCAAATGGGTACATACAGTTTACTAACACTATGGGGGGCCCACACACGGATCTCACACAAATGATTCAATCCGTTGATAAATTTTAAAATAAGTTTTTATTTATTTTTGTCAAAAATCAAATGAATCGGATAACTCGAAGTACTCAATTCAGTCTTCTATCTTTAAGATCAGACATTATTAGGATCTTATATTCTGAATGAAAAGATAGAAGACTGAATTGAGTACTTCCAGTTATCCGATTGATTTGATTTTTGACGGGAGTAAATGGAAAATTTATCAACAGATCGGATTTGTGTGGGGCCTGCCCACACACCGTCGGTACACAATATGTACCCATTTGGTTGGTACCAATAGAAGAATTGATGTGTGTGAGCCCCACATATTTATGGAGTGTTTGTATATTTGTGTGTGTGATTGGATGTGGTTATAAACTTTTTGATGATATATGATGTGTTTTGGCTAAATAAGGTACTTAGCTTATTTTTAGTTTTTACTTAAATTTTTTTCGCATTTATAGTTTCAAGTTAAATTTTTGAAGATTATTGATTAGTCTCGACGAGAAGAATTGAAAAAATAAAAAATTTTGATCAACTCAAATTTTTTGAATCTCAAACTGAAAAATCTGACTTTTTGGTATTTTTGTTTGGGAAGTGATTTTGTCATTGCCTTTTTTCCTAACGGCTCTGCTTATCTCTCACAAAATAAATTACCTAATAGAGACACAAATAAAAGTACCGTCAGAGAAAATGAGAGTGGCTAAATCACTTCCCATTTGTTTTTATGGACAGTAAAGAAAACTGATGCCATCCAAGTCCACAGTACGATTTACAATGTCTTCAATTGGAGAAATTTTCGGGTGCCGGGTGAGTACCAAGTGGTGTCCGCTCGACGTATCCGGGCCGTTTATTTCGGTTTTGGATAGTTCGGATTTGAAGAGAGAAAGAGTGGGGGGGGGGGGGAGAGTTTCAATTTGGACCGTCCAACACACTTTTGAACGACTCGGATAGGCTGCTCAAGCACCACGCAGACACTGGCACATGGTACCCATCCGACACCTAAAAATTTGTCCTTCAATTGGCACTTAGGTTAGGAACGCGCACCAAAGGTACAAATAATTGTGTTTCTGTTAGCACCGGAGCCTGGAATAAGTTGTGGTTTGTGGGGAAACTGTGTTTTTTTTTTTTTTTTATCTGCTAATAGGAAACTTAACAAAACACAAAATAACAATAAATGGAGCTGTACACCCATAATACTAATGTGGTTCTTCTATAACCACAAATATTTACACAAATACTTTAAATACTCACTTATATTCACACATTGAATTGAGCTAATTTTTTATGAGTCCACTCATTTTGTTTTGTTTTTTTTAAATTATTGAACGGTTCGGATTATCCGTGCGAGACCCAGAATAGGCCCCTCGTACCAATCGGTTTAGGGTCGGTGGCCGTAGCAGCGTTGGAAAACTAAGGACAAAAATAGGGGGAATCAAAAAACGGCAAAAATGAATAATGCACAAGTGAAACGAATTTACAGAGTGATGCAAATCTGAAAATTTATTTATTATTCTAGCAGAAATTTACTTTTAAAAAATTGATAACATTTTTAAGGTACTACTTCCAAGTCCCAACTATAAGGAGTTTTATTTACAAATCGAGCATATGGTTTAAATTCATTTGTCAAAATACTTGTCTTCCCGGAAATGATAACACTGAATCAAGCTTATGGTTTAAAGTTTAAACCAAACACTTACGTGCCTATTTGCAAAAAATTCAAAGAAAAGATTATGAGATTCTGGCTTCTAAAAATCTGCAGTGGAGTGTTTGTTGCGGATTCTAGAATTAGTTCCTATAAATAACTATATTTTTTAAAGTTGTTTTAAAGCCTAAAAGCTGATAAAGTATTTTAGAATTTACTATATATATTTGGTTGCTTTTACAGATTTTGATAAGGTGTGATTAACGTGAAAATAAAAATATTTTTAATCATTCTCATAATTACCTTTTGGTCAAGAACAAAAGAGACTAATTCATAGCAAAAAGTATATTTTCCATCTTTTGTAACAAATGCTACTCATCAGCTTATGTGATATTTAATATACAATCAAAAGCTCCAACAAACACTTTTCATAGCTTTATATATAAAAAAATCTAAAATATGAATAAAAATCAACGATCAACCATCTAAAATATTAAAAAAGAGCTATCGCAAACACCCAGGATCAAATATGGAACCATATGAAGTTGAAAATATTTTTTTTCTTTTACCAAAACGGATTATCCATTTTTTTACTTCACTTTTTTGTTTTCTAAGTCCACACTTTGCATCCATCACTGAGTAGAATTTTCAGTGTAACTGCCATGCATTTATGCCTCTGTATATTCTTTCGTTTATAATATAAACCTTTTAATTCACAGTACCGATATGAAACCCCTTCTTACCAAACCAAAAGAAAAAATCTCTCTCTCTCTCTCTTCAAAAGAAAAACTCGATATTTATCCGGCTGCCGCTGACGGGGAAACTGACTGAGCCAGTTTCCCAATCCGTTCAACGACCTCTGGCGACAACTTCTTAACCGGTTTCCTCTCCTTCTCCAACCGGAAATCGAACCCCAAAGCATCCGACACCTCCTCGGAGCTCCACCCGGCCTTTCGCAACGTATCGGAAAACCGGTCCGCTTTCAACAACAAAGCATCGAGAACCGCTTGATTATCCAAAAAAACCATCTCACCTTCGAAAAACCCGGACGCCGACACGTGGACTATCTCGTCAATGTCCAATTGATCCCATCCGCCTTCCCTCAACACCGACCCGACCCGCTCTATATACTTCCCCACCCATTGAGGGATTTCAAATCTGGGCATGTCGTAACACCCGTGAGAGTTCCTCCGCCGCCGTGGATCGACAGCGGCGTCGCTCCAAAACTCAACCCATCTCGGCGTTCTACCTCCGGTGAAATTATCCAGGCTTCTTCTTCTTGTGAAATATGACGATGACCCCTTGAATTTCTCGGTCACCTAAGAACAGAGGCAGAATCAAGAATTTTCAATTTTCAATTAGTGGAGTAAAACATTAGTATAAGCTAGTAGCATACTGAGTAGAAATATTATCAACTTTGTAAACAAGAAAAAGTTGGGAAGTTGTTGGCATTTGAGGTAAATTGGGGCAATTTAACAAATTTACATAGATCATAATCAAGATTTTGAATCCTGTACTATACCAAACTACATATGAATTTATTTTTATCACTCATATTTGCGAATACAGAGCGGTACCCGATTAGTTTTGAATTTAATATTCTTTTCAACAAATGAACATATTGTACATGTGGTGACGGATTCGGTATCTAGCCTGTGGAGGCTTCGGTTAAAACCTCGGTAAATAGGCTTCCAGTAACCTACAACTCATAGTTGGTATGATCCGTGGGTGGATACAGGCGAGCCCTTGAAGTTACTCTTACTCTCACCGGCATGGTATTAGCCCTCCGGTTAATACCTCGGTTCGTAACCAAGATATGCTTTCTGTTGAGATCTCTTGAAGGAATGTAACCTAGCAGAAGGGAACCAAGGGTGCCACGTGGTAGACAGGACCACCATGGCCATGTGCTTCGTAACCACCTTATCCAGTGCGTCACTTATGACGTCACCGAAGGCGGTTACCTAAGCGTGACCCCCACGCGCTTCCGTGGAGGCCAAGTAAACATAGGTCTATAAATACGAAAGGATTCTAACCTAAAGAGGTACGCCATTCTACCCTAACCCTAGACCTAAACTACTCTCCTTACATCTGACTTGATCGTCGGAGGGTCACTGGGTTTTTCCAAGCCCTAGTGACTGGTTGCAGGTTCCCAGGCGGATGAACGGAGCAACGGGAGAAGAGTATTGTGCCAGACTAAGGTTCCTTCAAATCTGAACCCCTACATAGCCGGTACAGTTATGTACAGTACCGAAGGAAAAATCGGTACCATATTAACCTTTTTCAGAAGTAGTAAAATTTGACTACAAATTATAGAATTTTTATGTAAGAAATCAACTGATTACCTCCGTCCATGCCAGAGAAGGTGATTTCTGAAGAAACAGGGAAGATTGGCGGTCAAAGAAATCGGCGAGGTCGACGCCACAACAGAAGATTATATTCTCGTCGATGTAGAAGATGGGATTTCCAGACAAGGAAGGGTTACAAGGAATGTAGCAGTGGCTAAAGATGGGAATCAAGAGTGGGGCCCGTTTGATTTCGCTTCTCGCGATCTTGAGGGCTTTTTCGGGGTTATCGGGTCTGGACCCGAAAGATTTGGGCCAGAAAGAATTGCGGGTGACGTGGAAAGAGACGGCGGCGATGGGTAAGTCGACGGACGAGCGGAGGTGAAGGCGGGCGGGGCCGGAGGGGGAGCGCCAGTCGGGGAAGCCAGGGCCGACGGGGGAGCCGGCGGAGAGGACGGCTCGGAGGTCTGGGGGGAAGGCGAAGCCGAATTCGGCCTCGGCCCGGGCGAATTCGGCGTCGGATAAGCCGGGTTGGATTTGGATTCCGGAGTCTTTTAGGTGGGTGATGATTTTTTTGGCGAGGGCGGTGAGGGAGGGGAGGCCGATTCGGGCGGCGGAGGTTGGTGGAGTGGTGGCGGCGGCACGGGCGGAGAGGCGGCGGAGGGCGGCGATGTGGGCCGGGTTTAGACCGGTCATTCTCCGGTCCACGTCGACCATGGCGGTGGAATGTTTGTTTGCGTGGAGGTTCTTGAACTTCACGGGGAAGTTGCTGTGGAGGGATGTTCTTTTGTAGGAGTAGTATCCGTTATTACTCTTCTAGAGAGGCCGCCGCTGGATGGAGTAGCGAGTGACAAACAAGAAGATGGTGGGGAAGCGAAAACAGGGGAAAAGGAGAGATTACTCTATTTGAGTGCAAAGGCACGTCGGATATCTATTTATAGCAGGTGGTCTACGTCTACGTGGTGGGGATCAATCCCACTTTCAATTTTGCCAACGGGCAAAATGCTTTTTGTATACTTCAGTTTTTTTTCTGTATAAATATAAATGCATTTAAGATTAGTTTTCTAGTGCATTTTGAAATTTATTTATTTGATACTAACACGGGTGTCTAGACAAATTTTATGCGTACCTGGGTTAATCATGAAAATCAATGCCACCTTCCACTAAGTAGAGGCTTTAATTAAAATGAGTAAAACTACAGTTCCCGACGGCCAAAATCCCGATCGGAATCCCGACGCCCTGCCGGGCACATTCTGGCAACCGGACGGCCGATCCGAGCCGTCCAAAAATTCTAAAAAAAATAACCGAGTGGGCCTACGTGAGAATAAATGGCATTCGATGCGCGTAGGTGGCCGATCCAAGCACCCCATTTTTTGCCGATCCAAACACTCTATTTTTGGCCGATCCAAACACAAAAATGGATTGTTTGGATCTGTCACGACCCAAAATTAAAGGGGTAAAATCCGTGACATGGCCAGTGATTTAAAAAATCACCATAGGCCTTGATATCAACAACCATAAAATTTTATTCTAAAAATTTTCAGATCTATAAATTAAGATATATTACAACAGAGCTTGCTAGCGTTCAAACCCAGTACAAACTTTGAACTACAATAAGTAAAATACATAAATGTGGCAAACACACACGTGCCACTTATCATCACACCCTTTTATTATTTAGTCATAACTATTGGAATCTTCCACATATAGTAACAACCTTCTTTTAACCCTGACTACTTGAAAAGGTTTTATGAAAACACAAAACCAATTCAGTAAGTTACGATATACTGGGGTTACATAAAAAAAGATGAGATAATTTGAATAAAACATGCAAAGCATAATCTCAATTACCAAAAAAAAAAATATGGCATCAACACAAATCCTGGCATAATCAAAATAAAACATCCCAAAGACTTAAAATCAACAATATTTTTTAACAACTTCCAAGCTCGAATCCGTAATGGGCGTAATACCGGTGGTAGCATGGGGAGTGATCCCAGCAAAACAAGGGAAATGGTATCAATTCCAAAAGGATACCCGGCAATATCCATCGATAGGCGTCAAGAGCAACTCACTGTCCATAATAACTCACTACCCACATATAACTCGCTGCACAGATATTGCCACAAAACTTTTCATTTTCTTTTTAAAATTAATCCCATGTTTCTTTAAAAACAAACAAACAATCCAAAAGAATTATGTAACCAGAGTATATTCGTAACTCACCTTGCTTTCGAAGTACAAATTACCGTACCAACAACCACTAATTAGTTAACGAAACCGAGTTTTTTTTTTTCTTTCTCCTCCTCTCTCTCTTTTCTTTCTTTCCTCCTTTAATGTTGCTAGTGGTGTGCCTAGTGTATGTGATGTGGAATGGAATGCAAAGGTCATACCATGTGCCATTTATAGTTGAGCTAGGTAATAAGATAAGAGTTCTAGAATTATCCTAGAGTATCTAACATAATCTAGCAAATCTTATCTAATCTTATCCAAACAAATCTTTCAATATCTAATAATATCTAAACAAATTTTTCAATATCTAAGAATATCCAACAATATCTAGAAAAATCCAACTATATCTATTGAGTATCTTATCCGATTATTTACAAATTATTCCTTACACCTTACAAGAACACGTACCGCATTGTTTATTAATAGGGTTGAGGAAAATACTCTAATTTTTATAAATTTTGAGCCAAGACTTAGTATACTCTAAATCGTAATGGTAAGCGGCTTGCTAAATGTTAGCTCTTATTATTATTATTATTATTATTATTATTTTCTTCTAATTCTTTTTAGCGTCTTATTTGTTTATAAAAAAAATCGGGGTGTTACATCCTCCGCACCTTAAAAAGTTTGGTTCTCCAAACTTGATAAAACTTAGGAGTTAAAATTATGGTAATACCTTCGTCAAATAATTCAGGATAACATTGACGCATGTCATCTTCTTTTTCCCAGGTTGCCTCGCCACCTGAGTGGTTTTCCCACCAAACTTTAACCAGAGGAATAATTTTACTACGTAGTTGTTTAACTCATCGATCCATGATACGAATGGGATGCTCTTCATAAGTTAGATTCTCTTGTAACTCAATCGGAGGCCGAGTGAGTACATGCGAAGCGTCTCCTACATAGGGTTTGAGCATAGAAACATGGAAAACGTCATGAACATTAGCGAGTTCAGATGTCAACGCGAGACGATAAGCAACAAGCCCGACCCTTTCGATAATTTCAAAGGGTCCCACATATCGAGGATTCAATTTACCCTTTTTCCCGAAACGTATAACTCCTTTCATTGGCGATATCTTCAGAAAAACCCAATCGCCTACTTGGAATTCTAATTCTCTCCTTCCAGCATCTACATAACTCTTTTGACGATCTTGTGCGGCCTTCAGCTTTTCCTGAATCAACTTGATTTTCTCCGTGGTTTGAAAGATCATATCTGGACCTGACAGTTGACCAATGCCAACCTCTGTCCAACACGATGGGGATCTACATTGCCTCCCATACAAAGCTTCAAACGGGGACATTCCGATACTTGCTTGATAACTGTTGTTATAAGCGAATTCTGCAAGAGGTAGGTGTTCTTCCTAACTCCCTTGAAGACCCAACAAGCATGCACACAACATATCTTCCAAAGTTTGAATGGTGCGTTCTAATTGTCCATCAGTTTGGGGGTGAAAAGCGGTGCTAAAATTTAACAGAGTTCCTAGTGCCTTCTGGAAACTCTGCCAAAAACGTGAAGTGAATCTTGTATCCCGATCTGACGTGATTGATACTGGCACCCCATGAAGCCGAACAATTTCTTGAACGTAGAGAGCCGCCAATTGATCCATAGTATGCGTCGTCTTTACCGGCAAGAAATGTGCTGTCTTGGTCAACCGGTCAACAATCACCCAAATCGAGTTGTTTCCTTTAGAGGTACGTGGCAAACCAATGATGAAATCCGTAGTGAGGTGCTCCCACTTCCATTCGGCTATCGGTAGTGGTTGTAATAATCCCGCTGGCTTTCGTCATTCTGCCTTGACTTGCTGACATTGTAGGCATCGATTAACATAATCAACGACGCTCTTCTTTAATCCCATCCACCAATAAACTTTCCTCAAATCCTGATACATTTTCATCTGTCCTGGATGAATTGCAAGCTTGGATTTGTGACACTCCTCCAAAATTCGTTGCTGAATGTTTGATACGTTGGGAACACAAATTCATCCTCGGAACTTCATTAGGCCATCAACGACCTTAAAGTCTGGGTGTGGTGTGCTTTCGACCTCTTTGCGAATTTTCTGCAACGTAGGATCCTCCATTTGTTTCTGCTTAATCTCTTCTGTGATTGCTGGTAGAGCCACAATAGTTGTAAGCACACTGTTTGGCCCATGGACTTTTACTTCCAATTCTGTTTGATCCATCGCATCTAGTAGAAACCTTTGCTCTGTAAGTAAACAACTCAAATTACTTGTTGCCTTTCGACTGAGAACATCTGCTATAGTATTCGCCTTCCCAGGGTGATATTGAATATTGACGTTGTAGTCCTTGATCAGCTTCAACCATCGTCGTTGCCTCATGTTTAGCTCCTTTTGCGTGAAAATGTACTTCAAACTTTTGTGGTTGGTGTAAATGTCACAAGAGACTCCATACAAATAGTGTCGCCAAATTTTTAGTGCAAAGATCATGGCTGCTAACTCGAGATCATGTATAGGATAATTCTTCTCATGTGACTTCAATTATCGAGAAGTATAAGCAATGACTTTGCCGTGTTGCATTAGCACACATCCCAAACCCTATCGTGACGCATCGCTGTAAATGGCAAAACCTTCCACTCCGTCGGGAAGTGTAAGGATCGGTGTTGTGGTAAGTCTCCGCTTCAACTCCTGGAAACTTTGGTCGCGTTTTTCCGTCCAAACAAATGGTTTGCCTTTTCGAGTCAACTCAGTCAATGGCACTGCAATCTTGGAGAAGTCCTGAACGAATCTTTGATAATAGCTCGTGCGGCCCAAGAAACTTCTTACTTCTGTCACAGTAGTAGGTCTCGGCCAGTTCACAATAGCCTCAATCTTCTGGGGATCTACAGAGACCCCTTCACCACTAATGACATGTCCTAGAAATGCCACCTTATTTAGCCAAAACTCACACTTTTTGAATTTAGTGTATAGCTTCTGCTCTTGTAATGTCTGCAAAACCTTCCACAAATGCACTGCATGTTGAGCCTCATCTTTGGAGTATACAAGGATGTCGTCGATGAAGACAATCACGAACTCGTCCAAGTAATTCTTGAAGACGCGATTCATCAGGTCCATGAATGCTGCAGGAGCATTTGTAATGCCAAATGACATTACAAGGAACTCGTAATGACCGTAGCGAGTCCGAAATGTCGTCTTCTCCACATCTTCAGCCTTCACTGTCAGTTGATGATATCCTGATCGCAAGTCAATTTTGGAGAATACTCGAGCTCCTTGTAACTGGTCGAAAAAGGTCATCGATTCTTGGTAACGGATACTTGTTCTTGATCGTCAACTTATTTAGCTCTCTGTAGTCGATGCATAGTCTCATTGTTCCATCCTTCTTCTTGACGAAAAGGACAGGGGCACCCCACGGTGAGGTACTCGGCGTAATAAATCCTTTGTCAAGTAACTCTTGCAACTGAATCTTTAACTCCTTCAGCTCAACTGGGGCCATACGATATGGAGCCTTTGAAACTGGTTGGGTCCCTGGAGCCACCTCTATGGTGAATTCAATCTCTCGATCCACAGGTGTCCTAGGTAGATCTTCAGGAAAGACATCCGCGAACTCCTGAACTACGGGGATATCAGAAAGTTTTAATTCTCCCGCTGATGTTGATAAGACACTGTAGAGAAAACCTTGACAACCCTTCTTAAGTAGTCGTCAGGCTCGAGCAACGGATACTAAGTACGGGGTGAAGCTACTCCCATACCCTTGAAGCAAAATTCATGGTTAGGGCTTTTGATGATAACACTTTGGTGGGCACAATTGATAGAGACATGATTAGCAGATAGCCAATCCATACCGAGAATGACGTCAAAGTGACTCATCTCTAGGGGTATGAGATCCGCAGAAAGATGAATATCACCAAAACATAAGTCACAGTCCTTATGGACTGTCGTGCAGATCGTACTGCTACTCATAGGTTGAGAGACTAAGAGTTTGAATCCAAGGGGCTCGGGTTGAGTGGGGAGTTTCATGGAAAATTTCAATGATACAAAGGAATGCAAGGACCCGGAGTCTAACAATACATAAGCGGGTAAAGAACATAACAACATATTACCTGCCACCACATTTGCATCGTTACGTGGGTCTCCCGGTACCAGGGCAAAGGCTCTACCTTGGACTCGAGTGTTGACCTTCCCGACTCCTGTAGTCTGGTTGACTGGTACCGCATTTGCTCCGCTCGCAAGATTAGGACATTCACTTTTGTAGTGCCCCTGACGGCCACAAGCATAACAAGTGATGTTTACATGACAAGCTCCAAAATGTTCTCTTCCACAGGTTCGACACTTTGGTGTTATCTGATTTCCACCTTGTCCATTATTATTCATTGGCCTAGTGTTTTGTTTCTTGTTTGCTCCTCCTCCATTCTTGTTTCCAGCGCTAGAATTTTGTCTTTTGCGATTCTCAGTGAATCTCCTTGATTCTTCAATCTCTTTGTTCCACCAATAGAGCTCGATCCGCCACGTCAGCATACGTTGGCAACCTCATTGGTCGCACAACTTTCCTAATTTCGTACTTCAGTCCATCCTCAAACTTTCGAGCCTTCTTATTTTCATCAGCGACTATGTGCGGCGCATACTCAGCGAGATTAGTAAATTCGGCTTCATATGCGGCTACCGACATAAATCCATGTTGCTTCAATTGTTGAAACTCTGTAGACTTCGCATTTTCGACCGATTGAGGGAGATACTTTCCTTTGAACAACTCGAGAAATTGCCTCCAGTTGATTCCTTGATTCTGAGGCTCAATTATTTCCCACCATCGTTCTGCTTCACCCTGCAACTGATAGGCTGCTAATGCCACCTTTTGTTGATCGGTGCAGCGCATCACTTTGAAGATCTTTTCTAGAGCCGAGATCCAAGATTTGGTAATCTTGGCATCCATCCCTCCGATAAAGGTTGGGGGCTTCAATTTGAGAAATTCCTTCACATTTGGTTCACCTTCTTGTCTTGGAATCACTAGTGGAGGTGGTAGAGGGATTTCTATTCCTGCTGGAGGTGGGGGAGGCGGTTGTAACATTCGCTACTGTAAATTTTGAATGACGCCAGTCAAGTTGGCCATCATTCCCTCCAATCTTATTAATCTACCGTTGTTGTCCTCGGTTGGTAAGGTTGTCGATCTCGAGTCATCGCCATTGGCCATTCTAATAACTAAACAGCAAAAACAAGCGTAACACTTTATCGAAAAGCATATATTATACCAATTTTATTGCATCGCACACGTTAATTGTATCAAATTCTTATACAAATTCATACACAACCATATAAGGTTGCCCCCGAGACTAGTAGATTCGGGACCCTCCATAATTGTCCATAAGATCGATCGGGTCCATACTACAGAAGTTGTTAATGGTTACCCAAGTGTTCAAAATTTAAACTTTAGTGTTACTATACGATAGTGAATAAGCACATATCGAATTTGTCTATAGCGTGTCCAAGGTGTATGCAACTTACAGCTCTGAGTTTTAGAAAAAAATATTTTTCGACTTGGCTCTGATACCAACTCTGTCACGACCCAAAATTGAAGGGTAAAATCCGTGACATGGCCAGTGATTTAAAAAATCACCACAAGCCTTGATATCAACAACCATAAAATTTTATTCTAAAAATTCCCAGATCTATAAATTAAGATATATTACAACAGAGCTTGCTAGCGTCTGAACCCAGTACAAACTTTGAACTACAATAAGTAAAATACATAAATGTGGCAAACACACACGTGCCACTTATCATCACACCCGTTTATTATTTAGCCATAACTACTGGAATCTTCCACATATAGTGACAACCTTCTTTTAACCCTGAATACCTGAAAAGATTTTATGAAAACACAAAACCAATTCAGTAAGTTACGATATACTAGGGTTACCTAAAAAAACATGGGATAATTTGAATAAAACATGCAGAGCATAATCTCAATTACCAAAAAAAAAACATGGCATCAACACAAATCCTGGCATAATCAAAATAAAACATCCCATAGACTTAAAATCAACAATATTTTTTAACAACTTCCAGGCTCAAATCCGTAATGGGCGTGATTCCGGCGGTAGCATGGGGAGCGACCCCAGCAAAACAAGGGAAATGATATCAATTCCAAAAGGATACCCAGCAATATCCATCGATAGGCACCAAGAGCAACTCACTTCCCATAACAACTCACTGCCCACATATTACTCGCTGCCCAGATATTGCCACAAAAATTTTCGTTTCTTTTTAAAATTAATCCCATGTTTCTTTAAAATTCATTTTCGCAAAAAGTCGTGCTTAATATCCACTGTGTACAAAATGTCTATTTTTAATATATTCGAACATAATATCTTAAAAAAACAAACAAACAATCCGAAAAAATTATGTAGTCAGAGTATATTCGTAACTCACCTTGCTTTCGAAGTACAAATTACCGTACCAACAACCACTAATTAGTTAACGAAACCGAGTTTTTTTTTCTTTCTCCTCCTCTCTCTCTTTTCTTTCTTTCCTCCTTTAATGTTGCTAGTGGTGTGCCTAGTGTATGTGATGTGGAATGGAATGCAAAGGTCACACCATGTGCTATTTATAGTTGAGCTAGGTAATAAGATAAGAGTTCTAGAATTATCCTAGAGTATCTAACATAATCTAGCAGCAAATCTTATCTAATCTTATCCAAACAAATCGTTCAATATCTAATAATATCTAATAAAATCTAAACGAATCTTTCAATATCTAAGAATATCCAACAATATCTAGAAAAATCCAACTATATCTATTGAGTATCTTATCCGATTATTTACGGATTATTCCTTACGCCTTGCAAGAACACGTACTGCATTGTTTGTTAAAAGGGTTGAGGAAAAAACTCTAATTTTTATAAATTTTGAGCCAAGACTTAGTATACTCTAAATCCTAATGGTAAGTGGCTTGCTAAATGTTAGCTCTTATTGCTCTTATTATTATTATTATTATTATTATTATTATTATTATTATTATTTTCTTTAATTCTTTTTAGCATCTTATTTGTTTATAAAAAAAATTTGGGGTGTTACTGGATCGGCCATGTACACCCGTCGGGTGCCGTTTATTCCTACGTGAGCCCACTCAGTTTTTTTTTATAGAATTTTTTGACTGCTCGGATAGGCTGTCCGGTGGCCGAAGTGTGCCCAGCAGGGCGTCGGGATTCCGATCGGAATTTCGGGTTCCGAATTTAAATGAGTTGACTGTACGTACATGAGAAGTTTTGAAAAATTCCCCAACTAATGTTTTTGGGATTTTTTCTCTATGGTCCAATTTATTTTCACACATAGAAAATTAACTAAATTGAATGCCAAAATACCCTAATCTTCGGCAAACTTTAAACTCAATTTTTCACCATACCCAATCACGAGACAGCCCATCGGCCACCACCCCAGTGCCCAAGTACCCTCAACTCTTCCGGCCGCATCAGGAATCACAATGGTGCGAGTCGAAGTAAATTTATAATATCCATTCACCGTTGCAATTTGCACACTCAACCCGTCGTTATCGGGACACAAAATGAGCAAAAAATATCAAGGAGGTGGCCGAATTGGACTATAATTGACTCTCAATTCACGGTTGCAATTAGGGGCGAATCTAGTGTAAACATAGAGGGGGTCACGTAACCCAGCTGAAAATTATGTCCCAAAGAAGAGCCCCTAAGTTTAAATATATATATATATATACACACACAGTCCGTCTCCCGTAAGGACCACCTCATTTTAATAAAATGCGAACCACCCTTTCCCGATTGAATTTCAATGATCCGAGCCGCTCAATATGTTCAGAACGTGATTTTAAGAGTACCCCTTAAAAATTGGCAAAAATAATGACCGGGAAGGGTTTCATCCAAGCAGTTTTTGTTTGTTTTTTATCGAACGGTTCAAACAAAAACTGCTCGGATGAAACCCTTCCTAGTCTTTTTTTTTGCCGATTTCTCGCGAGTATCCTTAAAATCACATTCTAAACACGTTGAGCGACTCGGATCATCAAAATTCGATCGGAAAATGGGAGAAATGAGGAGGTCCGCATTTTAACTAAAATAAAGACTTCCTCATTTGAGACTGACTGTATATATACACATACACAGAGTCCGTGTCCCGTAAGGACCACCTCATATTAATAAAATGCGGACCTCCCTTTTTTGATTGAATTTCGATGATCCGAGCCGCTCAATGTGTTCAGAACGTGATTTTAAGGGCACCTTATGAGAAATCACCAAAAAAATGACCGGGAAGAGCTTCATCTGAGCAGTTTTTGTTTATTTTTTTATCGAACTGTTCAAACAAAAATTGCTCAAATGAAGCCCTTTCCGATCATTTTTTTTGCCGATTTCTTCCAAATACTAATAAAATTAGGTTCTGAACACATTGAGCGGCTCAGTCAAAATTTGATCGAAAAATGAGAGAAATGAAGAGGTCCACATTTTAGTACTAAAATGCGGACCACCTCATTTGAGATTGACTGTGTGTGTGTGTATATATATATATCCCAAATATGTTTGCATGTGCTTGGCTGTTCTAGTGGAGGAAAACGCTTATCCACATACTTGACTCAAGTCCGAACCTTGGCACGCCTACAAGCTCTGTGTTTTTGTACCTCTTCATTTTTTTGAGTGTGCAGACCTCAAACCCAAACGTAAACTATCTAATCTAGCATTGGTACCACAAAGTCATTTACAGTAATGTAATTTCTTATACAAATTAATTAATTACTAAAATTCTAAGTTCCACATAAAATAAAAAAATGTATTTTCTTTAACATTTTTTTAAATTTTTTTTACAAGCTCAAACATGAACTACCACTAACAAGAAAAATGGTTGATGTATATATACACTCATTTTTTAATTAACTAATAAAAATTGATGTGAGTTCGCCTACAACTTTGAAACATATAAGACCGCTCTTAAAGGAGTGACTCATCTGTCAAAAATTCCTGAATCCGCCACTGGTTGCAATTTGCACTAACAATGATGAGAATTACAAAGAAGAAAAGATAAATAAATTTATGAGTTATAATTTAGGGGGTGTTTGGTTGCCTAACTTTTTGAAATTTTATATTTTGGTTATTAATTTTTTGACTTTTTGAATTTTGGTCAAAATGTGCTTTGAATATGGTAGCGTTCGGGTGATTAATATGTGCAAAATGTATTTTGCAACATGATTACTTAATCATGGAATTTTTATTGCCAATCGAAAATGCATCTCACGGACGTAGGACCTAAACCTCACGGATGCTTACTTAATCTAGCAACCGCAAACTCCTGACCTCACATCCGCGAACTTGTTTTAGACAAAAAACCCAAAAGCCTTATGCTCAAATTGAGTGTTACCTTTTCCCAAGTTTTAAACAGGCCCCCCCTTTCCGGAAAAAAAAAAAAAGTCTTTTTTTAAGAAGGCAATTTCAAACTCAAAAATTATGAGTTTATTGAAATCTAAAAATATGCAATATGAATCTTGTTTGAAAGATCTCAATGAGATTTTTTGCACAATGCAAAAACATTTGAAAATTTATTTTTTATTTACATTATTTTTGAGTTTGAAAATGTGAAATAAGCTGCTTATTTGTTAAGAAAGTTTTTGGAACGGGACAATTATCCCAGGAGTGTTTATGCTAATTTAGGTTTAATAAGTTGTCTTGAAATCAGAAAAATCATTAAGGGCTCCTAAAGCACCATCAGTAGCGGAGTTAGGATTAAAAATTGAAGGGCCAAATTTTGAAAGAAATTTTGTTATGATGATTTTTTTGACACTAAATCAGGGTGTTGGAGTTTTTATGTAACAATTGGATAACTTAAATAACATGGGAGGGCGAACCTTACAGAGTTGGTCCTTAGTTTGGAGTATTGGTACTATCATATCATTCAACGGCATGGTATTATTGACTGTAATTTTACTTGTGAAAATAAAATTTGTTCTTATTGTTTAGTACTTATGGTTGAAATTTTATAATTTCTTTACAAATATTTACAAAAATTATACTAAGAAAATAAAAATTGGTGGGGCCAGGGCCCCTCGCCGCACTTTACCTCTCCGCCTCTAGATACTGTCACGGCGTCACGTGATTTGAGAAATTTTCATCACATATTATTAATGTGTTAATTTTTTTGCAAAAAATAAAAAATACTAATGTGTTAGCATTTGGAAAGACCCGGAGCGGTGCTGGAAAAAGCAGTGAATAGTTAATCACTCATTGAAACGGGACAAGGAGCCTTACAAGGAGCCAAAGGCAAGTTTTAGAACTCTTTTATGGGAAATGACACGGTTTTGTCTCGTTTATTTGCGCCTTAGAGTGTGCTTTTAAGGGGTGTGTATTGTAGACCTTTTCCTTAACGGAGCATTGATCATATAAAATGATGTTTGTTTTTTTGGTAGTGAAGGAATATGACAATGGTTACAAATTATCAATCCTCTTCAATATTATCAGTGTGTTACTGCATTTATTTTTCTGTTGTTAGGAAAAACATTCAAAATCAAAGGTAATTTAGTCTTATTTTGAGATGCTGCTAACTATAATAACCTATTTTAAATTTTACTTTCCCCTGCGATGTAGCTTTCAAATTTAAGGGTTAGCCAAAAACAAAAAGAAATCATCCTAAGGCTCCGTTTGTTTCGATGTAAAATGTTTTCTATGTAAAATGTTTTTTCAAAAAATAAACTTCAAATTTAATTTTCCGATATTTGGTTGATACTTGAAAAATATATTCAGAAATCGACAAAATATTGTATAAAGAGAGAGGGGGCTTAAACAGTGGAGAGATCTGAGAATATTGGAATTGAACGTGGGTCAGGACTGACGATCGAGGAAACTGAGCAGTGAGAACTACAGTAGAAGACAGCAGATTCATTTCGGAAAATAACTTATGGAAGATTTAAAGGTAAGTCATTTTCATCCAATTAATGAAAAATATTTTACATATAAAATGTTTTCCTCATTTTTAATTTATCGGAAAATAGGTAAAACATTTTACCGAAAAGTATTTTACGCCCGAACAAACGGAGCCTAAAAGTCTCATAGGTGGTGTTTTCACTAAATTAAAAGGAGTGGACAAGTTGTTGTCAGTGTGGTTATGCAAAACCAAAAAGAGTGGACAAGTTGTTGTAAAAGTTGTAGAGAAATATGGAGGGAAACAAATCTTTTAGGTTAAAAAGTTTAGTGGAAAGACCTTGGCTAAAAGGCAAGAAGTTGTAGAAGGAAAAAAAAACAATACCAAAACAAGACCCATAAAATGATTTAAAAAGTAAACAATAATGATAATAGCCATAACAAGATATAAATAACTGAAGACATTGATTATAAAATTCAATCCATACAGATCTACTGATCCCACAAAGTAGGTGTCATCCCAAGGCCAAAATTATGTTCTTAACCATTCTAATTGTAGAATTCGATCACCAGAATATCTTTATAAATATCAAGTCAACCAGAGAAATTATCTTAAAAGACTAATGTCAAATTAAATATGCGTGCCAATTATTTTTGAAAGACCAACTAATTCGATCACAAAGTTATTACTGTTTATTCAACTTAACTTTTCACATAAATGGATAATTAATTTACTTTACTGGTCTAAACTCATCAAAGAGAATGGTTCGAAGCAAACTTTCGATCTCGGAATGGCGCACATTTGATAGTCGTAGACTCGTAGCAAGCAATTGTGGCCCCCAATAGGCTCTGCATATGGCCCCCCATGTACATCATGGCCCCAACGCTAGAGCTAGAGCTAGAGCTAATATCAGTCTACCCACTAGAAGTGAAGGCTCCCATTGTGGAGAAAAAAGTAAATTTCAAATGTAATCGTGGATGATACAATTTTTTTTTTTTTAAATGTCCGCATGCACCTCGAATGATTCCGCGACTCTTAAGTTGATGGACGCAACGGACAAATCTTCCAGTGGCTCAAGGTTTGGAATTTTTTCCTCCGTTTTCACGGATTTGCATTGAATTCTTCCATGTTCATGAGGAAATTTTCAGTTGAAACGTCTCCTTCAAAATCCAAAAATAGTTCTGCACCCATTTCTTCATTTCTTGAATAACCCAATCACCTTGTTTATCGAGAATTTTTTTGATATCTCAGGTATCCGGGCCAGCTTACTCACACCTTAACTAATCATGGAGGTTCAATCCCATGCCCACTTGCGGAGAGCCCAATTAAAGTCGTATGTACTGACCCCAAAAGAATTGATAGCACCTGAGATGTTTTGTAACTGAAATCAGAAGAGAGCAAACCTCGACATCCCAAGCCTGAAGCCTTGACACCCAGCCAACCCTTCGTTCTTATTTAATAGGAATTGACATCTAAGGGGGAGCATATCATTTTCATTCATTCAATTTGGTAGAGCGCTTACTCTCAGTAAAATTGAATGCACATGAGGTTTTCAAGTTCAAGTTTTAGGACTCTCCTCCACCGAAGTTTTTTGGATCCGCCGTTTGTAGATATATTTATGAAAGAAGCAGGAAAGGTATAAAAAAAAAAAAAAGAAAGAAAGAAAAGAAAGAAAGAAAGAAGAAGAAGTGATAACATGTGTATTCTTTATTATCGATTTGTACGTTTATTTAATTAATTTTTAGAGCATCTATACTAGATTGTGGAAAGAAATCTCAAATGGGTGTATTTATTTTTGCCCAAGCAAAATAGTTTCGCTCAAGCAAAAGTCTTTTTTTTTTAACTGGGCGGTGACAACTGTATATATATTCTATTAGGCCAAAAAACATGACGAGCTCCGTTTTAGCCCTAGAACTCATGTATGTCGTATAAAAACAGTTGTGGTGGTTAGGGTTTGTGGATCTCGAAAAATTATTGAAGGTCTATGGACAATTTGTGCTAAAAGATCATCTTTGAGGGGTTTTCTACATCAATAATCAATCTCTAAGTAAGGTCCTTTCGTGGAGTTCGAAAGATAATTCGTTTGGAAGGCTTTAGGATTCAAGATGCGGCGATCACGTAGAGGTACTGTTAGATATATTCGAAAGCATGTAAATCACATAAGACTTACATTATGAAGCGCAGCGGAATACTTCGGGCTTTTCAAGATCTCTGAACCGAGACACGCTCTACAAGCACGAACTTCGAACACCGACTAGAACTCGAACACGGAAAGTACACGGACACCACCGTCTTCTAATCTTGCCGAGTAGAGAAGACTACTAGAGTCTGCTCTTAATGTCCACACCGCAAATCCTAGGGTTCTTAGATGGAAACCCTAGAGAGAGAAGATATTTCGCAGGAGAGTATTTTGTGGAGGAGAAGGAGAGATAGAACTCTAACTCTGTGTATTGTATCTCTCTCCAAATATCTGCAGGACTACATTTATAGATAAAAGTCGTAGAGTTCAAAGTCTCCTAATAGATGTAGGTGATCTATTATCTTTGAACTCTCCTAACAGATAGAGATTAGGAATCTGTCTCATTCTTCTAACCAACTCAATCACATAACCCATGTGGACGACCCATGTGGGTTGTGTCCGGTCCGAACCGACCCATTTTTCTAACATCTCCCACTCGTACACATTGGGCAATATGAAAATATCTCATCCATGTCAATCTTATCAATTCTCTCTTCATTCAGGAAATGAGGCATGCGACCGACGAGAAAGAAACAAGCTACATAAGAGTACCATATTAAGCTTCCATCAAACTAACATGGCACATCACTCCACAAGATCTCATCATTTCCCTAGACAAATCTAGCCACATTGGATCGAGCATCTCCAATCCCTCATGAGTCCCAGCTCAGAGCAATGCTCAATCCCCTTGCGTTGGTGTGCTTCCAATTTCAATTTTATTTTTCATTTTGATATACTATATATAAAAGTATAATAACTTGTGCCGGCACAAAGCACAACCAACCGCATAAATGAATGTGATACCAGAAAGTCTTCCTTGAGCCCTCATGTCAATCCACGTTAACCTTGCTGCTTTTCCAGTCATGCTCCATGGGACCCTGACATTTCGTGGCCTTAGGTAGTCAAGCTAGAGTAGCAACACAAAGTCTCTACTTCATGACATAGTCTCAAGTCAAGTAAGGGTAAGGAAGTGGTCATATAAATGACTCTTAGAGCCCACACAGTGATAGGAAAAGGGATCCACACTATCACTCCTCTAAGTATGGTCGACAACAGCACATGTGGTATGATTCACATGCTACGGTGGAGTAATCCATAAAGATTGTGTCACTCCCAAAAACACCGTACAGACATAAGTACAGTCGCTACTAAAAGCGCCTTACTCGAGACTCTCAAATTTGTCGCACGCACTGCGCCCTATCTAGGTCTCCATCTGGCTCAAGCAAAGGCTACACAAACTCTGTGTTCGGTCAAGAGTGACCTCATCTTGGTCAAACCAAGGCGATAATTCTGTAAACTCAGCATCATATAAAGAGTATAATTATGTCTCATCTCGCTCGCCCATCAGCGCCAAGGTAAGTTACCGTGTGAAATGGTCAACCTTTGCCTTTTGACACACAATTGTAAGTGCATAACAATTTAAATGCAACATAATTTTTATTATCACAATCAACTCGAATATAAAAATCAGTGCATAAACAATAAATATTCGAAGGTGTCTTAATAAAGAATAAATAACTCAAATCCTACGGAGTCCCAGACTACTAACATGGCTCTGAAAGACATCCCTCACCATAGGCTTAGTCAAGGGATCAGCAACCATACTAGTCGTAGATATATGCTTTGGGACCACCTATCCTTGCGCAACCATGTCTCGAATGTAGTGAAACCGAATATCAATGTGTTTGGATTTTCCATGATATTTGGGATCCTTAGTATAAGCAAGAGCCGCCGTACTATCACAATATAGAGTCACAGGCCCACTAGACTTAGGCCTTGTGTCAAGGCGCTGTAAGAATCTCCGCAACCAAACAGCCTCTTGGACCACTGAAGAGCAGGCTATGTACTCAGATTCCATTGTGGACAATGCGATACAAGTCTGTTTCTTACTGCACCAGGAAATTGCTCCACTTGCAAGCAAGAATGCATATCCTGAGGTAGATTTGCGCTCATCTATGTCACTACCTTAGTCTGCATCACTGTATCCTCATAAGCATCCGTCTCCACCTTGATAGCATAGCATGTAATCTGCAGTGCCTCGCAAGTATCTAAGTATTCTCTTCACAGCCTTCCAGTGAGCAAGTCCAGGGTTACTTTGAAACCGACTGACCAACCCTACTGCAAAAGAGATATCCGGTCGAGTACACAACATAGCATACATCAGACTGCCAACCGCTCTTGCATAGGGAACTCGAGCCATTGCCTCCTTTTCTTGATTAGATTGAGGGCATAAAGCAAGACTCAAGGTGTGTCCTTTCTCGATTGGAGTGTCAATGGGTTTGGAATTTTGCATTCGGAAACGCTCAAGAACTTTTTTGATATAGATTTCCTGACTCAAACCAAGAAACCTTCTTGAGCGATCTCTAGTGATCTTAATTCCAAGTACAAAATCAGCCTCACCCATGTCCTTCATCTCAAAGTTTGAAGATAGCCACTCTTTAGTGGTGACAATCATCTCCATATCATTCCCAGCTAAAAGAATGTCGTCAACATACAAAGAGAGGATAAGAAAAGTTTTCTTGGACTCCTTAACATAAACACAATGGTCTTCTTCAATCATCGTAAACCCATTAGAAATAATGGCTCGATGGAATCTCAAATACCATTGTCTAGATGACTGTTTCAGGCCATAAATGGAACGTTTTAGCTTGCAAACTTTGCGCTCACGTCCCTCAACTTTAAAGCCAACCGGTTGATCCATATAGATCTCCTCATCTAGTTCTCCATTGAGAAATGCAGTTTTAACGTCCATTTGAAAAAGTTTCAAATCCAAGAATGCGACAATAGCTAGAATGAGGCAAACAGAGACTATTCTCACCACCGGGGAGAAAGTCTCATCATAGTCTATACCCGCTTTTTGGGTAAAACCCTTCGCCACCAGACGGGCTTTATACTTGTCGATTGATCCATCTGCCTTGCGCTTAATCTTTAAGATCCATTTATTACCAATGGTCTTGCGCCCAGGTGGAAGATCTACCAACTCTCATACTTGATTTTTGCCCATAGAACTAATCTCGTCCTCCATAGCAGCTAGCCATTCCTTACATGCAGGTGAAGACAAAGCCTCATTGTACGAACTAGGCTCATCTTCCTCTTCAGGAGCACACATGAAAGATTCCCCTTCAATCTCAAAACAACGACGAGGAATACTTTCACGATGACTCCTTCGTAGTGGAGGATCTTGAGAATCAATAGTATCTAGTGGAATACTCCCACTAGGAGGCAAGCTACTCCCACTGTTCTCGGCGACCGTAGGATGAGGATTTAAACTCCCACCCTCGCTGAGAACAGGTGTATCTTCCTGTAATTCACACATCTCATAAAGATTAAGATCTCCCTTCACATCACCTCTGCTTGGAAACTCATGTTCAATGAAATTCACATCTATGGACTCAAATTTAGTCAATCCACCATCAGGTTGTTCGCATATCATCACATACCCTTTTGAGTGTTCAGGATACCTTATAAAGATACCCTTTTTGCCTCTCGGATCTAATTTTCCAAGTTGCTGTGAAGGAATGTGCACATAATCTGTTGACCCCCAGGGTCTCAAATGGTCAAGAACTGGCTTCCTACCTGTCCATAACTCATATGGTGTAGAAGAGACTGATTTACTTGGCACACGGTTAAGGATGTAGGCCGCACTCAATAGAGCATCTCCCCAAAAACTAATTGGAAGATTAGCATGCGCCATCATTGACCTAACCATATCTAACAATGTACGATTCCGTCTTTCTGCAACACCATTTTGTTGCGGAGTACCTGAAATTGTTAACTGTCATTGGATACCTTTATCTTCACAGAGCCCTTTAAATTGCTCAGATAAGTATTCGCGTCCGCGATCTGTCCTCAAAACTTTTAGGGTTCTTTCTTTTTGATTCTCAACTTCTTTAACAAATCGAATGAAGCAGTCCAATGCTTCCGATTTTTGAGAAATCAAATAGACATATCCATATCGCGAATAATCATCTATAAATGTGATAAAGTAGGTGCCACCATGTCGTGCCCTAACATTCATGGGTCCACAAATGTCTGAATGTATTAACTCTAGTGGACTTATAGCTCTTACTGCCTTACCGAATGGTTTTCTTATCGCTTTTCCTGCCATGCAAGACTCACATATTGGTAGGTTGACTTTAGCGAGTGGACCTAAAAGGCTCTCTCTAGCTAACCTAGTCATCCTATCTTGGCCAATATGGCCTAACCTGGCATGCCATTTCACAGAACTAGAAACAACATCATCATCATGAAAAGCCATAAATGCATTATTATTCAAACGATCCAAATCCAAAACATAGAAACCACCAGAAATAGATCCATGCCCAAACGGCTTATTACCTAAGTAGATGGAAAAACCATCTTTGCTGAAATTAAAGGAAAAAACTAACTCAACTAAAGCTATAACTGATGTCAAGTTATGTCGAACTCCAGGCGCATAAAGTACATCATAGAGAATAAGTGTACGACCACTTTGCAACTTCAACTGATAAGTGCCAACTCCTAGCACATCTTTGGCTGAACTATTCCCCATAAAGACACTCTGGCTGCCAACAGGAATCCGACGATACTCGATAAATCCTCCTCGATCTCGTGCTACATGTTTTGTCGCTCCTGTGTCAACAATCCAATTAGGATCAGTATGAGCAACCAATACATGAGAGCAAACTAAGTAATCTATGCGAGAAATAGGGTAAGATGGTACCTTCTTCGGCTCAGTGCAATCACGAGCGAAGTGTTCAGTCTTTTGACAGTTGTAGCAAGTCACTTTAGATTTATCCTTCTTGCCTCCTCTCTTGCCTCTGAGGCGCTTAACATGTTCCTTTGGCGCATTATCTCTAGCTGGTCCTTGCTTAGCCTTGCCATCTTGCCTTTTGCGCTTAGACCCAACTGTTTTGCGCTGGCCAGGTTCAACCACAAGAACCTCATTGCCTCGCTTAGCATCTTGGCTCTCGGCTTCAAGCTCAAGATGACACTTCAAATCATTAAAGGTTTTAACCATTTCATTGTGTGTCATTGTGAGCTTGAAATGGTCCCATGTCTTATCAGGCAAAGATCTAAGCATAGCGAGAATCTGCTGCTCATCAATCAGAACGTTACCGGTAGTCCTAAGGTCGCGTATCATAGCCGACATAACCCTCAAATGTTCAGGCATGGAATGTTGGGGGTTCATTTTATAACTGTCGAACTTCAATGTTAATGCGCGCAACCTAGTTGCCGTTGTGCCACCAAAAACAATTTCCAGCTGGCTCCACATTTCTTGGGCAGTAGCGTAGTTTTCAAACTCGCCAATAAGATCATTGTGCATGCTAGCTAACATAGTAAAGCGCGCACAACGATCTTTCTTGACCCAATTTTGATAAGTTTCCATGTTTCGGCGGTCTTGGGCAGTGGTCCCCTCTTCGGGGACAGTCATCGTATTGGTCAAGGTTTCAAGTACTTCTTGCTCATTCAGGAGATACTGGATTTTCTTGTGCCACATGTCATAGTTTTTCCCATCCAATTTCTCTCCCTTAACAAGATCAGCAACAATAGTCTTCGAGGCCATTTCACTACATTTATTTGCGCATTGGAAATATTTAGCACATTACAATAATTTTATCCTAAAACCCTATTAAGCAAATAATGATTATAACCATGGATAGAGATCAAAAATCTGCAATGCTCGCAGTCATCACTCCAACACATGGTGTAAATCATTATTTCTTAATTGATTTTTAGACAAAATTTCCAATGAATCAATATAACAATAAGAGGATGGGACTAGCTATTTTAAGTCCCTAATTAATATTTTATGCAAGAATGGGAGGCAAAAATATTATACAAACATAAGTGCAAAAATTCACCCCCTTACAAATAAAAAACAAATGTGGGTGTTGCACTTATTCCATATAATAAGTTTGTCTCTGGTCTCTATCATCAATGAGAGCCCATCTCCAAACGCATACAAATATTAATCCCTTACCATCCATGCCAACATGCAACAACACATAATGGGTAAAGGCATGGATGGTTCCACCACACTCCTTCTAAGAAGATGGGTAAAGTCCAACAACTTAGGGTACAATAGTTTGCGCCGTAACGCAGCAAAAACAATCCATACATGATAAACTGAATTCATCGAATTACTTACTATCATGAGAAAAACCAGAAGCAATAGGATATAGATTCGAACCTATATCAATCCAAAAAGACGAGAACATATATTTAATCTGTGCGGTCTACCATCTAGATTGGCTTCTTCAAATCACATTGATTTGGGGTGTCACGGTCCAGAAATTAGTCGCAAAAGCCTAGTTTTTTTATATATATTCTATAAAAACTGACCAATAGTTGTTTAGTTTTAATCCATCTTATATCCAGAAAACTTGTCAAAAATAACTCACAACAATGCTCCATATTAGTTTACTACTAGAAAATAGAACATTAATCCATCTGTTTGAAAAGAAGCAGAGCCCAATCTCTATTGTTCAATAAAAAATATTTTGTTCTACTGGGCTCTCAAGTCACATGGAAAAACAAATATTGATCAGACCCCCACTTGGCACTAGACTTGTCAACACAAAAACGTGAGATTTAATATGAGCACCCAGTGCTCCAGCTTCATGCGTGGCCATGCCGCCCCAAATCCGGCGCACCTCGCAATCGATTAATCTAACTATTCACTGGACCCACTCAATAATCATCACAGAAGCCAAGACCAATTAGATGTTCTCACTACTGCTTGATTTGCATCTGTCATTTTTTTTCTTTTGAATAAAACAGAACATCATGTATTTGTATCCGAAATTTAAAAATGGAAACAAGCCTAAGTGTTTCATGCGAGAGCAAGCCCTAATGGCTCTGATACCAATGTTAGATATATTCGAAAGCATGTAAATCACATAAGACTTACATTATGAAGCGCAGCGGAATACTTCGGGCTTTTCAAGATCTATGAACCGAGACACGCTCTACAAGCACGAACTTCGAACACCGACTAGAACTCGAACACGGAACGAACACGGACACCATCGTCTTCTAATCTCGCCGAGTAGAGAAGACTACTAGAGTCTGCTCTTAATGTCCACACCACAAATCCTAGGGTTCTTAGATGGAAACCCTAGAGAGAGAAGATATTTCGCAGGAGAGTATTTTCTAGAGGAGAATGAGAGATAGAACTCTAACTTTGTGTATTGTATCTCTCTCCAAATATCTGCAAGACTATATTTATAGATAAAAGTCCTAGAGTTCAAAGTCTCCTAATAGATGTAGGTGATCTATTATCTTTGAACTCTCCTAACAGATAGAGATTAGGAGTCTGTCTCATCCTTCTAACCAACCCAATCACATAACCCATGTGGACGACCCATGTGGGTTGTGTCCGGTCCGAACCGACCCATTTTTCTAACAGGTACAATGAACGTAGATTCGACAAATAGATCTTAGGATTCGTGATGGGGGTACACAAACACCGATAAGACTTCTTGTAATCGTACAACATTTTTAATGCATAATTCATTCCCATAGTTTTTACCCGTATTGGGGTTTTTCACGTAAACCTTACCTCTTTTGATTGTTCTTCGATTGGTTGTTTTCCATTGTGCTATTGGTCTAGTTATTGATTGTGGATTAATAATCGAAAGAGACAAATACATATCAACTCTATAAATCTAGGCAAGCTAGGGTTTTTCAATTAGGTCCAGAAAAGTTTTTATACAATTAAAAGTCTATAAAGTAAAGATATCTATTTTGGTTAAAAATTATTGCGTCTGGTTTGTTTTGTTTTGTTGATCGATATTGTCTACTTACTCACAAGTATAAGTGAGTTTTCTCTTATTTTGATTTCAAAAAATGATCATTAGAGAAAACTAAGTTAAACGTAAAAATATAAAAGGCAAATTTCACTTAGACCCCCTGAGGTATCTGCTTAGCTCCGCAACCTCGCCTTCCAATATAAGGTTGGAAACCCCAAACATAGGGTTAGGTCGTCGGTAGCATAATAACCGGAAAGTCCGGGATCGTACCCATAGAGAATCGAAAATAGCTTATTCGGAATGTAGGTTTTATATGATGAATTGTGGCGTTTAAGACGGCAAACTTGATTTTACATTGAAAGTGGAAATACTAAGGAAAAAGACTAGAAATGTACTTTATGAACTAAAAGAGGCAAGTCTAGGGATCGTCTATCCCTTGCCAAAGGCCGCTACTGGTTCTCAATTATAACTCAAGCGAGAGTCACGACCGCGTGCTCACGCCCGGAAGATTTAGCTTTAAAAGACTTTGTTTATCAAGAGATGTGATTAAACGACACTAAACTAACTTATTTTTACTAATGTATCTAACACATAGAAGGTCACAAGCCCTCGATATGTCGCTTACCAAGACCGCTTGACTAAACGTCATATCAAGGAGTTAACACCCCTCGATTAGACCAAAATGGCTAGGTTAATTAAATTCCTAAAACCATGATTTTAAACCCGAAGATTCGAGAACCAAAAACCACCTAAATCATTAGAAAAGAGTAACCCGAGACTTAGCCACAATACTACTCACACATATTGAAAAGACTAAAAATTATGCTAGGAAAGGAAAACATGATTAACTGATAAAAACGTAAATAAACTTGATATTAACGAAAATCCAACAAATAGCTACAACATTAACAAACGAAAAATTAACGTACGAACTAAACTTACTTGAGTTCTTAAGAAATTAAACTTGAACAACAATTGAGATCTCTCCTAGAGAGAGAACTAAAACTGTAACAACTCCAATTTTTAATAAATAAAATCTCTTTGTTTATTCAAAATTCTCTAATTTCTCTTGGTTGGCTCTATAATTTTCTTGTTAATTTCTAATAATCACTCATGATTAGATTTGAGACTGCTAAATTATATTTATTGGCTATAGATTCTTCTTGGCAAGTATAGTTAGATACTAACCAATTAGTTGGAGAAACCTATCTACTAATCCATTTAGTTACCTTTTAACTATTACCCATTGGACAATAAATGTTAGGGAAATCTTTATCCATTGGACAATAGAAAACCTAGATTTTCTACCAAAAGTATTTACTAGATTTTGTTAAAATACCCATATGTAGTTATATATACACATGCCTAAAGGACATATGATATTATTCTAATATATATAGTACCACACCCTTTTATCCATTGGTCAATAACTACTAGGAAAATTATTACCCATTGGATAATAGAGTTAGTCTTACCAACAAGTACTAAGGTTTATTAAATAAATCATTTCTTAGATTGCCCATGTGATGATATACTTATATATATATATGTGTGTGTGTGTGTGTGCAGTTATTTTCAAATAAGGAGGTCCTTATTTTAGTTAAAATAAGGACCTCTCCATTCCTCTCATTTCCTGTTCGAATTTCGATGATCCGAGCTGCGCAATGTGTTCAGAACGTGATTTTAAGAGTACCCGTGAGAAATCAGCAAAAAAAATGACCGAGAAGAGCTTCATCCGAGCAGTTTTTATTTGAATCGTTCGATAAAAAATAAACAAAAACTGCTCGGATGAAGCCTTTCTGGTCATTTTTTTTTGCTAATTTCTCGCGGGTATATCCTTCAAATCACACTCTGAACACATTGAGCGGCTTGGATCATTGAAATTCTATCGGGAAATAGAGGTCCTTATTTTATTAAGTTAAGGTGGTCCTTAGGAGAAGGAGACTCTATGTGTGTGTGTATGTACCTTATAGATTTAATACCCTAGATTTCCTAGGTACACTGATACAATATCATAATAAGAACATGTGCCAATTTAGACTATTTTAATAAGGAATTTTGATTTGAAAATCTACCTAGATTGCATGGTACACACTTTATATATATATTCAGTCATTTTCAAATAAAGAGGTCCTTATTTTAGTTAAAATAAAAACCTCTCCATTCCTCTCATTTTCTGTTCGAATTTCGATGATCTGAGCCGCTCAATGTGTTCAAAACGTGATTTTAAGAGTACTCGCGAGAAATCAACAAACAAAATGACCGGGAAGGGCTTCATCCGAGCAATTTTTAATTGAACCGTTTGATAAAATAACAAACAAAAACTACTTGGATGAGGCCTTTCCAGCCATTTTTTTTTGCTAATTTCTCGCGGGTATCCTTAAAATCGCGTTTTGAACACATTGAGCGGCTTGAATCATCGAAATTCTTTCGGGAAAGAAAGGTCCTTGTTTTATTAAGTTAAGATGGTCCTTAGAAGAAGAAGACTATATGTGTGTGTGTGTGTACTTGGACTTATATATACTTATATTAAAACAAAAGTACACATGTGTTTATTAGAATAGTTTAATAGGAAAATTTTGGCTTTGAAATCCCATTAGATCACATAGTACCTTAAGTACATTTCTATATATATGTTTACTTGTACATAGAAGTATGTGTGTGTGTGTGTATATATATATATGTACTAGTGCTAAGAGAGAGAGAGAGAGAGAGAGAGAGAGAGAGAGAGATTGCCGAGAGAGAGAGGGAGAGTGGCCGAGAGAGAGAGGGAGAGAGAGAGAGAGACAGAAAGAAAGAGAGAAGAAGAGAGAAGGAGATTTGGTTGTACTTTGACTTGATCTTCCATGATCTTTTCCATATATGGTTGTATACTTTCCAAATCTCCCATTGTCCTTATTTGTACATTTACCAATTTTAAACTTTGTACAACCCCTCATTTCCTCCACCAATCTTTCCATAATCCAATCCAAAGTACCAAATCTAGCTTTGCATGCCTAAGAACTAGGTAGGAGTTGTACAAGCAAACCATGACCTAACCTATCAAGCTTGACAAAAGAAAAAAAAGTGAGATATATATATATATGTATATATATAGAGAGAGAGAGAGAGAGAGAGAGAGAGAGAGAATTCGGATGAGAGAGAGGGAGGGAGGAGCCTTGGCCTATAAATAGCAAGCTTATTCAAAGCTTAAACTCACACCTTCACTCGTTGCTCCAACTTCTCTGTAGAATTTCTAAGTTTTCCAAGTTCCAAAGTTCAAGTTTCTTAAGTTTCCTTGAAGTTCTTGAGAGCTACCACCAAATCACTCCAAAAACCATCCCTAGATCTTTAAAGTAGCCTAGTTTAATTAGCAAAGTTGTTTCTAGGAAGAGAAAATCGATCTCTCTTCCTTTCAAAACACTTCGGAGCCGTTACGCCGCCGATTCACAAAACCAACGACCTATTCTCAAAACCGACCAACCACCAAGAAGAGAGATAGAATCCCTTGTCCCCTAACTCTACGTATAGAACCGTATGTTAGAAAAGAATGTTTTTACTCTTTAGTTCAAAGTATAACGACTTATTTTTAATCGATTGTTACTCTATTAAACATATGTTGTTTAGAACTTTCCACAAAGGAAGAAAGTACGGATTTTAAAAGATTGGAATATTATCGCTTGACCAGAAGTATTCAGATTTTGATCTTTAAAAGGGTTATAAGCATGCTTACATGAATTACTTGTATTACTTGTGGTATAATAATAAGTTGAATGATCTTGTTAGTTTAGTTTCAAGATTAGAATGAATGATTTATGATTACATGTGAAGTCCTACTGTGGAGTCAATGCATGAAAACGAGACACGGAAATCGAGAAATTAGAAAAATGACACCTAGGGTGTGGTTAACGAAAAGGCGTGTTTTGAAAAGGTGAAATGTTTTGAAAACCACAATGTGGCCGGATGTGGTAGCCCATTGTGTGGTGTGTGTTTTGTGTGCCAATGGAAACCCGGTGCGGCGGAACCATTGTGAGGATACTCGGGAGACCGGAACGGCGGAACCGAGGTTGGATGTGTGGCTTGGTTATCCGCGTAGAGGAGCCAATGCAAAGTGTGCCAATGGGAACCCGGTGCGGTGAAACTATTGTGAGGATACTCAGGAGACCGAAACGGCAGAACCAATGTCAGGTGTGTTAAAATGATTTTTTTTGAAATGATGATATGGTTTATGAGGAATGGAAAATGATGACACAGTTTATGACGAGTTGCGTAGGAGAAACGCAGAGAATCTTGGACACCAACGCTAGTTGAATAATGAATGCGGATGTGACATTATTAATTGTTGTGTTAGGTATGCATGTTCTATGTGAAAATCATTAGTATTTATGATCTAATGTTCATAAGATAAGAGTTAGTGGGTATGGGTTATTCTATTGAGCGTTGTAGCTCATGGTGTTACCTTTTGGTGACCCTGACATATTATATTAGTGGCGACGCCGGTATAATGTGCCAGGCCTCATAGATGAACATGGTGAGCTGTACACTTTGGAGGCTTTTGGAGCCGAAGAGCTTGCTAGGATGGAAGAGCAGGCGGAGCAGTAATTAGGAACCCTAGTTCCCTCCCGTGTTGGATAAAAATACTCTTGTGAGACTTTGTAATGTAATAATGAGCCAGACTCACTTTGTTTTTGTAATAAAATGTCTTATTAACGTATCCAAAATTGGGGGCGTTATAACTTGGTATTAAAGCTTTAGGTTCAAAACCTCGGCCATGGGTAGAATGGGTAGAACCATAAGATAGTTTGACCGTTGCACAAACGTGAATTGAGTTTAAGTTTACCATCCCAAATTGGGTGGAATTCTGACAAAACAATCTTCGGATTGAAGCAAGGCGTAGGAAATTGGCAGTACCACCGAGTTAGGAATTCCCGAACAATTGGATGATGACTTAAATCAAGGATCAAATGTGGAACTTAGAAACTCGAAAGTTTTCTTAATGTTAGTAAACCTTTGTCTAAAAACGTTACTAATTGAGGTTAAACTTTTCCTTGTAGATGAACCAATCAAATCTCTATCAAGCCAACCTGCTAGCTGAAGCTCACCATTTTGTAAGTACCTTAAGGTCAATGACGAACCAACTAGTGGGAGATCCTTACTTTCCCTATGCTTTCCCCTACACTCATGACTACTGCCAAGATCATGGCACCATCATACTTCCCGAGGAGGAGGATGATGCTGAAGCAGTACTCGTCCTAGTCCAAATAGCACCCCACAATGATGTGGAATTTCTAATTGAGGAGAACAACGCCGAAGCAGCCCCCGCCCTAGTTCCAATAGCACCCCCCGATAACATGATTGAGGAAGTTGAGGAGGATCCCGAAGAAGATCCCGAGGAAGAAGATCCCGAAGAGTTTCCCGTGGAGGAACCAATGGGCTGGGAATCGGATGATGAGGGAATATTGATTTACGAAGTAGAACCAGTAGAGTGGGGCATGCCCGACTTCATGGACATAACAGCTGACTCTGGAGATGTACCCCCGCCACCTTTCCAGACCGACATAGGCGCATATAGAGTCGAATTTCCGGACATCTTCTAGACTTGTTAGGAAAAACTTAACGGGTGGTTGGACCTTTTGTTGTAATCAAGATGCAGTAGGAAGTTTAGGCTAATATAAGCCATCTATGATGTACTTGTTTCATTAATGAAAAACTTGTATTTTCCTTTTTGCATATGATCACTACTTATGTGTACTTGTATTTATTTACGTTCAGTCTACTCCGTACACCATTAAGTCTAATATATAATTTTTCCTTATTGTAGCAATGGATAGCCGCACCTTTGTTGCCCCGATCACAGTAGTAGATCTGTTATATTACAAGACCTTGCTAGCACCCGAGAGCCTCATTCCCATACCCCACCTGGGAGTCCGCGACCCCAAGACCGTTGACCAGCTATACGAGCTAGTTGTGATGACACCCTTTACCAATGAGGATCGCACATGGCAGTCGACCCTCAGGACCCACAGCTTAGGGAGCTAGCCGAAAAGATTCGCCAAGAGGGGGAGCGTTGGCACGAAATAAGAGAGAAGGAATGGATGGAGCAGTTGAGAGAGTTTTTTTGACTCATTCCACCTCGTCAGTAGAGTAGTAGTATTAGAATAAGATTCTGATAGCTTGAGTTGCCCTTGTGAGCACTAAGGCTAGAAGGACCATGTAGTAGGAATGGTAGGATCGTTTCAACTTGTATTAGGAATCTTATCTTATTGTCTTATAGTAGAACTCTATGTTTATGATTGTAATATTCTGTTTATCTATGAGAAGCTTGCCTTGTTTTAAGAAGTACGGTTGCATATTATATGATAATTGTGTTTACAAAAGGAAAATTGTTAAGTAGACTAAAACTCCCCATTTCAATTTTTACTCGTAGATGGTGAACCGACGCAGTGGACTAGGTTATGAGAACGGTGAATCCTCTAACCCCAACCCCGACCTAGCTCAAATCATGCAAGCGCTCGTAAAAGCCTTAAACGCCAACCGCCGAAACCAAAACCGCGATGATGAACCTATGACCCAAACCCAAGCGATGAACGAATTTTGCAAACGCCAACCTTTGACCTTCAACGGAGATACCAACCCCACCGTGGCTGAAAGAAGTCAAGGTGATCCTGGACACCTTGGAGATTAACCGAGATGGAAATCGTGTAGCCTTAGCCACATATCAACTGAAAGGAGAAGCCCGTTATTGGTGGGATCTGATGGAGGCAACCCATGCCATAGCCACCATGACATTTGCCGAGTTTGAAACCCTATTTCTCGACAAGTACTTTCCCACGCCTCTTCGTTTGGCCAAGGAACAAGAGTTCCTAAACCTGAAACAAGGAACGATGACCATCACTCAATACACGACCAAGTTTGAGGAACTGTCCCGCTACGCCCAAACTACCATTGCAACAGAGCACAAGAAGGCGAGAAGGTTTGAGTGGGGGCTGACCACTACTAGAAGGGTTGTGGTAGCTCAAGCTTTTCCCACCTATACCGGTGTTGTGAAGTGTGCTCTTCGACTGGAGAGTGAAGAGAATGACTTCAAAACCTGATGGAGGAAGGCGACAAGCAACACTGGCGGACCTATCCGAACTTAACCTTCCAACAACATTCGTGGACCCTACCAAACCCTTCACCCCGTCGCAAAACAACCAACCTTGGAAGACTGTTGCACCAGGACGTTGTGAACCGCAGAGGGGCGGTAGAAACATAGCAACAGTTTAGTACTTCAACTATCAGGCTATGGGCCACTACAAACGTAAATGCCCCCAACCCCAGAGGGAGAGAACTGAAAGTTTTGGAAGCCAGAAAGCTCAACAGCCGGGACAGGACGGATTTGGGAAGCAAAACCCAGGAGGCCCATCACAATAGCTGAATGGGCAGAACAAGGGGAAGCAGCCCGCGGGAACCCAGCAAGGCACTGGAGGACGCATCTTTGCATTACAGACTGAGGAGCAGGAGCAGGAATAGGATCCCTCTAAGATCCAAGGTATGCTATTATTGTATAGTACCTACATACAAGCATTGTTTGACTCTGGAACATCGCATTCGTTTATATCTTCTGCCTGTGTAACTGCTCTAGCACTAGAAACAGAACCCCTAAGTACGAGTATAAAAGTCAAATCGCCGTTGGGGGGGAGTATAGCTGTTAATCTAGTATGTAAAGGGTGCGAGATAGAAATAGCCAACCTGCGTCTGACATGCGACCTCAGGGTGATCGACATAACAGATTTCGACGTAATCCTTGGAATGGACTGGCTATCAGCTCATCGAGCGGTCTTAGACTGCTATCAGAAGACGATGACGGCTCATACCTCTGAAGGAACTCGTTTGCAATTTAAGGGGGATAGACAAATAACAAGTTCAACGACGAAGAGATCCTGGTGGCAGAACCAACTGTTTGGATGGCTAGCTAGTCTCCAAATGGAAGAAATCGACCGGATGGAATTAGGATAACCGCACATCATTTGCGAGTACGCCGATATTTTCCCTGAAGAACTTTCGGATTTACCACCTCAAAGAGAGATAGACTTCTTTATAGAACTCCAACCGGGAACAGCACCAATCTCCATGGCACCGTATCGAATGGCCCCTGCAGAACTAAAGGAGCTCAATACCCAATTGTAAGAGTTGTTAGACAAAGGATTCATCAGACCAAGTACATCACCTTGGGGAGCGCCAACATTGTTCATGAAGAAGAAAGAAGGAACACTTCGACTTGGTATCGACTATCAGAAGTTTAACCAAGTCACAGTCAAGAACCGATATCCGTTGCCTAGGATCGATGACCTGTTTGATCAATTAAGAGGAGCAACTTGCTTTTCTAAAATCAATCTCCGTTCAGGCTACCATCAGTTAAGGATTCGGGAGGAGGATATTGCCAAGATAGCCTTTCGCACCAGATACAAACACTACGAGTTTATAGTGATGTTGTTCGAACTGACCAACGCTCCGGCAGTATTCATGTGTCTCATGAACAAGATAATTTGTAGTGGTGTTCATTGACAACATCTTGATATACTCCACCAATAAGGAGGAGCATGAGGAATACCTTCGGATAGTGCTACAAGTACTCTGAGATAGCCAACTTTATGCCAAGGCAAGTAAATGCGAGTTTTGGCTAGAAGTGGTTAGGTTCTTGGGGCACGTAGTATCTAAGGAAGGAATAGCGGTGGATGAAAGTAAAGTTGAAGCAGCGCTGAATTGGAAATAGCCGACCTTAGTATTCAAAATCAGTAGCTTCCTAGGATTGGCTGGATACTATCGAAGATTTATACCGGACTTCTCAATTCTCACCAAACCTATGACAAGATTGACTCAAAAAGGAGTAAAGCTGGATTGGAATGAAGCTTGTGAGAAGTCTTTCCAAGAACTGAAAAAGAGACTGACCAGTGCACCGATACTCATCATTCCCCAGCGGGGTGTAGATTATACGGTTTACTGCGGTGCGTCAAGAGATGGCTTGGGATGCATGCTGATGCAGAACGGGAAGGTCGTAACCTACGAATCCCGACCGCACGAGAGGAATTACCCCACTCACAACCTAGAATTGGCTGAAGTAGTATTCGCCCTCAAAATTTGGCATTACTATCTGTGGGGAGAACAATTCAAAGTTTTCACCGACCACAAGAGCCTCAAATATCTGTTCACTCAAAAGGAGTTGAATCTGAGACAGTGCCGATGGATGGAATACTTGGAGGACTACAAATTTACGCTTTAGTATCACCCCGGCAAAGCCAATGTGGTAGCTGACCCTCTAAGCTGAAAGGATAGGACACAAAAGGTTAAGACAGCTATTAAGGAATGGGAGATGGTAGACACCCTCAACGAGTTCAAGCTGCGACCATCGTCAGAGAACGGGAACGCTCGATTGTACGCTCTAGTTGTGGAACTGGCACTTCACCGAAAAATCTTACTAGCCCAAACATTCGAGCAGGATTGCGAGTTCATCCGGTATCGAATCCGAGAAGGAAAGATGCTACCAGGATGGACAATCAAGAAGGATAACAGCCTGAGATTCAAGGGAAAGGTGTTCGTACCTAATATTGGAACCCTTCGAGAAGCTGTACTCCGAGAGGCTCACCATTCGAACTTCGCAGTTCACCTTGGCGGTACAAAGATGTATCATGACCTGCGAAGAACGTACTGGTGGGAAGGAATGAAAAAGGATGTAGCCCGATTTGTATCTACCTGCTTGGTGTGTCAACAAGTCAAGGCTGAGCATTAAAAATCGGGAGGAGATCTACAACCTTTACCGATTCCGACCTAGAAGTGGGAGCACATCTCGATGGATTACGTGACTGGATTGCCAAGATCCGCCAAGTCCAACACAGCCATTTGGGTAATCGTGGATCAACTCACCAAATCCGCGCATTTTCTACCTGCCAAGATGACAAAGAATGTAGAACAGCTGAGTTTGTTGTACATTCAAGAAATCGTACGACTACATGGAGTACCTGTCTCAATAGTATTTGACAGAGACCCACGTTTTGTATCACACTTTTGGAAAGGATTGCAGAAAGCTTTGGGAACAAACGTAAGGCTTAGTACAGCCTTCCACCCTCAGACAGATGGACAACGGAGAGGATAATACAGACATTGGAGGACATGTTGAGAGCTTCTGCCTTGGATTTCTCCGGAAGCTAGGAGCAGACTTACCATTGGTAGAGCTTGCCTACAATAACAGCTACCAAGCAAGTATTGAGATGGCACCGTACGAAGCTCTATACGGCCGACCCTATCGATCTCCAGTTTGCTAGATAGATGCTAGGGAAACAGAATTGATTGGACCTGACATAGTGCGGGATACCACAGAGAAGGTCAAAACCATCAGACAAAGGATACAAACCGCTCAGAGTCGACAGAAGAGTTATGAGGATAAGAGAAGCCGACCATTAACCTTTGCCGTGGGAGATCATGTGTTCCTGAAGAACAGACCGAAGAAAGGAGTTATCAGATTTGGGAAGAAGGGAAAGCTGTCCCCACGCTACATCGGACCCTTCGACATCATAGAGAAGATTGGGAAGGTTGCGTATCATCTAGCCCTACCGCCACAGCTAGATAGAGTGCATAACGAGTTTCATGTTTCACTGCTCCGCAAATATCTCGCTTTACCCACCCATGTCCTCAACTGGGAAGACCTCTCCATCGAAGAAGACGCGACATACGAAGAGGAACCAATAGAGATTCAAGACCAAAGCAAGAAGATAATCTGGAACAAGACCATCAAATTGGTACGAGTTCTGTGGAAGCACCGTGGATCTGGAGAAACCACATGGGAGAGAGAAGAAACCATGAAAGCAAACTACCCTCACTTGTTCGAATCCGAGCGTACACCTAATTTCGAGGACGAAATTGTTTAAGGGGGTAACAACACCGATTTTTAATAAATAAAATCTCGTTGTTTATTCAAAATTCTCTAATTTCTCTTGGTTGGCTTTATAATTTTCTCAATAATTTCTAATAATCCGTCACGATTAGATTTGAGACTGCTAAATTATATTTATTGGCTATAGATTCTTCTTGACAAGTATAGTTAGATTCTAACCAATTAGTTGGAGAAACCTATCTACTAATCCATTTAGTTACCTTTTAACCATTACCCATTGGACGATAAATGTTAGGGAAATTTTTATCCATTGGACAATAGAAAACCTAGATTTTCTACCAAAAGTATTTACTAGATTTTGTTAAAATACCCATATATAGTTATATATACACATGCCTAAATGACATATTGTAGACAGCCCATTCTGGACCATCCAGATAACGCCATTTTACGGTTTTTTATTTCTCAAATGATGATTATGATCAAGAATAGTCTGAGGACGATGGTGTGTTTGAGCTTTGAGCGTTCCGAACCTCATTCAAACCCATTTCAAACCCTTCAAACGAGAACCAAACGGCCCCAGCAAAACCCAAACTGGCTTACGCCAGTACTGTGCTGACGTACGCCAGTGAACTGCCACGTGTCGGTCATCGACCGTTGACTCAGTTATCACTGGCGCACGCCGGTCAATACATGGCGCACGCCAGTCAAGCCCAGTCAAATCAACTTTATTCAGCCACATGGACAAGACTTTTGTGCCACCCTGACGTGGGCTACAGTCCCCCTGATGATTACACTCGGCAGGGACGTTCCCCCTCTCTCCTACACCCTCCATCAAGCCAAGTCCCATGCATTTAATGCATGGGAGGCTCTCTCCTAACCTAAACCCAACTTCCTAACCCAACTGATCAGCTCCCCTTCCTCAGTCTCTCTCTCTTCTATAAATACCCCCCTTGCATTCATTTGTAAGGGGTTAACCACATTAAAGAGTCCAATCCCTCCTTCTCTCCCCTGTTGTTCTCTATCTCTCCTCCTCCATTGAAAGAGAAAGGAGAGAAGCCAACTTTCATACACCCCATTGTCATTCAGTCACCATCCAACCTCCATCTTCAACCTTAAAGCTCAAAACCACCTCCAAACCTCAACACAAAAAGGTATACCACCTTTGCGTGGCTTTCTATTTTCGACTCCTGAGGGGAACCAGTAAGGTCCAGGCTAGTAGTCAATACTAGTCCTGGCCTTAAATTGGTAAAATATAACAATCGTGTGAGATGAAACATAGCGCACGCCAGTCCCGTCATGCTGTACGTCGGTCATGGCAGTATGTCCACCACTGGCGTGGGGATCATTGATCGTCCACTTTTACTTGCTTACATTTCTGTTATCACATTAGCATGCTAATAACCAGTTTTACAGCTTTCCGTATCCTAGAACTGTTTAGATGCAGCGTTCAATATTTGCTTTTATCTGCTTTAGAGGGCTTCTGGGATCTCTCTTGTCATGTTCCAGAACCTAGATGGTGCAAAGCCAAGCACTGACCAAACGGTGAAACTGGCGTACGGTCTCTTAAGACTGGCGTACGGCAGTGTTACCAGGATCCAGTGGCTTGCCCTTGCACCTAGCTTGGTCTTGGCCTCTTTTCATGTCCCCAAACTGTTTTATGGGGTATTCTGTTTCTTCTCGTGGCTTCAAGCCATTCCTGCTATCTATGTTTTTTATATATATGCTAATATTAACTGCGTGGTTTGTCCTGGGTGTGCACTGGTCCCTTTCCAGAGCCCAGAGGGTTGCAAACAAAGACTGTGAGACCAGATAAGTGGAGTACGCCAGTTACGTGGTGGCGTGCGTAGGTCGTATCAGCATGTAGTGGTTCGGCCAGTGCATATTGGTGCGGTACCTACTCACGTCCCTTCAGAGCAGCGTAGTCCAATTTATTCAGACTGCTCTCAGTGCTTGTTCTCAATCTATGTTCATCATTGCAAGTAAATCATCATCCACAAACATTTTGTCACATAACTGCAATTTGTTATAGTTTTTAATCCCCATTAACTGTTCCCCCTCCCTAACTGGTTAAAAATGATTAATGAGAGAAAAGTGCAAACATTTTACGAAATGCCTGAGTAGAGACCGATCTCCGGATTGAGCGAGAGGGGTGCCATAAAACCCTTTCCCTCTCGTAACCTGGCTCCCGAACCTCAGATGTCGAAGGTGACAATGGACCAGTCTACGCCTTTTTCAAAAATCAAACAAACGTAGCAAATGTTTTTGAGTTCGATTCCTTGGGTGCATACCGCGAAAACCCGAGTGGCGACTCTGAATCGAGGCATTTCGCCGCGCTTTTCAAAGAGGGCCGCACCCGATTTTTAAAACGAAAATCGAAGATTTTGGGGTGCGTGCCCATAGTGGCGACTCTGCTGGGGATCTCATTGCATTGATTGGTATTTGGCAATTAATACATAATTGAACAATTTTCAAAAGTCTGTCAAAACAATACGCTTCGCGCTACTAAAGAACGGAATGGTAACGTAACAGGATCTCAGCATCCGACCAATCCGAACTGGGGCTTTTACTATTGTTCATTTGTGTAATTTTCTCCAAGTTTTAAATAATAAAAGTGAGCAAAACTTCAAAAGGCATTTTTTCCAAAACGTTGCATTTCTCTCTCATCAAATCATTCTTTGGCATTTTCCGTTCGCATCGATGGTTGGTCAGCCCCGTTGAGGTGTTTTGGGTAACCGGCACAATTTATTGGAGCCCGGGGTCCTTGAACGCCCAACAACCTTGGACGATGATGAGTCGTACTATCGTTCGACCATTGCTTTGCTATACGCGTCGCAAAAGGAGGTATTCGCAGCTCTAGTCAGAGGAACTCCTTAAGCCAAAACCGGCCTCTACACGCTTACAAAGCACTAGAACCTTTCAACTTAGGACAGGAACCCGCAGGGTAGGATTATTTGCAGCTAACTCCCATATTCTGTCTATGTGTTACTGCTTTCCTTATCGCATGCCTGTACATACATTCATGACCGCTTTGCGTAGGAGCATGCTAGGGCGGCTTTAGGATTTGTCTTTTGTCGAGTTTGTCTTGCGCCCATTCGACGTTGCCTTAGACCGACGACGAGTCGTGCATCTCGATGTTGCACGTTACCAAAAATTTCAAGTTCTTAGTCAATGAGGCTTCGGGAAATCAATACTTTCTAAGTCTTTATCTAATGCCCGATTGAGGTTTCAAGCTGAAAAAACTAGGAACAACGAAGAGAATGTCGTGATGCTTACACCATTCAGGTTAAAAGTGCTAATCACTTACACCCTTCAGGCTCCATCACAGTGCTGCTTACGCCACTTCGGTTACGGTATCACGCCATCTACACCGAGTTGTTCCGAGCTCAAATTTTGAAACTTCGACAGTGGAAAAGTCAAAGGCTTAGGCTGTTTTGGCATCTCTTAGTGACAGTCGATTCAATCAAGGACACACCGTCGAAAAGAAAATCCGAGGATTCTATGGCAAATGTCTGAGTGTCATAAGGCAGGCTCTCTCTAGCTCAAGAGTCTAGGAGGACACCGACGACGATGACATGCTCATTTTCCATTCTTTTCGATTCTTTCAAATAAAATGATTGCAGGCTATCACTGAGTTCTTGTACTTTGCTGTCTAGTCATGCCGATATCAAAGCAGGGGTCCGAAATCAAGAGCCAAACCTACTTGGGATCGTCCGTCAGGTCCGTCTGAAGATTTGATTCGGGATTTGTCTCTCAGTCGATCACAACAGAAGCTTTAGTTTGCACCTTGTCAAGGGAGGATTCGCCACCAACTACTCCGCACAAGTCCCCTCCGTCTACTCCATCTTCGCCTGCATCGCCAAAACTTATTAAGACAGAGACTCTAGCCATGGCAGATGTCCCACCCCCGAATCTCGCTACTGTATTGGCGGATCTCCAGCACAACCTAGCCATCATGCAGCAAAGGGCCAACCAGGCCGACGCCTCTATGGCCAATCTTCGCACCCTAATCGAAGAACGACTTCCCCTTGCAGCAGGAGGGGAAGGCGGTGAAAGGTGAGAGTGGGAAGTCACTGTCGAAGAGGGCCCTGTGATCGAAAATCCTACTCCGAGCCCGAAAATGGCAGATTTGATAGCCAAAATGGCGAAATTGGAAAAAGCAGTCGCTAAGTCCGAAAGGAAAGGGACATGAGTGCTAGACATGGATCACCTTTGCCCATTCCCGAATGCCAGGTTACCCGATCAATTCAAGATGCCCGACTTCGCAAAGTTCGACGGGACCGGAGATCCGAAAACTCACCTATTGGCTTATCATGGTGCAATGAAGCTACATGGTGTCGGGGAAGACGCAATGGCTCAGCTGTTTCCGCAAACCCTTGCCGGCCCCGCCTTTCAGTGGTTCTTATCACTCGACATTTCCAAAAGACGGACATGGGAAGACATCGGCACTACCTTCAAAGCTTAGTATACCTTCAAAGCTTAGTATAGCTACAATGCCCAGCTCAGGATGACCACCCGGGAGTTGGAATCAACTAAGATGAATGCAAATGAGTCTTTCGCAAACTTTATCCAGAGGTGGAGGGCCAAGGCAACTCTCATGCCCGATCGCCCGAGCGAGAAGGACCAAATCCGCATCATTTCCAGCAATCTGCAGCCGAACTTTGCTATAAACCTTGTGTTGGTTCAAGGAGCGAACTTCGAGACTTTCTACGACTCCGGGCTGGCCATCGAAGAAGCCCTCCAAACTGGTGTTCTACCCAAAAGTGACGCTTCCTCTTCTACCTCAGTTCCAAAGTCAAAACCCCGTGCGTACACTGGAAACAACACTGCTCTATTTGGTGGCAATAGTTATGCCACGCACAACTTCTGCTAACAATGCCTCTGCCCAAAGCTCTAATCACATCGCCGATGTCAACCAAGTTCAAACCCCTCAGAGACCCCGAAACCGCAACCAATCCCGTAATTTTGCCAATTTTGAGGCGCCACTTTCCTCGGTATTGAAGAAGTTAGTCAAAACTGGACACCTTGGGCCTCTAGCCCCAACTCTACTTCCTCAAAATCCACCCCCCAGTCATAACCCCAATGCTTTCTGTGCATACCACCAGATGCCCGGCCATTACACCAACTCTTGCTATCGCCTTCGTCATGCGATACAAGATTTGGTGGACAATGGTACCCTCCTAACTCCACCTACTAAACCCAATGTCATTACCAATTCCTTGCCCAAACACGGCTCCAACCCGCAAGTAAACTAGATAACTCTCAGCTCCACCATATTCAATCCCACCGACCATATTACCTCAGCCAGCAACCCTAGACCAATCGTACCCTTTCCTTCTGAGCCAAGTGTTAACATGATGGCAGCCGGATGGGCCATGGAAGACAAAGCTAGGGAATGGGAGGAGCTTTGTACCGATTGGATCGAGTAGCACAACATGGGGTTTCCCGCACACCCTCAAGTCAATCAGATATGGCTAAACTAGTGGGAAGGAGAATGGAATGCAGCACAGACTGACCCACTGGACAGTCTCTCTTTGTTCGCACTCTTCTACCAGCTTGAGCTAGACCAGGTTGAGGTAGAAGCTGAGGAATACGTGTGGAATCCACAACCTGATGAATGGCAAATAGGTTAAGGTTTCAAAGCTAATTTGGACCAAAATGATATCAGTGAGGAATACTGGGATTACTACCAAGAAGGGAAGATCGTGTCTGATGTCCGTCGCCCACTCGGCGCCGTGTTACCTTTGGTGAATTCGATTGCGGGCATGGTCGACCGCCGCATCCATGAGTTTGACCCTACTCTCGACATTGTCTCTGTGGAATAGCCTCGCCCTATTATTTCGGCTCCCGGAGATGGCTGCTCAATCATGGTCCTGGATGCACCTCCTGCCGACCTTTAGGATGCAGAGGAAACCATCAAAGCTCCACCGCCTACTGATATTTGGGATGTGGACAATATTGTCGATTTGAACATGGGAAATGAAGTGTGGACTGTCAACACTGCCCTTGTCGATGGAGGATTTTGGGACGTTCCGTTTGTCACCAACCCGGGGACACCCTTTGAGGAAGATGTTGCGCAGGACCCTACTTTTTGGGAGGGATTAGTGACAGAAGATTTGGAATGGGACTCAGCTCTGGGGCCAGACTCGACCGCAACAGTTGTGTCAACAGACAAAGGAAAGCGCAAGTTGGAAGAGGTGCCAGCCGATCTGTGGAATTTTGTTGACTCGTCTTCCTGGTGGGATGTTGCCAACGTCACAAAGAGCGGCCAAGTATTCCAGCCATCTAATCTCCAAGCTGGAAGCTCATCCAATCTGCTTGCTCAGAAGACCACTGCTTCTGCCGCTCAGAGGAATGATCTGGTCTTTCCAAGTGGGGTTCCCGAAGAAGATGTTATTCTGAAACAGCTCGAATGAATTCCGGCCGCTGTGTCTATCTGGGGTTTGATATCATTGTCAAAGGAGCATTGTGAAAAGCTGTCCTCCGCATTGGCCCGGCTCACGATACCAATTGACATTACCCCTGAGGCCATGATTGCCCTTGTACTGCCGCTCCTCTCTAAGCATTCCGTCACTTCACCGAGAAAGACCTGCCCGTCAAAGGAACCGCTCATAACCACCCGCTGCACATCACTGTCAAGTGCCGGGGACATTGGGTGTCAACTGTGCTAACCGACAATGGTTCTGCCATCAATGTTTGCCCGATGAGAGTTGCCTACCGCTTGGGGCTCATAAAGAATGACTTAACACCCTCCAATCTGACCGTCAAAGCATATGACAGCACTCGCTGTGTGGTGAAAGGGACTCTGACTCTGAAACTTGACGTTGAAGACTTTGAAATGGACGTAGAATTCCATGTCGTCGATGTCCCTGCTACCTTTAACCTGCTGCTGGGCAGGCCATGGCTTCATAGGGCCGACATCATGGCAGTGCCTTCAACTCTGCATCAGAAGGTCATGCTGGGGCTCCCTACCGGGACTTTGACGATCTGTGGAGATTCTGGGATCCGCCCGCTCATGGATGATGGAACGCCTATTTTGGGAATTATGCACGGGGAGGAAGACTCAGGCTTTGGAGGTTTTTCTTTTGACATGTCAAGCTCAGTCCTTGCCATCGCCATGGATGATGATTTTACCATAAGTTCAACTGTCCTCGAGATGATGAGGAAAATGCCATTCATGCCTGGCCTAGGACTCGGGATCAACCAACAAGGGATCACTGAATTCCCTATCTTTCCTTTCACCGAAGGCTGCTTTGGTCTAGGTTACACTCCGCCGGCCAAAGAGCCAAAAAGAGGAAAGACACGGGAAAACCTCGGACCCTTTTTGGTAACCCCGATAGCTATTTTGTTCGGGAAGGAGGAGGCTCTACTTACTCGGGACAGATAGAGCCATTTTGGGATCCAGAGACTTGCACTTGGCTGCCAGGCTTCAAAATCTTTGCTATAGACACCTGGTCTGACGGTGAAGAGGAGATAGCCAAAAAGGAGCTTGCTAAGGGGGAATTCAAGAAACAGCTGGGTCAGACCAAGGAGAAGTTTGACTGACTGAGGGCTTTCGATCAGGGGGGTCTAGAGATGTTGTTCTCCCAAGTAGGTTTGGTTGGCAAGGGTGAAGAAACTGAGGTGCTGATGCTTGGGCCCGACTCATCAGATATTCTCGAGGATCCTACCTCTCTCATCGTGAAAGCGAAGGGAAGTATTAATAACTGCATTTTCACTCCACGCCTGACATGCATTGACGATGTATCTAAATCTGACACAGAGTCCTTCGAGTCTAAGTCTAGCTCAGAGTCGGAGTTTATGCCTCTCGGCCCTCCACATCGTAGCTTTTACTTTGAGTTCGAGTCGTTTGTACTTGGCAACCCTGTTGGGCTTTATGAAATGCATGATCCTGCTTCTGACTACTTTGCTAGCTTTTATATAAATTGTGTCGACTCTGACGATGAAGGAACAAACTTCGACGGGAACATCCCGGCTGAGTTACGTTCCCTCATTGAAAAGGAAGACGAAAGGCGTGCTCAGCCTCTAAAAGAAGAAGTAATTTTTATAAACTTGAAAGATGAGGATGACCCCTGCATGATGCAAATTGGTGCAAATCTGTCCCCGAAAAATCACACTGGAACAATCGAGCTTCTCAAAGAATTCTCTGAGGTTTTCACATGGTCCCACAAGGATATGACCGGTAATGATCCCGAAATAGTACAGCATCAAATCCCGTTAGAGCCTGGGGTTGTCCCTGTCAAACAGAAGCTCCGTAGGATGAGGCCAAATTGGGTTCAGAAAATCAAAGAGGAGGTTACCAAGCAGATTGACACAGGATTCATAAGGGTCGCAGAGTATCCCAAATGGGTTGCCAACATCGTGCCTATCCCCAAGAAGGATGGGAGAATCCGAGTCTGCGTCGACTTCAGGGACTTAAACAAGGCAAGCCCCAAAGACAGTTTTCCCTTGCCATATATTGACGTGCTTTTGGACAACATGGCGGGGCATGCCTTGCTCTCTTTTGTCGACGAATTCTCAGGATACAACCAGATCTCTGTGGCGTTCGAGGATCAAGAGAAGATGATGTTTGTCACGGAGTGGGGCACTTAGCTTATTGCTATGTGAAGATGCCGTTTGGGCTGAAGAACGCCGGATGTACTTCCCAAAGGGCCCAGACGACCATGTTTCATGACTTTATCCATAAGACCGTTGAGATCTACGTTGACAACATGATTGTGAAGGCAAAGGAGGAAAAGGACTATCTTCATTCACTCAGGCAGTTTCTTGAAAGGCTTCGTGGGTACAACGTACGATTAAACCTGCAAAAGTGAACATTTGGAGTCACGGCAGGCAAGATGTTAGGATTTCTGATCACCGCAAGGGGAATCGAAGTGGATCCTTCCAAAATCAAGGCGATTCTCGAAATGGAGCCACCAAAGTCCGAGAAAGGCGTGCGAAGCTTTCTAGGGAAGGTCCAATTTATCAGTAGATTCATCTCCAAGCTAACTCTAACCTGTAAGCCGTTATTCCGTTTGCTCAAAAAAGGGGTCCCGTTCGAATGGACAGAGAAATGCCAGGTCGCCTTCGTATCTATTCAGAGGTACTTGCAGAGCCCGCCAATACTAATGCCGCCTGCGCCAGGCCGACCATTGATTCTTTATCTGTCGGTCTCTCCAACAGCCATGGGATGTCTACTAGCGCAGGAAGGGAGCAATGGGGTCGAGAAAGCTGTTTACTATCTGAGCAAGAAAATGGTGGGGTCCGAGGAGCACTATACCCCTTTGGAGAAAACATGTTGGGCGCTGGTTTGGGCTACCAAAAAGCTTAGACACTACATGCTAGCCTATTCGGTGAGACTGATTTCTCGGATGGATCCTATCAAGTATTTGTTCGAGAAGTCAATGCTCACCCATAAGCTAGCACGTTGGTTGCTTCTGCTGGCTGAGTTTGAACTCAAACACGTCACGAGAAACTCTGTAAAGAGGCGAGCCGTGGCCGAATTTTTGGCCGATCACCCGATCGACGGCCCAGAAGATGCGGATTTCACTTTCCCCGACGAGGAGGTGCTGACAATGGTCAAGGAAGTATGGACACTCTATTTTGATGGAGCTGCTAACCAAAAGGGGTTCGGGATTTGAGTGTTGCTGATCACGCCTGCTGGCACTCACATTCCACTCGCTTTCAAGCTGAATTTCGGTGTTACCAATAATCAAGCTGAGTACGAGGCCTGCATTGTGGGAATGGAAGCTGCTATGGCTTTAGGGGTCGAGAAGCTCAAAGTAATTGGAGATTCAAACTTGGTGGTCTCCCAAGCCAATGGATATTGGAAGGTTCGTGAGGAAAAGCTGAAGGCTTATCACCAAGATTTGGAAGAACTGATTCATCGCTTCAATAACGTGACTTTCACCCATGTCCCACGCTTGAAGAATCAGTTCGCCGATGCTTTGGCGACTTTGGCTTCAATGATCGAACTTCCAATAGGCGTTAAACTGCAGCCAATTGTGATTGAGCAAAGGGACTTGCCTGCTTATGAGTATGTCAACGCCATTGATGATGTCGATGATGGCCTACCCTTGTACCATGACATTTGGAACTTTTTGGAGCACAGGGAATTTCCCGCTGGGGCCACGAAGAAGGATCGGATTGCTTTGCAAAGGTTAGCATCTCAGTACATCATCTGTGGAGGGAAATTGTACCAAAGGTCTCACTGTGGGATGCACAAGCTCTGTGTCAACGGTGTCAAAGCAACAAGGATAATGGAAGAGGTTCACGAGGGAGTCTGCGGGCCTCATATGAGCAGCATCATGCTCGCTAGGAAGATCCTCAAGCAGGGTTATTACTGGTCTACGATGGAATCGCAATGCATCGACTGTGTACGGTGCTGTTACAAATGTCAAATCCACGCGAACCTACAACATGTCCCTCCATCTAATTTGTATGGCATGACTTCACTGTGGCCTTTATCTGTTTGGGGCATTGATGTTATTGGGATGATCAGGCCGTCTGCTTCAAATGGCCATAAGTTCATACTAGTAGCAATAGACTACTTCACCAAATGGGTCGAGGCTGAATCCTACAACACACTGACAATGGTTCAGGTTGCTCAATTCATTCGAAAGAGCATCATCTATCGGTACGGAGTCCCTCGGCCATTTGTATCAAATAACAGAAGTCATTTCAAAGGAAGGGTTTTGGAGCTCTTTGAGAAATTCGGCATCGAGATCCATCATTCGACGACCTATCGCCCATAAACAAATGGAGCGGTCGAGGCTGCGAACAAGAATGTTGAGATGATCATCAAGAAAACTGCCGAGTCCGCAAGGGATTGGCATGAGCAGCTGCCACTCGCCCTTTGGGGGTATCGAGCATCCATCCGCACTTCAACTGGTCTAACTCCTTTCTCCTTGGTCTATGGGATGGAGGCAGTGCTTCCTATCGAGCTTGAGGTCCCGTCACTGAGAATCATGGTTAAAAGTGGTCTCAAGGAATCTGAATGGTTGAGCGGGAGGTTTGTCGAACTGATATTGTTTGATGAAAGAAGGCTCCGAGCCTTGTATCATGTTCAGGGGTACCAGCGTCGAATTGCTTGTGCGTTCAACAAAAAGGTGAAGTCCAGGGGTTTAGTCGAAGGAGACATGGTCACAAAAGAAATTCGTGCCCCAGTGTTTGATCCCCGCGGGAAGTTCAGGCCGAAGCGATCCGGGCCTTACATCATCAAGACCATCCTATTCGGGGGTGCTGCTAAGCTCATCGACCTCGATGGTAACGAATTCAACACCCTGGTCAACCTAGATCAACTCAAGCATTACTATCCCTGAGAGATGCTCGTTGGGTCGAAAACCACAAGGGTGGGCGATTCCAAGCAAAAGTTAGAGCAGCCTACTAGACCAAAAACCTAAGGAGGCGGTTCTAGGCAAAAATAAATAGGCGAAAGTCAAAAGCTCGCTAGGCCGAAAACCTGAAAAGGCGGTTCTAGGCAAAAGTTAGAGCGTAAAATGAGAGATAAAATACACGAGTGAACCTTTGCCTGAACTACGTTCTGACCTGATTCCTTGAAAAGGGATATGTAGGCAATCTCACCTTGAGATTCGGTCATATTCTATCAAAGTTTTGATCCAGGGTTGACATTTTCGGGTCCACGTCGCAGTTTGATAAGGTCAAGCACAAGTTGCAGCCGCATTGAAGAAAATCAGAAAAAGGGGGAAACCCATCGTCTTTCAACTTTATTGCAAATTACTACTTTTGATACATGAGCTGAGCATAAAAGCCTTAAAATAGTTAAAGCATGAAAAATAGAACAAAATGCTTAAGAAGCCTAACGGCTCGCAGTTTATTCTAAGCATAGCAAAGTGGCCCGGAGTCAGTTAATGTTTTCCCTTGCGTTTACATCCGCTCTCAGCCACTGTTTGTAGCGATTCCTTAGCCTTGTGGCAAATTCTGGCATCTCAGCCTGAAGGGCCCTATGGCCCCAGCACCTCTGGTAACCGTTAAGTGTTTGGGCTTGAAATTTGGGACACGAAAGTCCCCAATACTGATGTGGTGATTCTCCTGAGAAGCGCCCAGTTGGCAAAGGATGCGGCCGGGAATATAGGAAGTGAAGCTTGACAGTCCTGCAATCACCATCCTATCGAATCCATCGGAGTGAATAGCCATATCCGGGAGGTCCAACCAGGGGCACCTCCAGACGATCTCGTCAGGCTGCATTTGCTGCATGAATTCATACCAACCTTTTATATCCGTGTCGGGGTACCGCATCTCCCTTTGATGAATCCTCTTTGGAAAAAGATTCTAATCCGCCACCGGTGGGTGCAGTAGGTTCAGTTTGTCTGACAACCATAGCTACATGAGTGAAAAGACAAGTAAGAAGTTAGATAAAGCTTGAGTGAAAAGACAAGTAAGGAGCTAGGGAGCAGCCTAAGCTGAGCGTCGAGGTAAAACAAGAATGTGTGAAAAGCCAGAAAAAGGTGAGCTGAATGAGGTTACCTGAAGTAAAAGCGGACTCCCGCTGAAGACAGCTGACTGGCCCGTGTATACCAGATCCAAACCCAAGAGTGTCTCAGCTAGGACCAAAGGGATCACGTTCCTTCGTGCCCCCATCTGGGCAGCAACACTCACAAGCGAGGGGCTGACCTGCCCGTAGGCAGGAATGAGCAGGTAGGCAGCAGGTAGGCAAATTACTAAGGCAAAGCGACGGCGTGCTTGAGCTTCGTCGCTATCCAAATCGCCGTCTGGACTGTACATCTCAATCAACCACATGATGTTCATCTGGCCACCCTCAAGGATAGTGTTTGCCAAACCCCGGGAGATGTTGAGCGAGCTGGCTAGCAGTTTGGACATGCTCGCTTGATAAGGTGGAACAACAAGTTTAGGGGGCGAGTAGGTTCGAAGGTATGCCTGGAATTCCTCAACGGTCAGGCACATCGCGTCATCGCCAAAGCGAAAGATGTGGACGTCGGGGTCCCAGAATCTGAGGGCAGCCCGTAGAAGCGTTGGGCGGAGCGGCACGTGTCGAAGAAAGCGAAACGAAACAAGATCGTGATATTGGAAATTGAGCCAGTCAATGCTCAGAAATTGCGCTAGCCAGGGCCTAAGTAAAGTTGGGAGGGGGTTATCCATGGAAAATGCTAGAATATGCTAAAGAAAAGGGGAAACAATGGAGCCGTGAAGGCCACAATGCATGCATCCCAACTTTATAGGCCTTGGCCATCCCTTCCATTGCCTATGATTCATTTGGACAACATGCTAGCCTCCAAACTACACCATAGCAAAGGACTTTGCCTTCTAGGAGCTCAGAAACCGTATCCAAACCGTGTGAGGATAAAAACAAAATGCCCCCTGAAAAAGGACAGTTGGTCAGTCAAGTGGACCTGGCTCTCAGAAACCTGGCATATGCCAGTTTCTAATTGGCGTATGCGTGTCCCTCACCTACTGGCATATGGGGCCAACATTCTGGCGTACGCCAGTAAGGTTCACCAGAAACCAGTTTACAGCAGCTACAGCCTCCGCATGGTCATTTTCGATTCCGGGGCTTGCTTTGGCCAATTGTTGATTCCTACAAGTCATGAATGACATTTAGGACTATCGCAAGGCATGGGATTCCAAAAGCCATGCCCGATGAAGATTTCGGACCCTCGGCAGCCCGTTTCAAGCTGAAATCAAGGATACGGGAGGTCAAATCTCGTTTCAGGGGCTTGCGCCAAGTTTTATCATACCGTGCATGTTACATAGGACTTATGTGACTATACGGGGGTGTCGGTTTCAGTTCGGGACCATATCGAGTTATCTTTTGTGTCTTATGTCCGTTTTTGTGGCATTTTTAGTTTTTCTTCGGTATTTTCTTTGTACCGGGGCAATTGTACCAGTTTTGGTAGCTCATACAAGTCGTTATGCACCTATGTTGTCTTTTCAAAGGGTTAGTTTCCTTCGCTTAGGAGAATGTCAAATTTTGGCCTACTAACGCCCAAATTTCCCGTATCCTCCGCGTGTCTGGGATATGTCTCGTATCCTAGGGTTTCTCTGTCCCTCTTTTCTCGAGCTAAGTCAATTATGTACATATGCAAGTGTCTTTTGGTCGATTCAGAGCATTCATTAATGCATGTTAGAAGTTAGCGGATGGTTTGTTCTTTTCCTTTACCAAATCTCATCGAAGCAAGGGAAATCGATAAACAGAAAATGCAGAAATTATATAAAATGCAGAAATTATATCCTACCATGTCAAAAAGCAAAGGCAGAAATGTATCAAAGCGGCACAACGGCCCAGGCAGAATTAAAAAGTACCAAGGCACACTCTCCCAAAAGTCAAAAGGCATGCTGGCCCTATCCCAAAAAGTCAAGTATCTACTCAAAACATCAAAAGGACAGCAAAATAAATCGAGGCTCGGTGACAGCCCTCAGTCATCAAAATGGTCGTCGTCGTCGTCGTCGTCATCCTCCTCGCTCTCCTCCAACTCTCGCGGGTCCATCCAGAACCTAGGATCATCCGCAGAGTCAGAGCCGCTGCTGAGGGATGTTTGCTCCGCTTCTTCTTCTTCCTCCTCCTCTCTTCTCCTCTTTTGTGAGGGTCCCTCGGCAGGCCTCTTCTCCGCGGGCCTTTTCCTCAGTTCTCGGCGGAACTGGAGCTCCTCGCTAGCTGGAGTGATCTACACTCCCATCTATACGCTCGCCGCTGGCCGAGAGGAGCTCAGTGCTATCTTCTTTTATGGAGGAGGCCGCACGCTCTTCCTCCTAGGAGCCGCCCTAGCGCGTCCCTGCATGTTCATTCAAATCATTTAGCATACGTTGTGCATATTGTGTACATAGAAATGCTGAGTGCAGGAAGTTTTGAAAGCAATCTTATCTAAGAGCCGAATGGAAAATTATACCTGAGGCTGCACAGCAGGAGCTGAGGCTGGAGCTGGCGGTGGGTAGTCCAATTGCAAAGAAGCACCACCGGCTATCTTGTGAAATTCCTTCTCCATAGCCTTCATCAAGCGCGCCGCCTCTCGCACCCACTCCATCAGAGCCTGTGTTACAATTTTGGGCAAAATCAGAAGGCAAGCCAGATATATGTATCCGAAAGTAAAGTAAGGAAAGTACAAGGGATGAAGAGTATCATACTGGTCCTGTGATCTATGCTGGCTCTGTCCTGGCAGGCTCAAACCGAAGTGTGGCCTCCTCTCCTTGTGCATCCCGCACCACTAGTGTCCAAGAAAGCCAAGGTAGCCCAATCCCTGTGGCGTAGTCGCTCCTCTCGAGCGAGCGAGCTGCCCTACTCCCCCGGCTCAGCCTCTCCTCACCGGCCTCCAGCGCCTCACCCTGCACGGCGATGTGCTCCAAAATCCCAAGTGGCCTCGCCAGGCATTGTCTCCGGTAAACGGCATAGTCACGCACAGGCCTTAAGATAGCAGCAAGGCCAGTCGGAATAGTGAAGCGTTGCAGCTCCGCCAGAGTGTACTTGTCCGTATGTGAAGCATGAGGTGGAAGTGGCCCAGGAACCTGGTACTCAAGAAAGCCCAGTGACTGTCGTGTCACCCGGTCACCTAAGTACCACCGCCACCCAAAGGCCGACTCCAATAGCACCCGACTCGCTGTCACCACTCTGCTCCTCGCCAAGTACTCAGGCTCAGACTCTGCATTACTCCATGAGTCCCACTCTACCTGCAAGACAATTGCAAAGATTCAGAGTCAGATATGCATCAGCGATAACATTAAAGCAATTCTAAGGGCAGAATGGTCAATTTGACGTGTTACTTACCTAAGTACCTAACAGCTCGTCAAGGTATGACCTAAAGGCTAGGAGGCTCCCTCTCGATTTCTTCTTACCGCTGTACAAAGGTCCCCAGATCATAGCACGTGGGAGCATCCTCAAGTTTGGACACTTATTCTCCGGTGGGTACATCTTCAGCACTTCGTAGGCCCACAGCTGCAAATATTCAGACAATCAAAGCATCAAGATACAGTTCATATGCAAGTAAGACAAGTGCAAGAAAGGAAAATAGGAAATGAATTGCAAGTCTCGTTTCTTACCTCCCACACTCTCCAGTAACCGGCAGTCACCTTCTTCCCCCGCGAGAACTCCCCCATGAAACCATAGCACATTCCCAGAACTCCTCCACCCCAGTCAAAGCGCGAAGCTGTGCGTAAGTCATGGAGGGCCGGCAAGTAAGACAGGTGCACTGCGGATCGCTTGTTCGAGTACAGCGTAGCCCCGAACAAGTACAACAAGTAGGCCCTCGCCTTCTGCTCCGCCTCCTGCTTTGAGTCTGGTGCCCTCCCCTGCAAATACCGCTTGAACTGGTCGTAATGGATGGTCTCTACTTTGCCCGCCGGTGCCTGCCCTAAGAACCACTCCAGTGCCCCGGTATCTCTGTAAATCTTTGAGTCAAACGGGATAAGCTCTCCTCCTACCCTCAAGCCAGTGAGAGCTGCAAAGTCTGACGGAGTCACTGTCATCTCCCCGATCGAAAAGTGGAAGGTATTCAAGGAATCCCACCACCTCTCAGCTAGTGCAGAAAGCAGGGCATGGTCACTCTTCACCGCCGTCAACGTGAGGATGAACGGCCAGAACCCTGCAGCGTCTACCAAAGCCCTGACTCGCTCCGGCAGCCCTTGGTACAACTCAAGCAAGCTCGTAGGACCGACATGACCCCGAGTGCTGGCTGCTCCTCTCTACATATAAAGACAAACAACAAAAAGAGGTTCATCAACAATTGCAATCCAACTAGTCAGTCAAATTCAGAATTTCAAAAGTAACTCTACGGTCGAAACAAGCATTATAAAGGTCGATCAAAGCTACCGGGTACTCGTATTATTTTATCCAATTCTGCTATAAGTCGAATCAAATCAAGGGCATTTTTCTTTCAAGTTCCGAAATACATGGCGTTATTTTTTATCAAGGCACACTTCTCAGTCGATTTCAAAGGTATTCTGTTTGTCATCCGGTCGATTCAAACTATTGGGCACGCCATCCTAGCACTTATCATATCATGGCAATCTACCTGGTCGAATTCAAGTTCAAAGGACTATGTTATCAATCGAGACAGCCTATGATCGATTCAGGCTTGGCCTTAACAGTTTTCGTCGAAGTTATGGGTGCTCTACAAGTTGATTCAGCTATGTCAAGTATTCTATCAGTCAAGTCAAGTTTCAAAGTTGAGGCATACTACCCAAATTTTACTTTCTCAGTCAAGCTACAGTTCAAGGTTTTGACATACGTACATTGCAAGCTATGCTACGCCGGTTCAAGCTACGTATTATTACAAATGACAAAACATGAATATCGAAGTAAGTCCAAAAATATACCTGCGCCCAATCCACGGATAAGTGTCTCTGTGGGTCCCTCAGTATGAGCTCTGAGTCGTAGCTGTCCCACAGAGGCGCGAGGCTCTCAACCCCAGACGGTATGAACAAGTGTGGCTCTGGTAAGACATACGTGTCCGCGACAAACATAGCACGGGGTGCCTGCTGTAAGGACTCAGCAAGTGTCACTGCGCGCTCAAAGGACCATACCTTCCCCTGAGCTTCCTCGGCTACCTCAGTCTCATGTGCAAAGGCCCCCTCCTCAGCCCTGGCTCTCTCAGTCTCTACTCTCAAGCGCTCCTCCTCCTGAGCTCTCTCAACCTACCAGAGCCGATCCTCCCGCGCTGCTAGCACTGTAGCCACCACCCCCGGGTTCTCTCCGAGCAAACGGCCAAGCTCCTCCTCAATCACAAACTCATCAAAATCCCCGCGCGTAATAGGGACGTGCGCCGAAGACCCCACTGTAGGCCTAAACTCAACCTCCTCCATAGGCACCTCTTCGGATACCCCCTCCTCAACCATTGGGTCCTTACCCCTTGCCGGGTCTCTCGGTGGTGTCCCCGGTCGATCATCACCACCACCACTACCGCTGCCGCTGCCGCCGGCCCAAACCAAGCCCAAACCGGTGATCGCTAACCCTTCTATACCACTCCTTGAATCCAGACGACGAACCCGTGGACCCCCTGGTTCAGCAGTACCTGGCGTATGCCCTACCGCACCTGGCATACGCCGCCCGTCGCCGCCACTCACCTCTGCTGCATGGCCATCGCCGCCGCTATCCCTGCCTGAAACCACTGCACCGGTACCCGAAACAACCTCCTCCACTGGCTGATCGTCGATTTATGGCCCCGGAGTCTTGATTTCAACCCTTGTTTGCCTTTCCTCTTCTCCACTACCGCCACCTTCACTGGGCTCAGCCATGGATGCATTGATTTAAGCAAATAATGGTAGAAAAGGAGGGATTGAATGAGAAATTGAGAAGTTGAGAGAGTTAGGAGTATTGGGAGTTTGAAAACCGAAAGAATGGTAGTTTCTGCACTCATACAGAAGTTTATACGACGTGGGGGCCGTGCTGGGCCGGGTCTGGGCTAGATCTGGGCCGGTTTGACCAAGATTCCTGGCGTACGCTAGTATCATTATGTCGTACGCCACTATTGTTTGGGCCTCAAGCCCAACTCTCTTATAAAGTCCAAATTTATTTCCAAAATCAAACCCCAAGGTGACCCAGCTTCACATTGGTTCACGTGGACTCCCCTCAAAGTAGAGCCCGTTGCATTTTCAAATCAACGAAGATCCATCCGTCCAATTTCAAGTCAACGACGATCCATCCGTCCATTTTCAAATCAGCGACGATCCATCCGTCCAATTTCAAATCAACGACAACCCATTTGTCCAATTTCAAATCAACGACGATCCATCTGTCCATTTTCAAATCAACGACGATCCATCCGTCCAATTTCAAATCAACAACGATCCATCCATCCAATTTCAAATCAACGACGATCCATCAGTCCAATTTTAAATCAACGACGATCCATCCGTCCAATTTCAAATCGACGACGGTCCCCCCGTCCATTTTCAAATCAACGACAGTCCGCCTGTCCAATTTCAAATAAACGACGGTCCACCCATCCAACTATCTTCTTTCCTCAACGGAGTCGATGCTTTTGCAAAGTGGATCGTTCCCCAGGAGAGTCCACATTGTGTGATTTGTCCGTCAAAGACAACAAAGCGGCAATCTATCCGTCCCAACTTCAAATCAAACAGGTTCTTTAAAAATCATGCATTCTGGATAGCCTCGAAGAGGGTGTTTAGAAAACCTTTAACGTTACTTATCTCCAGTCAATGGTACCCCAAGTGCCATCAAAGGGGTGCTACTGTAGACACCCCATTCTGGACCATCCAGATAACGCTATTTTACGGTCTTTTATTTCTCCAATGATGATTATGATCAAGAACAGTCTGAGGACGATGGTGTGTTTGAGCTTTGAGCATTCCGAACCTCATTCAAACCCATTTCAAACCCTTCAAACCAGAACCAAACGGCCCCAGCAAAACCCAAACTGGCTTACGCCAGTGAACTGCCACGTGTCAGTCATCGACCGTTGACTCAATTATCATTGGCGCACGTCGGTCAATACATGGTGCACGCCAGTCAAGCCCAGTCAAATCAACTTTATTCAGCCACATGGATGAGACTTTTATGCCACCCTAACGTGGGTTACAGTCCCCCTGATGATTACACTCGGCAGGGACGTTCCCCCTCTCTCCTACACCCTCCATTAACCCAAGTCCTATGCATTTAATGCATGGGAGGCTCTCTCCTAACCTAACCCAACTTCCTAACCCAACTGATCAGCTCCCCTTCCTCAGTCTCTCTCTCCTCTATAAATACCCCCCTTGCATTCATTTGCAAGGGGTTAACCACATTAAAGAGTCCAATCCCTTCTTCTCTCCCCTCTCCTCCTCTATTGAAAGAGAAAGGAGAGAAGCCAACTTCTATACACCCCATTGTCATTAAGTCACCATCCAACCTCCATCTTCAACCTTAAAGCTCAAAACCACCTCCAAACCTCAACACAAAAAGGTATACCACCTTTGCGTGGCTTTCTGTTTTCAACTCCTGAGGGGAACCAGTAAGGTCCAGGCTAGTAGTCAATACTAGTCCTGGCCTTAAACTGGTAAAATATAACAATCGTGTGAGATGAAACATGGCGCACGCCAGTCCCGTCATGCCGTACGCCGGTCATGGCAATATGTGCACCACTGGCGTGGGGATCATTGATCGTCCACTTTTACTTGCTTACATTTCTGTTATCACCTTAGCATGCTAATAACCAGTTTTACAGCTTTCCGTATCCTAGAACTGTTTAGATGCAGCGTTCAATATTTGCTTTTATCTGCTTTGGAGGGCTTCTAGGATCTCTCTGGTCATGTTCCAGAACCTAGATGGTGCAAAGCCAAGCACTGACCAAATTCTTAGATTGCCCATGTGATGATATACTTATATGTGTGTGTGTGTGTGTGTATGTACCTTATAGATTTAATACCCTAGATTTCCTAGGTACACTAGTACAATATTATAATAAGAACATGTGCCAATTTGGACTATTTTAATAAGGAATTTTGATTTGAAAATCTACCTAGATTGCATGGTACACACTTATATATATATATATATATATATATACACACACACACACACACACACACACTCACACACTTATATTATTACAAAAGTACACATGTGTTTATTAGAATAGTTTAATAGGAAAATCTTGGCTTTGAAATCCCATTAGATCACATATTACCTTAAGTACATTTCTATATATATGTTTACTTGTACATAGAAGTGTGTGTGTGTGTGTGTGTGTGTGTGTGTGTGTGTATATATATATATATGTAATAGTGCTAAGAGAGAGAGAGAGAGAGAGAGAGAGAGGGAGAGAGAGAGAGAGAAAGAGAGAAGAAGAGAGGGAGATTTGGTTGTACCTTGACATGATCTTCCCTGATCTTTTCCATATATGGTCGTTTACTTTCCAAGCAAATCTATCTCCCATTGTCCTTATTTGTACATTTACCAATTTTAAACTTTGTACAACCGCTCCTTTCCTTCACCAATCTTTTCATAATCCAATCCAAAGTACCGAATCTAGCCTTGCATGCTTAAGAACTAGGTAAGAGTTGTACAAGTAAACCATGACCTAACCTATCAAGCTTTCAATCAAGCTTGACAAAAGAAAAAAAAAAGAGATATATATATATATATATATATAGAGAGAGAGAGAGAGAGAGAGAGAGAGAGAGAGAGAATTCGGATGAGAAAGAGGGAGGGAGGAGCCTTGGCCTATAAATAGCAAGCTAATTCAAAGCTTAAACTCACACCTTCACTCATTGCTCCAACTTCTCTCTAGAACTTCTAAGCTTTCCAAGTTCTAAAGTTCAAGTTTCTTAAGTTTCCTTGAAGTTCTTGAGAGCTACCACCAAATCACTCCAAAAACCATCCTTAGATCTTTAAAGTAGCCTAGTTTAATTAGCAAAGTTGTTTCTAGGAAGAGAAAGTCAATCTCTCTTCCTTTCGAAGCACTTCGGAGCCGTTACGCCGCCGATTCACAAAACCGACGACCTATTCTCAAAATCGACCAACCGCCAAGAAGAGAGGTAGAATCCCTTGCCCCTAACTCTACGTATAGAACCGTATGTTAGAAAGTAGAATGTCTTTACTCTTTAGTTCAAAGTATAACATGGAATATGTCTAAGTAGATAAGGTTATCTATTTTGTGTTTGGATTGCATGATAGGCAACGACTTATTTTTAATCGATTGTTGCTCCATTAAACATATGCTGTTTAGAATTTTCCACAAAGGAAGAAAGTACGGATTTTAAAAGATTGAAATATTATCGCTTGACCTGAAGTATTCGGATTTTGATCTTTAAAAGGGTTATGAGCATGTTTACATGAATTGTTTGTATTACTTGTGGTATAATAATAAGTTGGATGATCTTGTTAGTTTAGTTTCAAGATTACAATGAATGATTTATGATTACATGTAAAGTCCTACCGCGGAGTCAATGCATGAAAACAAGACACGGAAATCGAGAAAGTAGAAACATGACACCCAGGGTGTGGTTAACGAAAATGCGTGTTTTGAAAAGGTGAAATATTTTGAAAACTGCAATGTGGCCGGACGTGGTAGCCCATTGTGTGGTGTGTGTTTTGTATGCCAATGGGAATCCGGTGCGGCGGAACCATTGTGAGGATACTTGGAAGACCGGAATGGCGGAACCGAGGTTGGGTGTGTGGCTTGGTTATTCAAGGAGAGGAGCCAATGCAAAGTGTGTCAATGGGAACCGGTGCGGTTAAACCATTGTGAGGATACTCGGGAGACCGAAACGGCAGAACCAAGATTAGGTGTGTTAAAATGATTTTTTTTTAAATGATGATATGGTTTATGAGAAATAGAAAATGATGACATAGTTTACGACGAGTCGCATAGGAGAAACCCAGAGAATCTTGGACACCAATGCTAGTTGAATAATGAATGCGGATGTGACATTGTTAATTGTCGTGTTAGGTATGCATGTTCTATGTGAAAGTAGTTAGTATTTATGATCTAATGTTCATAAGATAAGAGTTAGTGGGGGTATGGGTTATTCTATTGAGCGTTGTAGCTCATGGTGTTATCTTTTGGTGACCCTGACATATTATATTAGTGGCGACGCCGGTATAATGTGTCAGGCCTCATAGATGAACAGGGTAAGCTGTACACTTTGGAGGCTTTCGGAGCCAAGCAGCTTGCTAGGATGGAAGAGCAGGCGGAGCAGTAGTTAGGAACCCTAGTTCCCTCCCTTGTTGGATAAAAGTACTCTTATGAGACTTTGTGATGTGATAATGAGCCAAACTCACTTTATTTTTGTAATAAAATGTTTTATTACGTACCTAAAATTGGGGGCGTTACAAAAACTAGAACATAAAGTAGAGTATGAGATAAAGTGGGAGAGAAGGGTATTTATACAACTCAACTTCTCTCCCAACAAATATCCTACAAACATACTATAAGTAGTAAGTATTCCATAAGTGTAAAGTCCAAAAAGCAGCAAATATCTGGTCGAAAGCCAGTGGTATGGATACTTATTATGCAGTGTTTCGATACCACACAACTAAACTGAAATGACCATTTTCCCGTAACACTCTAGTATCAATACGGCTTTAATCCGTATCGATACAATAATCACTGCCTTCTCAGATAAACTAGTAGTATCGATACAATCTTAATGTTGTATCGATACCACACTGCTATCTCCAGTTTTGCCTTCAGCTTCAGCAGGCAGCTCCCAGCTGCTTCCACAGCTCCACAGCATCTTAGTTTCATTTCCTAAACTTAAGTAAAGACTACATTTTAAACCTTTCTTTTACCTTTTCTTTACTTTAATTTATTTAATAAAAATAAGAAAGTACGCTCCATTTGAAAACAATGACATTACCAGAATTTTAAGATTCCAATTAAATAAAAATGTCAATTCCTCACTTTAAGTGTAAAATGAGAAACTGCACATTTTTCTCAAGAGAAAATGACTCAAAACTTGACATTGCTTTTTAAATAAAACCTTGCAACTTTGTAGTTACTCTTAGAAAAATTCAAGGATCAATTACCGCTATTTTTAATCTTGAAAATCGATATTTTTTTGAAAAGTCATTTTTCCATACTTAGACAGATTTTAAAGGACCGACAGGGTCTTCGGGTACTTGGAAGCACTTAGGCCATGCATGGCGTTGAAATGCACCTAATTTGCATGTTTTACCTAAAACACTAAAAACACACCTTACGTGCAATATCACTATAAAAGCTAAATAAACGCAAGTTAAAACAACATAAAATAGGATTAGTCGAACCAAATATCTACAATATTGGGTGCTCATCAGTATTTGATAATGACAGAAAGTACCCTCAGTTTTAAAAAATAACAGTAACCTCCCCTCTTTCACAGTTTGGGTTTCACTCTGTTAGTTCCGTTAGTGAGTGGGATAGGAAAGGGATTGAAAATGAAATTTTAAATTTCATTTAGTTCTACGACTCTCTTTAGGGCTCTCATTGAAAGTTCTATAGCCAAAAATTAATTATGATCATTTAAGATAAAATGATAAAAAAAAATAGATCTTCACATAGATTTAAACAGATTGAAAATTGAAACACTTAAGTATCTTTTCTTCATTTGGTTCTACGACTCTCTTAGGCTCTCATTGAAAGCTCTAGAGCCAAACATTAATTATGATCATTTAGGATAAAATGATCAAAAAAATAAGATTTTCACATTGATTCAAACGGATTGAAAATTAGAGCACTTAAATATATGTTCTTCGTTTAGTTCTATGGCTCTCTTAGAGCTTTCATAGAAAGCCCTAAAATCAAAAATTAATTATGACCCCTTTAGGATAAATAAAAAAAAAAAAAAGATCTTCGCACTGATCAAACGGATTGAAAATTGAAACACTTAAGTATCTACTCTAATTTTCAATCCGTTTGAATTGGGGCGGAGATTTTATATTTTTTATCATTTTATCATAAAATTGTCATAATTATTTTTTGGCTCTAGTGCTTTTAATGAAAACCCTAAGAGAGCTGTAAAACTAAATGAAGAATCCATTTGAATCTACTCAAATTTTCAATTCATTTGAATTAGTGCGAAGATTTTATATTTTTAATCATTTCATCATAAATAGTCATAGCTATTTTTTGGCTCTAGTGCTTTCAATGAGAGCCCTAAGAGAGCCGTAGAACTAAAAGAAAAACAAATGTTTAAGTGCTTCAATTTTCAATCCATTTGAATCGACTTGAAAATCTTATTTTTTTTAATCATTTTATCCTCAAGGGTCATAATAAATTTTTGACACTAACACTTTCAATGAGAGCCCTAAGAGAGTCATAAAACCAAATGAATAAAAGATACTTAAGTGTTCCAATTTTCAATCCATTTGAATTAGTGCGAATATCTTATTTATTTGATTATTTTATCCTAAAGAGTCATAATTATTTTTTGCCTCTAGCCCTTTAATGAGAGCCCTAAGAGAGCCATAGAACTAAATAAAATTTAAGATTTCATTTTCCATCCCTTTTCCGTCCCTCCCACTAGCAAAACTAATAGAGTGAAACCCAAATTGTGAAACAGGGGAGGTCCATGTCATTTTTCAAAACTGAGGGGTACTTCTTGTCATTGTTAGATACCTCAGGGGGTCTGACTGAAATTTACCCAAATATAAAATGTCAGTGCAATCTTGACTTTGAGAGTCTTTTGCTGTGTATGGTGGGGACCGGGGCTTAATTGGGTAACTTATTGGGTCATGTACTATCAGCACGTTTGTGATAGTTATGGATACAAAATTTATATTTTAGTTTTAGATTCTGCTCCAAATTTTACCTCCTAGATTTTAGTAGAAGTTAAAAAATCTGATTGTTGCAGCTGCGTTATTATAAGAATTTTTTTTCTTGAAAATTTGTGTTGCAGAATCGTAAAAGTTATCAAACTCAGCTTTGGAATTTTGAAATTCTCATTCTTTTTTTTAGCTTTTTAAAATCTATAGAACTTGAGATAGTTATAGAAAATTTTTGGCAAACACACCAAACTAATTTTAAAAAGTTAGAATATCAAAATTTGAAAAAAAAATTCTCGCCACACGCACTATGACCCAAATACGACATAATTAAAACTTAGTTAATAAATGAGTTAGATGAGTTTTGACTCATACTGACCTAACCACTATTAGTGGGTGGGTTTGGATTCAATTTTTCATCCCTTTCTAAATGGGTTGGGCTTGTTCCCTTTATTAGTGGGTGGATTTAAGTTCAATTTGTCAGCCGAAGGATAATGCATAGAAATTGTATAGAAAATCAAATTGATACTAATCAATGTGCTTTGATATTAATCAATTTCTATTACTAATATTCGTGAGATGTGTATTAAAATGTTTACTTATCTCATACTATGTGCATGTTATCAATCATTAATGCTCTGTTTTTTTTTTTTTTTTGACAAAAGTGAGAAGATTGTATTGATAAACTCCTAGCGGTACTTACAAAACGGAGATCATTACAAAGAACTTGGACAAAGCCAAACTAATCGTCTAACAAATAGAAAACAAGTAAATCACAAGGCAATCGATGTCTTTTCATCCTAATCCAGACATGGCCTGATGCAATAGCGACACTTTTAAACTGTCTATACATGTAACGCCCCGAATTTTGGGTACGTTAAAAAGACAATTTTATTTCAACTTCAAAATAGAGTCTGGCTCTTTATTACATCATAACCTCCATAAGAGTACTTTCATTACAAAAGGGAGGGAAACTAGGGTTCCTAACTACAACTCCGTCTGCTCCTCCATCCTAGCCAGCTCTTCAGCTCCAAAAGCTTCCACGGTGAACTGTTCGTCTTGAACATCTACAAGGTCTGACACATTATACTGGCATCACCACCAATATAATATGTCAGGGTCACCAAAAGACAACACTGTGAGCTACAACGCTCAATAGGGAAAATCCTTACCCACCAACTTCAACTTACAAACAAGACTATAATAAAACATCAATTTCCACATGATACGTATATACACAGTTAACAATGACACATCCACATACGTTAATCATCTATCGTTGGTGTCCAAGATTCTCGGGTTTCTCCTACGCGACTCATCGTAGATCGTGTCAACATTTCACATTTCAAAACAACCTTTCAAAATCATTTGCATTGGCTCCGTACCGCGGATAACCAAGCTACACACCCAATCTTTCAAAATCATTTGCATTGGCTCCGTACCGCGGATAACCAAGCTACACACCCAACCTCGGTTCCGCCGCGCCGGTCTCTCGAGTATCCTCACAATGGTTCCGCCGTCCCGGGTTCCCATTGGCACACAATTGCATTGGCTTCGTACCGCGGATAACCAAGCCACAATTTAAAACCCTTGGTTCCGCCGCTCCGGGTTCCCAAGTATCCCACAATGGTTCCGCCGCTCCGGGTTCCCATTTGGGGTTTTCGAAATCTAAAACCCTCTGTTCCGCCGCTCCGGGTTCCCGAGTATCCAACAATGATTCCGCCGCTCCGGGTTCTCATTGGGTTTTTCACAAAAACTAAACCCTCGGTTCCGCCACTCCGGGTTCCCGAGTATCCCCACAATGATTCCGCCGCTCCGGGTTCTCATTGGGTTTTTCACAAAAACTAAACCCTCGGTTCCGCCACTCCGGGTTCCCGAGTATCCCCACAATGATTCCGCTGCTCCGGGTTCTCATTGGGTTTTTCACAAATCTTTCTTTAACACACGCACACCACTCACATAATGCCACCCAAAATCGGTCATTATGTAGTTTCAAAATATTTTTCTTCCTCGAAAAACATTTCCTTTCATTAACCACACCCTAGGTGTCATGTTTCTACTTTCTCGATTCTCGTGTCTCGTTACATGCAAAGACTCTGCGGTAGGACAAGAATAAACATGAATCATTCTAACAAGATCGTCCAATTCTATATTACCTATCACGCTCAATCATCACTTATAGCATAACGCCACATGTACGGACGTCTTTGGAGTGTATCACTTATGCTTATTCAAAGCACAACGCCACATGTACGGACGTCTTTGGAGTGAAATCACTTATGCTTAATCACACCACAAGTAATACAAGCAATTCATATATGCATACTCATAGCCATCTTAAATATCAAAAATACAATTACTTCGAGATAAGAACGTAAATAGAAATAACCTACTTTATACTTGGGGTGGACGATAAGGGAATCCTACCTTACTTCTTGGCGTTAGTAACGGCTACGGAAGGTTAGTAGGTAACTTCCTACGGTATGCCTTCGGGAGCTTCGAAAGAGAATGGTTTCTCTCGAAACTTCTACTTGACTAACACTACTCTACTTTATGGATCGAAGGGTGGTCGGGTGGCGGTTTAGTGGTGGCTTAGGTTGAGTTTCTTGAAGAACTCAAGAACAACTCAAGAACATGAAGAATAAAAGAAAGAACAAAGAAATAACACAATTTTTCTAGAGAGAGAAGTTGCTAGGTGAAGGTGTGAGTTGAATGAGAAGCATGGGGTGCTATTTATAGGCAAAACCTTGGCTCCCTCTCCCTCTCTAAGGCCGGCCCCTCTCTCTCTCTCTCTCTACCTTAAATTTTGACACATGGCAGGCAATCCTTGAAAGATCAAAGCCTAACCCTAGGCTTGCATGGCTAGATTGTACAAAGGATGGGATTATAGGAGATTTGTTACAAGATTTGGAGACAATGGTACAAGATTTGGTCTTAAACAAATAATAAAAGTACAATGGGAGAGTTATGTTTGGTTAGGAGAAAGATTCACCCAAGGATTTGAAAGGTCAAAGAAAAATCAAGCATGGTACAACCAACCTTCCTCTCTCCTTCCTCCTCCTCCTCTCTCTCTCTCTCTCTCTCTCAAGTACACACACACACACACACACACATATATATATATATATACAAGAAAGAATAAATAAAAAGTACCAAGTACAAGATTCACAAAATCAAATACCCAATAAAGAATTACAATTAGGCACATGTTGGATTTAAACAAATAAACTAGTGTACTCTAGGAAGATCAACTCCCCAATAATTTAAACCAGTTGGGTACAAAATCCCAATATAAAATAATAAAAGAGTACTTAGGAAAATCTTAGGCTTTAAAGGCTACTAAGGCTAATAAGTACTTTCAAATTAAAATATTAGTACTTCATCACGTGGGAAATTAGAAAAAATGACTAGATTAATAAGCCCATGTACTTGGTTGAAAGACCAAACTATTACCCAATGGATAATAAATACCCTAACTTTTATTATCCAATGGGCAATAATAACTAGGAAACTTTTTATAATAAAATAATCAAAAAGTACTTTAAAGAAATTTTATAAAAGTCTATAATAGTACTTGTTCAAATCTTTCATTAAACCCTTTTAATATAAAGAATTGGGTCTCTATTATCCAATGGATAATAGTTCTCCTAACATTTATCGTCCAAATGATAAAGAATAAAACCAAATTAATAAAAGGAAATAAATAAGTAATTTCTAGGATTGAAAAGGTTGACTAGTCAAATTAACTTTATTGGACGGTTCCCTAGTCACATCGGTACTTTATTTGGTCAAAAGACTCTATTATCCAAGGGTTACTAATTTCCCTAACGGTTATTACTCAATGGATAATAATTTCCCTTGCGGTTAATAACCAATGGACAAAAGAGTACAAGTACCTTTTTATTTAAAATAAGATTTTAAAAAGACTACATGTACTTTTAGTCAAATATAATAAAAAGTTTATTGTCCAATGGACAAAAATTACCCTAACCATTATGGACCAATGGGTAAAAGCAAAAGGTTCAAAAGTTTCAAAATGTCCAAAAGGTTCATCGAGTAATTAGGTAAGTTGGTTGCTCGGTTTTTCCAAGTAGTCGGTTGGAAACTAACTAAATTGGTCACGTAGGTTTTCTAGTCAAGAGTTTAACACATGACCAAAAAATCTAATTACGACGAAAATTTACAAGAAAACATATAGCCATTCAAGAGAAAATAAGTAATTTAAATAAAATTCAAATATTTAACGAAATTTTTATTGACCAAAATTCAGGGGCGTTACAATACAACTAATTAGGAGTCTCAAACGAGAAAAAGTGCAAAGTTTAGGACAAAAGACACCAAATACCTAGACGATCAAATGCACTCCAGCCAAGTATGAACACACCAATGAACTCTCAAGAACTACAAATCTGCCAAGCCGCCACAGGTTGCCTCGCCAAAAATATAATGTAGGGATAGAATGCTGAAATATAGATATCATTGTGAAACAACCTTGATTGAGAGAACCTGATCTGTAGACAAAATTCGTCCAAAGATGAAACTAATAACTCTCATTGAACGAGAGACAAAACTCTCACAGATCAGACAAGTTGTAGATCTGGAGAGACAGAATGAAAAAAAAACGAAAACAAAGAAATGAAGTCGGTAGTACCATGGCCTCCCCCTCCTGCCGCCGCACACGGGTATGGAACCCACGGGGGGAGGGGAAGGGAGAAGATCGAGAAGATGTGGTGGCTAGGATTGAGAGAGATAGGGTTGAGAGTAAATAATGCCACCTCTGGAACACATCTTAAGGAGGAAGAAAAATGCTAAGGAAATGAGTATTTAGGTTGAGTTCAACTAAGCAAAAAATTAATTAATGCTCTGTTTGAAACTTAGAAAAAGTGAGAGAAAATAAAGGAAAGTTAAAACAAATCTTTACCATTGTTTGATTATGAGAGAAAGATAACAACAAATTCTAGAATTATTAATAGTGAAATTTCCCTTCTGAATCCCTCTCATTTTCCTTCCACTTCATTTTCTTTTCTTTTATTCTCTTACTTTCCCTAAATTCCAAACTTAGTGTAAGTGGGGGTGCATGATTAGCATTAAGACTTTTTATTTGTTCGTATCATGTTCCAAATGTGAATCTTAAAACAGCACAGAGTACAATTAATTCATGGTCCATAACCAAGTGAGATCATACAAAGAGTCAAGACACACAGCGAGAGTCGAGTTTCTCCTAAGCACCAATAAATGCTCTGACGGTCACCTTCCACCACCACAAACCGACCGTTGATCCATCACGTTCCACCACCACAAACCGACCGTTGATCCGTCACGTTCCACCACCACCGCCGTCATGTGCAAAGGAACACTCACCTGTGGCATACGTGCAGAGATGAGATGTTACCAGAATGAATGTGAAAGATCCAGTCCAGCTAGCTGGTGCCTCCTAACTGTTGTCTGGACCTCTTAGGGTGGATTTTTGAAGTAATAGTTGTAGTGTATGCAGTTCTTGGGACAAAGTGACTATCCAAGACTTATTAGATGACCCACTTTTTTAATTGATTGTCTTTTTGAAACAAATTAAAAGAAACATACTTCTTTCACTCATTAAAGATTTTTATTTTTTGTATTGTTTTTCCAAATTCTATTGTTAATTTGTTGTGTTTAAATTTGCCACTCCCATTCCAGGTGATCACTCGTCCGCCCTCCATCATAAGGATAGATAAAGGGATGATGGAGGCGATCGTTTTCCCATTGCCCGCAATGTACATATATCTTCTCAATTTTGAAATTGTGTTCTAGAAAATATTCGTGCGTAAACGTGAGCGAACCAGGAGTAAGAGTTTGAAAGCATTTTTTAAAAACAATCCAAACCACTCTTTATTTTTTTAGAGTAAAGATTAGTTGATAGCAGAAACAGAGCACAAGGACTGAGAGTACGCCGTGACATTTGGGACCTGAGGCAAACTTCAGAGGGAGACTAATATTTTTGTTTTGGTTTGATATTATTGATATATCCAATACCAGACAAATTACTGGACACCAAAGATAAGGGGATTGATTTTCATACTCCCCTTTTATCCAAATGCACTCTTTTTTTTTTTGTTTTATAGTATTGTGAAATTACATAATTACCTATTTCATGTGTGAAGGAAAAAATGTACGAAAGGTAGTTTTGTAATTTTACATGAATGATGACAAAAAATGAAATGGACTTGGATAAAAGGAAAGTTTGAAAATCAATTTCCAAAGATAATAGGGTGCCCTAATTTTTACATGACTTTTCAAATGGCCTCAGGCGGAGGCGGCCTCTTGGGCCGTAGATCGCTCGAGGCCGGCCTGACTGAGAGAAAAAGGGAAGAGTGCTATCACCAAATCATGGGACTCGGCCTAGCTAGTTCCGTACACAAATCTAAAGATTAATCTACTACTATCAATTTTAATTAGGTGGTTCATCGGATATATCAAACAAATGTGGAATGCATGATGTCAACATCGAAGGCGTATGTGTGATAACTATATTGGGTGTTTAGGGTTGGTGCGAAAGTTTGATATGGATTCTTTTGTCTAGTAGTAGTGTGTTTGTAGAAAGGTGTGGTGTATGTAGTGGGCTGGCAGCCGTGGCTGTCTTTGTCTTGTGAACTGAAAGAGTCTCGTGGGAGTGCTGGCTGGGGCATTGGTACTCATGATGACAAGGGGAACATACCCCACACGGGGATTTAATATTGGTGTCGACAATGTACAAATATGTGCTTCTTCTTCCTAACATTTGGATGGCGACCTTTCGTGCGTTCTACACTAATTAAGGGGAGTGATTCATTGCACCTACACTTCTCAGATCGATCTGATTTTCCACGGGGATCGAGCACCTATACATATCGAATTGAGCTAATTTTCACAGATTTACTTGATTTTTTTTATTTAAATTATTAAACAACTCGAATCATCCGTACAGAACCTGGAGTGGATCCCACGTGTCCGTTAGTAGCTCCCGTCAGTTTCTTTAGACTTAACGATTATAATGGGAGCAATACTAGGGACATATTAAAGTTTACATCCTTTTTTACGTTTTTCTCATAAGTGATGGTAAGACCCACAACACCATTTACTAGGCCCCACAATCACTTGTGAGGATGAGTCCGGACTAAATTAATTTCTAGTGTTTTAAATAGTTGTTTTTTAAAGATTTAATGATCTATTTTTAAACTTTTGGACCAAATCTTATGATTAATCATTCTTCTCGTTGTACAAAAAATAGACCAAAGTTGAACAAGTTCAGAAAATATGAACATATTCAAATTTTCAGAGAACCGTGTACAAAATCAATTCATGATAAAATAATGTGGTCATTTTGAAACTTCCATATGAAATGGAGATATGAAAATGGCATATTTATATTGCTTGGACCCAAGACCCTTAAGCTTAGGTTTCGGGTTAAGCCCAATCAACTGCCCATCTTATGGCCCAGATTAAGTGAAGGCAAATGCCAATAATTCTGGGAACGGCCCAAAGATCAAAATTGTGACACTAACCTTAAAGAAAACTCCTTGATTGGGCTAATTCAGAGGTGGTCGGATGAGCATCAGAATGTATGTGGGAGTCATTGTGGCGGATATTCTATGTCTTCTTGATGGCTTCTTGAATGCGGATACGTGTTTTGTGAGATGGAGTAGCAATGGGGTTGTCTATAGTATTATTATTGCTCAAAAACCTGTGAGAGGTCCTAAGTCTTCTACTTAGGAGTTTAGGCCTCCTTTATGATTGCTATCTTCCCTTCATGGGGATGGCTAGGCCCAAAGATCAAATTGTGACACTAACCTTAAAGAAAACTCCTTGATTGGGCTGATTTAGAGGTGGTCGGATGAGCATCAGAATATATGTGGGAGTCATTGTGGCGGATATTCTATGTCTTCTTGATGGCTTCTTGAATGCGGATACGTGTTTTGTGAGATGGAGTAGCAATGGGGTTGTCTATAGTATTACCATTGCTCAAAAACCTGTGAGAGGTCCTAAGTCTTCTACTTAGGAGTTTAGGCCTCCTTTATGATTGCTATCTTCCCTTCGTGGGGATGGCTACCCGTAGTAATGTGTTTGGTTTCTCCCATGATCAATAAAAATCTTCCTCTATCTTTTGACCCCAAAAAAAAAGTACCTTACCAAGCTCTACTTTAACAAGCTGGAAACTCTCTTCACAAGATCATGTTGTTGTCATTCTTCTGTTGTTTCTTGCTTTGGCTTGTAATCTGGATGCTCAAACTATGTTTTACCTTTGTCTTTATCAATAATATGATTTACTATATTCACATATCAAAAAAAGGATATATTAAAAAGTTGCGCCACTCGAGTTCGCTCGTTAAAAAGTTTGTTCTTGAGATAACTCTATAAAACAAATAAACCAAGATTGAACCCCCTTTTTTTTTTTTTGTTAAAACTCAAACTTTCATACCAAGCAAGCTCCAGAAATGCATTACTCAACTCATTTAGCTTATGAAAATATTTCAAGCTAATCAAGATCGGCTCCTGATTGGTTTGATTAAAGCTTGTTTAAGATCGATGAACACAGTACTGAAGTTTTTCAAGCCAAGCTTGAACAATCCACTGCTCAGCTAATTAGCTCGTTTACCAGCCCTACCCTAAAACGAAGTACGATAATTAAAGCATAATAGATGGTTGACTTGCAGCTAAGTTTGAGCCAGGAGCAGCCTACTTATAAGATCAAATTGCAAGAGAAACTATACAGGAGGGAACTAGGAGGGTACCTTGTAACAGTGAAATGTCTATCTTTCTGTTTATCTGCATTTACATATTCCAGCATTCAAAGAAAGAGGACTGAAATGTTCTTTTTCATCTCTAACTTGAAGAAAAGCTGGGGTGGGCCTCCAATATGTATTTTCTTTTTCTCTTCTTTTTAGGGATCTAGATTACACAAAATCCAGTATCTTTACAAGGCTCTGCTGCCACGAATAAATGTGTATAATTTCACTATATCTCAACTGAAAATGGTACAGTTGAGGCTTACGAAACCGGCTGTAGAACTCCACTCAGTTCCTTCTCTGCAATCTTGTGTGGATCCTTCATCACCTTTACCCGAAATGCCACCTGCATTAAGTCAAGATAAAATTCCAATACTAAACCTATCAGTTTATGGGAACTCCTATTCATGATGTTTATACAAATTCACTGTACGGAATTACTATTAAAGCACAACTGATACAAATTGCACCGACCAGTTATGCCGCAGGTCACATACATACCAGCGTTGGACATCTGACGGACACCGTTACTCTCGGGACACGTGTCGGACACTCAAAATCAGAAGCTTCATATATTTTTCACAGCTTTTTTCATTTGGACACTTCGGGGTAACTATGCAACACACAAGGAGACACTCTATGAACACTCTCAGCATACTCTATGGGCACTCTCAGCAAACTATCGACACTCGTGGGGGTTTTCTTTTCATGAGATAGATAATGTTTGATTGAATATAACAGCACGTGTGAGTGATAAAACTGAAATACTTTACTGAATTATACAATGATAAATGTGGGAAAGAGGATAATTTGGTAATTTTGATTGTAATTAGAGGCTTGTTTTATTATTTTATAATATATGATAATCACACAAATATATTTTACTAAGTGCATCTCCAACATGTCGTGTCCCCCAATTTTTGGAGATTTACATGTCAAAGTTTTGGTGTCATGTCCTTATCGGTGTAGCGACGTCTGTGCTACATACTAAGCATTATCTCTTATTGGGATACCCCTTCAACTTTTGGTATGTTAAAATCCTAAAATGACCACCTGCTGCAAATTACTCATCAAACAATACAATCAACATGTAAACACTACCAGCAAAATAGACCAAATTCAACAGGTGTAAGTTGGTGAGGGAAAAACATATTAAAATTTATCAGAGTACTGGTTGGTTTTCGCTTCGTAGCCAAATCAAGGAATTGCTATTTTCTAAAGCTACCATACAGGAAAAGAAAAAATTCTGCAACAATCAAATTACTCCTGTCCAAAATTTTGAAGTTACTTCTATGCCATTTCCTTCTGATTATTTGTTTTTAGTAATCGGTCAGATTAGCACCTATGAATAGTCAGGACAACATGAAGTGAACATGTCCTGGGATCACCAGATGGGGATAAACAAAGAATACAACAGCTCAGAAAAGAAAAACTAGTCTAACAAAGACATGGGGTATGTTTGTGTATCATGGCACCTAAGATTCTTTCAAAACAACGCGCACATAAAGTCCTAAACAATACTCAAAAAAATGCTGCAATTGATCTAGCATTGGGCAGAAATGCATGATGAAGTAGACTGTTTATCACCTTTCTATCAGAACCAAACTCGATGATGTCTGATGGATGGAAACGAGCAGGAAAGTTGGGAGGCACCCGGTACTTCTTCCCTTCATTACTGGAAAATTAAATAAAAAGGAATGTTTGAAATGGCTTCTGATTACTGTTACAGACAAAATAAACATGCAATTTCCTCCGACTTACTCTGAAATCCATGTACCATGCTCACTCCGCAAATCGGTCACGAAAAAGGCACCATCCTTACAGCTTATTCGAGCATGCATTTCGGAAACCTAACAAATGAAAGACCTTGTTACATAAGATTCAAATAACAAAGCAAGAACCTTACAAACAATGACATGGAAAGGAAAACTAAGACAACTGTCTGTGTCACCTGAGGTGAAGGTATGGCTATTGATATTCCAGGAATTTTTGTATTACATACACTCCTGCAATCACGGTATTGAATAAAAAATTTTAGGCCATATGATGAGAGGACAAAAGTATCTGTTTATGAACTGTTTGCGCAGAAGTGAAGGCATACCCAATTATACAAGGTTGTTTCTCATCCCCACTTAGGAAAATAGGTTTCAAAGCACCATTGATGTTTCCATAAGGGAGGAGACACCACCTACAAAAGCAAAAAGGACATATAAAAAAAAAAAAAATATATATATATATATATATATATATATATATATATATATATATATATTGTTAAAGAATGATGAAGAACATGCTCATAACAACAGAATATGCCCGGAAAATGGTATTTTCCGATTAGGCTTGGTGTACATACTCTCCATTAACAGCACGCTCAAGAGCATCATCATCCTCAAACCATCTCCTCAGTTGATCATTTGCCTTAATTAATAAAAATAACTCAAATTAGCTTTAGAACAAAATTCCAATTTTATAATTGCACAAAGAACTGAAGAACTATACTATATCTATATTCTAAATGGTTGATCAACATACTCTATCTGAGAGTCTGCAGCTTAATGATCTCCCTTCAAGCTTTGACCTGTAAAAGGTAAAAGAGTTTCTCATTTCAACTTGAAGAAACCTACAATACTTCTGTGTATACATTACCTAAAAATAAAGTATTATCTCCCCTTCAATTCAAACTAGGTGGCTGGGTGGAAAAAAAATATAGTTTACATCCACTATTTCATCTAACAATAGATCCGGAAAGGTTCTAGATGCCTTAAAATGAAGTACCTTAATTAGCTGTTACAAAAGATTTATGCTTACTTAAGCAACTTCCAAAGTAGGGGAAAAAACTGGATTACTTGGAAAAAAATTTGAAATGCACAGGTGCAAACTTTCTCAGAAAATAGAATGATTTTGTTTTGAATGCTGATAGAAGATAAAAATGAACAAGTTTTTTATTTAGTGATGTTGGTTCTATAATTACAGCAGTCAACATGCCATATATGTACTTGCAAGGAGAAAACAGGATCGAAGTATGACAAAGGGTTATGTAATCTAACCCATTACCACCGAGAACCCAACTCAACATTAGAGGCATTGCAGGCTCAATAAAAATTCTCCCTCCAACCCTTCCAGGATGTGGTATCCTAAACATTGTCAAAAACTGCAAAACCCAAGTATAGGTTATGAAATGCATGCATAGCTCGCAGCAAGCTCGATTTATTTTGATTGGACATTATACCGTAATCATCACAAGTTCCTACCGACAATGGGCCAAGGCCTACACCCAAATATGCCTTATAAGTTGAAGCCATGATTGCTGCCATTCGCGCCAGTCCATGGATGATGGCAACACGTAGTTTTCTAGCATTCTCATAGCTGGGCGAATATAAAATGAAATAAGAAAGAGTGAGTCACCAAAGGTATTATTATCATATTTGATCTATGATGTCCCGCATCACACGATGTCAGTTAATTCATTTACAACCCTATTCAATAGATTCTTTGGAACATCTCCTGTTAGAAGTAGTGATAATTTCAAGTGGACAAATCAACCACATTCTGCTCTCGTCATACGACTCGTGGAATAATGAAACCCCGTCTCCAGTACATTTATGGATGCACTCGGGCATTTTAAGTAGAGCATAATTAAGTTTTATTTTGTTTTGCAAGGTTTCTCAATTCATGGGGTTAATGCTAACTATCGACCTCGAATTGTATAAGTACATTTTAATGAAGAAAATTGCATTACCTCTTCAATGAAGAAACAACATCGATAGGACTTCCTGACTCAATGCTTCGCTCCCAAGCCTTATCAAGCTCCAATGCTAGCTGATAGCTGTCCTGCAATGATAAGTAAAATAGATCATATGATCGTCCTCCTCTCTTGAAACGGTTTATTTTTTCCTCCGGAGGGAAAGTTCTTTTCTTTGGTTCTTTTACTTAGGGATCGAGGTTATGAAAAGGAGTTTTAGAAAAACTATAATGCTTATTGAATCTAGAAAAGAAATAGATGTCTGCTTCAAACAAGAAAAAAAATCAGGTCAGAGAGAATTTTAAAATAGAATAAGATTATGTGAACTCATTCATCACTAAAATGACAAAAATGTAAACCAATTCTTGAAGTACAGAAACATGTGATACTAATAAACAAAGACGAAGTACTTTTGACATCACACAAACCTCCAGAGGGAAAGATCTAGTAAACATAGCATTGATCAAATGACAACTATGGTGTACAATGTTTCCAAGGAGTGGTATCCCATCAACATGTGGAAAAGAAAGTTGTACCTCAATGGCCATGCATCCACCTTGACCCAAATTGGGCTGCATTGCATGGACAGAATCCCCAAGCAAGGTTACAAGGCCCCTTCCCCAAGTAAAAATTGGGGAGCGGTCATAAATGTCCCGTCGGAGAATTGCATCTTCGTCGGTGGCAAGCAATAGGTCTATCACATTATCACACCAACCCTCAAAAATCTTCAACAACCTTTCCCTTTTACCTGCCACAAGATAGGAACTTTAAGTACAATAGGGTACAGAAATGCCCCATGACATCCATGTCCTGGGTCCAAACTATATGAGGGACTACACAAAACTTTCCAATGCGAGTTGTTCTTTAATGGACAATCCTTTGTTAACATTGAACAATTAGGGTGTGAAGTGTATAAAGCAACTAAAAGAAACTGGACCAGCAAATTGACTGCTATTCACTATGATGTTTTTGTGAACCGGTCATTGTTCACAATCACTTTGTTTACTCTCATTTTGCTACATCTCAAGTACTCTCCATCGATAGTGAATTATCAATTATTTTCCAATAAAAAAGAAACTAATTAATACATAGGTATCATACATATGTACGGTAGATGTGTATGTTTCCACGGTAACGTGAAAATTCAAGGACTCAACATATTAGATATTATGCATGCAAAGTCATTATATAAAAGTTCCAGGAATTATGATTTTGAATCTTGTAAAAGTTCAAGCATCAGAAGTTTATATACCATTGGGAGCATCTACACCGCCAGGTGCTTCATTGTGAAAAGCATACCACTGCATCTTTCCGCCACCAACATCTGAAGAAACGAAGTATTGTTTGTGTCCCAAAAATACTCGGTACCTTCAAAAATAGAGGTAAACCATGAGCCTGCAACTCAAGGCATGAGTTAAGAAAAATATTCAGTGAAGATTTAAGGTTAAAGACTTTAAATGGAACCAACCAAGGAATACAAGCATACCCAACAGACTCAATATCAGCAGGAACAAAATCTGCAATACCCGTATAACAAGTGTAGCCTGAATATGTGGCTTCCTTGGGTCCAAACAAATTTTTCCTAACCTGTTTCAAAGAAAAGGAGAATCTATAACTTCCTGGTACAGAGAAAATATATATTCTTTCCTAGAGCATAACACTCTCCACCAAAGGAGTAACATGAAATTGCTAATATCCCACATTAACAACTAGAAGAGGGAGGAAAGCTTTGTGCACTATTTAGTACTTGGTACTAGGCAAGACCTGTGTTAGGTGGATCGTCCCGGGACGAGGAAAGGGAAGGGAACATGGACGCCACATGCCTTGAACTATGGAACTGGTAGGATAGAGGTAGGCTTCTGTGATTTACTAATCTCAAGGTATAAACGTTGAAGGAAAGATATTACTATGTTTAAATTGTTCATGTAAAACAAAGTTAAAGGAGCATCGGGACCATTGCGTTCAATGTTTATCGGCGAAGGATCATCCTCTTTAGACTTTTGGGTTATTATATCAAACTTTTTAAATATGACGAACGTGTTAAGGGAATGAATAAAAACACGATCACTTTGGATCAATAAATTCACTGTTTTGGAGGTATCTTGTTTCACATAAGTGTATCACCTTCGAAATGTGTGTTCTGGAATGTGATCACTAAGAATCTAAGTTATGAACATTCCTGGAACATGCAAGATAGTGATTCCTTTCTAGTAAATGAGATTACACGAAAAGGCTTTCTTTCCTTTCATTCACAGTAGGTGACTAGGTGCATAGCTTCTTTGAATCTCCTGCTAATTGACTAACACATATATGAACGAAATCTCTTAGATTGAAAGGCAGGTTGATAACGCCCAAATAAAATGGACAAGTGAGGCCAGACCGCGAAAGTCCTTCACTTTGTGTCTAACATCCTCTTCCCAAAATCCTTATCATGTATCACTACCTCAAGATCAATATGACATTGTAATGTTATGTTTTGTTTGGTTTATATATATAAAAACCTCTTACAGTCTTACATATTGAGAAGACTGTACATGAGGAGCACAAAATTATACCTTCGACCATATCCCATCAGCACCAACTAGAAGATCACCATCATACTGTTGTCCATTCTCAAGTGTCACAGTAACCTAGTTTTAAAAATGAAAAGAACCGTCAACCCCAAGATATTGCAAAAATTAATCATTAGTTAACAATTTTCTCAAATGCATGTAATGAAAAGAAGAAACAGAATTGGTAAAAGAAATCTCTAACAATATGCCACAATCCCTACATCATGATGGCCAAGTAAAAAAACAATTTCAAAAGAAAAAACAGAATAAAAAAACCATTAAAGCCCAGGTTACCTTATCACCATGATCCTCAAAATTAACAACATTGCTATCATTCATAATTATATCTTCCCCCACTGCTTGAGCTAGTATTTGTTGCAAAGTCAAGCGGCTAATGACTCTTGTCACCGGGAGCCCCCGTTCTGCTGCAGGAGTGAATGTATCAAACTTGACGTACCTGATAGCCAACTATGTATCATTATATTGATAGTGGTTCTACAAGATCAAAATAAAATTCACCAGTTCAAATTAATTCACAACTATATCAGAACTCTGAAAGGATTCTTTAGTGCGAAGGAGACACTTTCTTTAACTTGCATCGTTAGCTACTTACCAATGTTGGATCTGCTAATCTCCCTTAGGTGTTTAAACTGATAAAGCTAATTACTTCAGTATTCTTAAGACCGAGAGTTGAAATCTCATCAATTAATGAACTAACAACTCAAACAACCTGCTCCTATGGAGAATATGTACATGCAGGTGCTTGTATTTAAATTCTGACAAATTTTATGACATTCATCTTTCCTGGAGGCATGTGCCTTATGTTCCAATCCTACCCACTCGGTGAGTAATTGTCTCATGGCTTCCGAGTACCCTGAATTTGTCCAGGAGGAAGTCAATTTTGCTCAGGGGTTTCTTAGTCGGGGAATGATCCATTTAGTCCAACACTAACAACACAGAATGGAAGTTAATTTGGCCTTTGGGGTTGCAACCACATTTGCGGATCATCTCCAAAAGCTCTCAAAAGTGCCTCAACGTTGTGTGGTGGTGAACCTCACATTAAATTGATAGAAAAGCCACTTTGTGGTTCAAAGCACATAGTTTTGGGACACATCATGCCTAAGAGGGCATAAAGGTCAAGAAGGCAAGAGTTGATCTCGTTTCTAAACTTCCACCGCCAAATTCTACCAGGAAAATTCATTCTTTCCATGGACACACAAGCTTCTGTAAATTCTTTATTAAAGATATCAGCAAGATTTATAGACCCTTGTGCTCTTTTTTCCAAGGAGACACCTTTCTTCTATGAAGCATGTTTGCCAGCTTTTGTAAAGTTTCAAACTTTGTTGGCCCCCAATCCTGCAATGTTTTGATTGGTCCCTACCATCGGATATCATGTGTGATGCATCAAACTATGCAGTTAGGCGCAGTCTTAGGACAATCGGTGAACAAAGACTCTCATGTGATTTATTGCTCCAGCAAGACACTCTTAGATGCTCAATTGTATTTTTAATCAGACAAGTTCCAATCTTATATTCTAGGTTCATCTTGGTGTAAACTAACCATGTTGCATTGCAGTATTGCTTTCAGAAAATACACTAAGCCTAGGTTGATTAGATGGATTCTTCTGCTAGAAGAATTTAATAAGAAATTCAAGACAAAAGAGGTTCTGAAAATTCGGTAACCGATCTTCTGTCTTGGATACTAATTGAGCATTCAAGCAATCTCGTTCCTTTGAGAAATTTGTTTCCTAATGAATAAATTTTCGAGGTCTCACAAGTCAATCCTCCATGGTTTCCCTCAGTACTTGAACAGTTTTAGATCCTCTCAAAACTACAATTTGAATTGTCAATTGAATCATACTTGTCTTGCTTAGACCAAAAAATGACAAATCTGACTTACAGCAATGTAGTCTACTATGTGGGCAAACCATAGAAGATTGCCTTGTGAGACCTCAAATAGTCATTCCTCTAGAAAGGGATTTCTCAAATGAACAAGATTGGTCCAATGCTCAACTAGGATCCTAGAGATATGATCAGCTACTGAATTTTCAAAACCTTTTTTTCATTCCAAATTCATAATCAATTTCTTGTAGCTGAGGAATCCATCTAATCAACCTGGGTTTAGTGTCTTTCTTTTGAAAGCAAATACTGCAATGCAGCGTGGTTAGTTCACACCAAGCCCTTGGAACCTAGAGGATAAATCAAAGTTTGTTCAATTAAAGTACCACTACAAGCAATTCCTTCTTGGCCGTGGTGTAATTTAATTGAGCATCTGCCAGTGTCTTGCTAACGTCGTAAATCACGTGAGGGACTTTGTTCACCCATCCCAACACCGTACCAACTTCATGGTCTGGCGCATCACACGTGATCTCAAATGTTAGACCAATCAAGCCATTGCAGGATAGGGGCTGGTGCCAACAAAGAGCGAAACTTTTCAAAAGGTTGCACACATGTTTCATCAAAGACGAAAGGTGCCTCCTTGGAAAAAAGAGCACCCAGGGGTCTAGAAATCTTACTGAAATTTTTAATAAAGCATCTATAGAAGACCGCATGCCCAAGGAAAGAACCATAGATTTAATTAGCAGCTGCAACGTGGCGGTTTTTCGGCCCTCCAATACCATTACACCATGATACACCGGTGGTGACAAAAATTCACAGTTGTATCTCATGATTCCCAATAGGTATCCCTTCGTATCCAATGTGTGGCCCGCCTCACAGCTGATTTTTAACTGATACAACCACTTTAGGTGCTACAGCGCCAAAAAGAATTTTAAAATATTCACAACCGATGCACCCAGTTCCCACAATGTATCATTTGATATTCCTGCTACCGTTTCACGGTCCGCTATATGCTTTCAAAACCTTCAAAAGTACGATTTGGACTGAAAGAATTTGGTGGAAGAAGTTTAAAAAGGAGATCAACTTTAGCCTTATCAACCTCTATTCCCCTATTAAACACCATGTGTCCTTGAAATATCTCCTCGTGAAACATGAAGTGGCTTTTACCCAACTTAACACAAGGTTCATCTCCGTACAATGCTATAGTAATTTCGAAAGGTTTCGGAAACAATCATTAACTGTCGTTCCGGAAACAAAGAAGTCATCCATCCATGAGTCCATGACAACCTCAAGGAATTTCTCTATCATGTCAAATTATATTGCTATCATGCAACTTTGAAAGATCATGAGGTCATTGCGTAAGCGGACTGGCATACATCGTTATGCAAAAACTGCCAAACAGCCAAATAAAGGTGGTCCTCTCTTGGTCTCGGGATGGACAGGAACTTGGTTGTACCTTGAATATACATCCACAAAACAATAATACGTCTGACATGCTAACCGTTCCGGGATAAGATCAACCAATGGTAATGGGAGCAATCTTTTCGAGTCATAGAATTCAACTTCCTATAGTCAATGCACGAAAGCCAACTGGCGGTTATGCGGGTAGGGCTAGCTTGCCCATATCATTTACTACCAATGTGATGCCAGACTTTTTTGGCACCACTTGAATGGGAATCACCCACTTGCTATCAGAGATGAGGCATATTATTACCTGCATCAAGCAATTTTACCACTTCTTTCATGACAACCATCTTCATATTTGGGATCCAATCTCTGTTGCATCTCTCTACTTGGTTTCATATTTTCCTCATTACAAATGCGATGCATAAAAACTAAGGAAGCTATGCCTCTCAAATCTATTATTGAGCATCCAATAGCTCCATTATGCTAACCAAGCACCTTCAAGAGGCAGAGCCGCCTCCATTGTTCGGTAGTCAAGTCAGACGCAATAATTACTGTAAGTTAACCAATCGGTCCAATCCTAAGAATGCATACTTAAGCATGGCTTCAACTCAAGTTTGGGTGCTGACTTTTAGAGGGCAATGTTGGCGAAATAGACAATTAAGGTAATTGCTCAAACTTAGCCCTCATCTACAGTATATGAAGGGTGTCAATGCTAGCAAGGAATTAACCTTGTCACTGAACTGACTAGTCAAAGTACGCCAAACAAGTTTGTTGAGGATTATCGACTAAAATGTAAGGAAGTGCATCGTTAACCAAATCTGCAATCATATCGACGGCTCATCTTCTTTCTAAGGCTATGACCGCGTAGATTTTGATTAATTGCTCTATCTTTTGTTCTCTATTCTGTGCTAATCACATATATTTGGTATTATAACATACGTATAGTCAAGCATATAATTCAAAACTCAAATGGATGATAAATAATAGAGGGAGGCTATATAAACGTACCAATTACCGGAAATCCCATCAACCAATCCGTTAATCCGATCACCAGTGATGCATCCGGCCTTCATAACCTCATCTGCAACATCCATATCAATGGCTTCCAAAGCAGCCAACGCATTGCTCTGTACCTGAATCGGACCCCTATATTGTCCCTCCCCTCTAATCGCACTCATATCCCTTTCAAACACCAAAACCTCAAACCCTCTCCTCTTTGCCGCCAGCGCCAAAACCAGCCCACCAATCCCACCCCCCGCCACCAGAATCCTCAGCTTCTTCCTCGTCAAGCTCCCCTCCTTGTCGGCCCCATCAATTTTCGTCGACGGGGAATCGGGCGGTGCTTCTGAAACAGTCAATTTCGCCTTTGTCGCCATCGTTTTCATGTGCCCATTTTCTTTGTTACAGCTCAAAGAGTGGAAGAATTCAACTGGGTTGTGTTTAGATATTGGAATTGCGTAGCGGGTTCTTGAGAAATTTGTGGTTGATGGGTTTATTGAACTGCAGAACAGAGTTGAAGCCATTTGTTGTTACCAATGGCAACAGAGTTATCAGTCGAACTTGAAGGTGTTCTAATGTGGGATAGTGGTTTCTGTGCTGAACAAAAATGGAAAAAGAAATTGGAGAGTGGAAAAAATGGGTTAGTAGAGGAGGAGGATGTGGTGGTGGTGATGGGGCAATCATGATTTCAAACCAATGGATGGGCAAGTAGCTTCAGAATAGGCGTGCGCCAATGTGGAGATTTCTTTTGCCATGTGGCACTCTTCTGTGGCTCCAGTCTTCAATTAATCAGCAGGGATTTTGGCGCGGGGGGGCGGGGGGTGTAAAAAACAATTAATCAGCATTGAAAAAAAAATCTTGGACAGAAGGATACGTGGTAGTTCTTGAATGCCACCGGGTGTTTTGACTAAATAAGTCAATTAGTTTTATTTTTTGTTTTTATTTATAAAATTATATTTATTAGTTTCGCATTAAATTTTATAAATTATTGGTGTATCTCAGCGAGAGAATGTAAAAGCAAAAAATTGTGATTTTTTTGAGTAAACCCCAAAAAATCTGACTTTTTGCTGATTTTTATTTTTATTCAAAAAAAATTAATAGGGAACTATAATTTTTTATTTTTTTCAATTCCTCTGTCTAGACTAACCAATAATCTTCAAAAAAAATTGATAACAGACTAACAAATGCGAAAAAAATATGAATCACAAAAATAAATTAATTGGCTTATTTAGCCAAACACCTAGAATATTATTCACTAGTCCTATAATACAGCCACATGACGCTCTGTATCATTCAAACACCATACATTAAATATTCGTGTGGCCATATACCTAGTTACGATCCCGATAAGAATGTGTGGTATTGAAGTGGCCCGGAGCACTATATGGTCATGATCGCTAAGATTTTTATTTTTTAAGTGTTTATTTCTCACTTTATAAGATAAGTCGTTTTCTCATAATACATCACCTTTAATTTAACAAATAAATACTTATTTCCCTCGGTTGAATGGCCTAGAAGAAGGAGAATGTGACTGCCGTTCTGTTCTATAGAATCATCCAAATAGTAAAGTAAACAAAGTTAATTCTCTAAATAATAAAGAAAATGTAAGGAACGAAGATGAGCACGACAATGTATGGGTAGACTCCACGTGTACACTTAGCTAGGCCCATAAAAGGAATTAGGCCCAATGCCTTGGCCCTTGAATTAGCCTTTTTAACTTATAGTTGTTGACCTAAACAGATGTCAAGCTTTTGTTCCCCCCATTTTTTTTTTTTTGGAAATTAATATACGCGCTTCACTTTTTACTATAGCGTTCTACTTTGTTTATGAAGTCACTAGTAACTTCATATTAAAATTTGAGCGCCATTAATAAAAAATGGAGCGTGAAAATCAGTTTCTTTTTTTTTTTTGATCAACACACAATTGCATATTTCATTCTAAGCCCGAAGACGAAAATTACATCATAATAATAGAAATGAACCGAAACTAGCAACATCTAAGTGCTTGGTCGACCAGAGTGTGCCGTAGTAAAGAGCGCCCCAAGCGTAGGGCTAGGTCGATTGCAGCATAATAAACTCGGAAGTCCAAGGTCAAATCCACAGGGAACCAATGGAGTTAGGCCGGAGGTTTGATTTATGAAGGGTTTTTAGCGTTAAGACCGCCAACCTTTAGATTTGGCGTACGTTGAGACGGCCAATTTTTGAGTAGTGGAATTTCTCTCTACCTCCTAACTTTAATTAAAAACGAAGATTGACTAGAAACTAAAAGCGGCAAGGTCTAGGGATTCATTCCGCTCATAACTTAGGTTGTTCAATACTTCTCTTTGATAACTCAAGTAAGAGTCATTGTCAGTTGATCTCACTCGAAAGATTTAACCATGAAAATCAAGTTTAACTCATACAACGGGGTTTGGAAATAGATGAAAACTCATTTAGGCATTTTATCGAATACAGAGAGAGCTATGGTTCCAAGCATTGGGTGTGCCAAGAGACTTGTCAACACCCAATCAAAGAAGTTAACATCTCTAGGTTTAGACCAACCGTTAGAGTTCAACAAGTTCTTTGAAGCATTTTGGCAAACACCTAGAGTGATATAGCTCCAAGCATTATATGTGGCAAGAGATCAATTCCTTGTCTACACATAATCAAAGAGGTTAACAAGCCTAGGTTTTGTTACATAAAAATCAACTTAATCCATTCACAAACCACATTAAGCACAAGAAATGAGAGAAACCATTAAACTACCCAAGTCATGAGGTAGAAATCACCCCATGACCAAGCCTAGATCACTACTCACCCATAGTGGGTGTATACACAAAGCAAAATGAAAGGAGATACAAAAACATTCACAAAAATGAAAATAAAAGCTAGATTAATGTAAAGAATAAGAGTACTTACAAGTTTAATGAAGAACAAAAGCCTCAAAACCCTAGCAATCAACCTCCATTGAAGAGAGAAAGAGAGAGCGAGCGAGCTAGGGAGAGGAGGGAGGTAGAGAGAGAAGTGAAATTGGAAGATAACCTACTAAAATGAGATTTGGAGGTATTTATACCCCCTTAAGATCGTGCTACAAAAGCCCTAAATACCCCTAAGTTGTTGCCTGGTCGGGTACAAAATTCTGTAGAAAATCCCAGTTGGTACAAGTATTGCATTTTTGTGGTACCGGTACTAGTCTTCAAATGGCATTTTTGCACATCTTCTGTCCGACAGGTACATGTACTAGGTTTTTATGGTATAGGTACCTCTTAAGCAATTTTGAGCTTTCTTTGCTTCTTCAGCCTTGCTTGCCCCTTTGGTCTTTTAATGTCCCGCACACCCTCTGAAACTACTTTTCATCATCCTTGGGACACGGTGGCGGAGTGCCACATGGCATTGGGAACTTGGACACACTCGGGGCTATCCATAGCATTCAAATGCGCCTTATTCACACGATTTACTTGATAACACCAAAAATACACATTTCGTGCAATATTGTTCAAATCAAGCAAGTAGTGCACATGTGTGTGACAAAAAGAAAAGAGATAAGCCCTATTATTTACACTATTGGGGGCTTATCACTAAGACACAAGCATTGCTGAAAGCAATACAAGCTACAAGCTCTACAATGCATACTGCCGAAACAGACTAGCACGAGGTGCCGACATAGGGTCCATCTTCGACTTGGTAGTAGAGTATCCAGCGGAAAACCCAGTTCAAACCATAGGCACAAAACACTAATGTTATCTTTAATTAGTAACCCTCACAAAACTGCTCTTTGAACACGTCATCGGTCGGCTCATAGCGCGAGGAATCACCAACTAAATCAGTGGGCCCTCACTACCACGAGCAAAGGATGCCATTTCGGGGTAAGCCCCCGCTGTTAGGGTGAGCACCGATGACGGGGACACATACACTAACAAAGCCGGACCCACAAGACCACGATGAGACCAAAAGCAAAATCCAGATTACAGTAACACGAAACAGAAACATACCATAACAAAAAACAAAGCTAAACCCTTGCATTATTAGCCCACCTCCGCACCCACCGAATTTGGGGGAGATCCAGACCGAGAAACCAAACCGGATCAAGCCAGTGGAAAGAAACAAGTAAAATAGGAAAAAACTGCAAACCCCCCTCCCCCACCCAAAAAAAAAATCACCCAAAAAAACAAAAAAAACTCACCAAAACTAGCAACATCTAAGACACAAGCACCGCTGAAAGAACTATAGGCTACAAGCTCTACAACACATACTACTGAAGCAGACTAGCACGAGGTGCCAGCATAGGATCCATCTTCGACTTGGTAGTAGAGTATCCACCAAAAACCCAACTCAAACCATCGACACGAAACACTTATGTTATCTTTAGTAACCCTCACAAAACTGCTCTTTGAACACGTCATCGGTCGACTCATAGCGCGAGGAATCACTGACTAAATCAGTGAGCCCTCGTTGCCACGAGCAAAGGACGCCTCTCAAGGTGTGATGCGGACACATACACTGACAAAGCCGGACCCACGAGACCACGGCGAGACTGAAAGAAAAATCCATATTATAGTAACACAAAATAGAAACAAACCCAAACATGAAACAAAGTAAACCTTTGCATTATTAGCCCACCTCTGCACCCTCCGAATCTGGGGGAGATCCAGACTGGGAAACCAAACCAGATCAACCTGATGGAAAGAAACAAGTAAAATAGGAAAAAACTGCAATCCCCCCAGCCACTGGCCATGACCCACTTTGCCGATTGCACTTCACAAGATCCACCACACTGGAGACGTGGCGTGGAACAGTGGAGGAAGGAGGAGGCAAGGGGTGATCACAAGATCCACGACTTTGCCAATTGCACGTCATGCATGTCAAATTCATTTTGCCCAAGGTCCAATCAGGTTTGATCATATTCGGTTTCTTCATGCCTTTGTTGACTTCGATATGCCTCAATAAATATATGAACATTGTAAACTTGTTTTCGGCTCAATGGATTACTCCTTGCATTTGTTGAAGATCAAACTTGCTGCTAGAGGGTTTCATCTCAAAGGGTTTGTTCGTAAATGGTCGAAATGTTCAGGCTATAAAAAGGAAGATTCACTAGAAGAGAAGACTACCAAGAAATACAATGCAATACTCCAGCAAACAGAGCACTACACTTCTCTTACACTTCATTTTTACATTATTATTTTAAGGGTTTGAGAGCAAAATTATTCTATTCACTCTTTAAGAGAGCTTTTCACTTTACATTTTTTTTCCTCAGTGGGTGTATTGTGAATTTGCTAAATTCTCTAGTGAGCTTGTTATTCAGTTACAAAATTGGGTTTTGTTCAATGAGTGATTTTAGAGTTTGGGAGATAAACTCTAGCGGTTCAGCTGACTCCTTGGAAAAGTTAGTGGCGTGGCTGTAAGGTTTAATTGGCACCCGAAGTTGGTTGATTGACTAGTAAAACAATGACTCCTTAGACCAATGGACATCAGTGGACAAAGCTCAGGCCGAACCATTATACATCTTTGTTCACTCTCTCTCCCCCTTAAACGCCTTTATTTTTGTCTATTGCTACTTAATTATTTAGTTGCTTAATTATTTTATTTTATTTATCTAAGTATTTTTTTTATTTTGGGTAATTCAGATAGGAACCCAATTCACCCCCTCTTTGATTGCTTTTTTGGTAACATTTTTCGATAACATTTTTCTAATATGCAATGACCGTATTTGCAACGACTACATTCCAATGAGTTGTGAACATACCTTCTTTGCAAATGCCGCATTTGAACCTTCTCCGATGAAGGGGCAGATGTCTCGTTGGATGGCACCCCTCAAGGTTCAATCGCATTTTAATCCATTCAAGACAAACTAACTTGTCTCATCGGTTTACATCTTTCGCCTCCAGAGCATGGTGTCAATTACAACCCTTTTCGCCTATTTAATTATTCCACCCACTGAGACAGAGCAATCAGTGGACGCTCTTCAATCGATCTATCTTGTCAATTACTTACTTGCATATTTTTATGCCTTCTGCAGTATACATGTTTGCATTTGCCCCAAAGAACTACACTGGTCTGATCCCTACAAACAGGGTACGTAGGCAGCTCCAAAGAGCATGACCTGATCATGTTTCAAATGCTTGTACATCTTTACTTGCATTTGATTTTGAATTAAGAATTTAGTAGGGCTCAAATTGGGCTGTCTTAATGTCTCTCCATCCCCCTCTTGCTGTCAAAAATCAGTCTCAAAACCCTCTCTCAAACTCTTTCAAAACAACCTCCATTTTCTAAGAAAAATCACAATTCTCAAGGAAAATCCCTAGGAGAAATGAAGGCCTAAACTCCTTCTTAAACTGTTTTCTAATCATCTTCAAGAATCCAAATCAGTCCAAAAAACCAAGTTCAAGTCAAGTAAAGGTATAAAGGCTCACTGTATACTTCAAAATCTATTGTTTTTCTATTTCTAAGGGGGATCTAGGGCCCATACTGGAGTAGTTCTTTATACTGTTTATGAGCCATATGATCTTGGTTTAACAATAAGAGCAAAGGGTATAAAATGTTTTTTCAATACACTGGAATCACTCCTAAGCGCTCAGGCGTGCTTCTGAGCGCTCAGGAGTGTTATTATTTTGCTGCAGCTTGTTTTTCCCTCTATATTGTTATTTATGTAAGTTTTTGAATACTTGGTGTGCACTGGTTTTTCCAAAGCTCAGTTAGGTTTATTTTTAGTTGCAAGGAAGCAAGGTTTGGATGGTTAAGACCAGTTCTTAACTGTTTAAAACCCTTTGCTGAGCACTGGTGTGCATTAATAACTTTATGTTTCTGTTATTAGTATCAAAATATGTCTGGTCTAACAAAAATTGCATGGTGGCTCAGCAAAACTCCTGAGCACTCAGGAGTGTAGTCCCGAGCGCTCAGGAGTGGTTTCGGTGGCAGTAGTTGATTTTTCTGTCATTTTTCACTTTGTATCATTTCAGTATCATATATCTTGTACACTGTAGACATCCCAATTTGAACTTAGTGGAATTCCTTGATTTGTGGCTTTTGGCCTCCCGATGATGAATTAGGATCAATTCAAGCCTTGGATACAATTGGACCTTACTTCTTTGACTTTCAAAATCAAAATCAATTTAGCAAAATCATTCCTGAGCGCTCAGGATCACTTCTCAGCGCTCAGGACTCATCTTCGAAATCCCAAATGCAGGCTCGCTCTTGAGCGCTCTGGAGTGTCACTCCTAAGCGCTCAAATCCGCTCCCGAGCAATCAAGTCAACAAAATTTTCCATGGAAACTTGAATTTCCAGCTTTTTCAGCAGCACATGGGCATGTTTCATTCAAACTTATCCGGTATTTGCTACAGTAAACCATCAGAGAAATCAGAGGACCAAATCATAATGTTTTCTATCATTTCAAACTTTTTTTTAGTTTTATAATTAAATTTCAAATTCAATTTTCTTGACCTATAAATAGGGGCTCTCATGCTTCATTCTAGATACCTGAAATCACCATGAAATACTGCAATGTTACTCTCTGATTCCCACCAAAAAACCCTATCTAGCAAGAAAATCATTTTCAATCTTAATCCAAAAATCCAAACAATTTCCAAGTGCACTCAAGAAAGATTTAGAAGGCTAAGGTTCATACTCAATCTTAGTTTCTGAATTTTTTCTCTTCATTTCACTTCCAAGACCTAACCAAGAAGCAAGGTTCAATTTGGAAAAGGTAGAATTTCTCCATCTTTTCAGCTGAAAGTGTCACTATCCTTTTGATGGAGGTCATTCAACCTACTCTAGCCTTTCATTCTGAATGCGTGGTTGAATGACTTTGGTATAAAAATAAAAGCAAAAGAGCTGCAAACGAAATTTTCAAAGTTGGTTCTGTAGTACTCCTGAGCGCTCAGGAGTGCTCTAGAGTGCTCAGGAGTGATTTTGATTACATCTTGCATTTTTTTCAGTTGAATGTTCAAGGGAAAAGAGGAGTTTTATGAATTTGTGGCATTCAAAATCTTTAAAGAAAACTGTGTTTCAATTCCACTTTTAGTGCTCTTGTTAACTTCAAAAGTAGTCCAGAACATGCAAAGTTGGTTTAATTTTAGTTCTAGGGTGTAATGATGTGGGGTCTGGATGGCTAGGACCAGTTCTTGGCTGTTTGAATTCTTTGCTGAGTATTAGTTCATATATTATATTGTTGTATTTTTGTCTAACAAAATATGCAGAATAGAGCAGCAGCACTCCTGAATGTTCGGAAGTAATCTCAGAAACAGATCTGCATTTTCATGCGTTGCTTTACATTTCACTTCATTTCAATAATACAAATTGTGCACCAGCACATGTATACACAGCTTTACTTGATATATTCGTCAATATGTGCTATTTGCTCAATGAAAGATAGACAATGCAACAAAAAGGTGTTTTTTCATAAATCCCACAAATGTCTAGTAGAGACCGATTTTAAATCGGGCTAGAGGGGTGCCGTAAAAACCTTTCCCCCTCGTAACGTGGCTTTCGAACCCAAAGCGATCTCTAATTTCCAAATTCAATCAATCATTTTCAATCAAAACGGTTTCTCGGGTGGCAAACCTCAAATCCGGGTGGCAACTCTTCAATTTTTCAAATCAAAAACACGTTTTTTTGGGTCGCCCCGATCCGCCCGGGGCTGTCGTAGCCCACAGTGGCGACTCTGGTGGGGACTTGGTTTAAATAATACTTGAGAAAAGTTGGTGCATTGGTAAAACGGTCATTCAAAAGTCTATCAAAAACGGCAATGCTTCATGCTTACCGAAGGAAGGAAATGGCAATTCTAACTAGATTTTATCCGGCCATTCTGACCTGGGACTTCGTGATCACTTGTCCGCTTACTTACTCTCATTGAGTATTATTTAAACCAGTGAGCCAAGCTTGAAGAAAACATTTGCGGGATTTTCAAAAGACATTTTGTTGCATTGTCTATCATTCTTTTAAGTACATTTATACATTGTTCAACCCCATCACTGCGTTTTGGAAATCCTGCCCGGCTTGCCAGTGACAGGGAATCCCAGAATGCTCGACAACCCTCGACGATGATGAGTCATTCCTGCCGTTTGTACCGTTATTGGGTGTACGCTCAATAGCCGGGAGGCATACCTTGACTCTAGTCCGGGGAACCCTTCAGGCGAAAACCCAACCTTCTATGTGTTTAGCAAGCCATAGAACCATCCAACTTAGGACAGGAACCTGCAGGGTAGGACTACGTGATATATCTTGTCTAAATGTTGCATCCCACATTGCATCTATGACATGCCCCGGTGCACGCTCGCGCGACCCACCGAAGGTTGCCAAGATCCAATGAAGTATTAAATCCTTGGTTAAGGATTTAACCATTTTTCAACCTTTCAAATAAACAAACACTCAGAGTAAATGCCATAATACCGACACCATCTGGGTCATAATGCCATGTCATTTACACCTTTCTGGTTAAAGGTATCATGTTATCCGCTCTGAAAGATTTTCGCAAGTCAAACTTTCATCGAACTCTCAAAGGATCATGGCAATCTTCGTTCGATCACGATTCAAAGTCCCAAGGTGTCAACGATTATGATGATAAAACTTGTTTTCAATTCAATATATGCATTTTTAAAGCAGGAATCATGTCTGAGCTCCGTCTTTGCTTTGCTAGAAAGCTTGAGCAATTGTGCCAAAAAAGAAGACCATACCCTCTTGGACAAGACCCCTCGGACAAAGGTTGATTCGGCTCGAATCTCAGCCTGACACTGTCAGCGTTTTTGATCTCTAGGTGGAAATGGAACAGCTGGCAGGGAATCCAAATCCAAACGACGGGAATCCAAATCCTGAAAATTTAAATGGTACAGGGGAAGATAATGGCGAGAATCCGAATCCGGAAGGATTGAACGAAACAGGACAGATCTGAGAAGCTATCTGAAGGTTGGGGGAACACACTGACAACCAAATTGCCCAGCTAATGCTTATGATAACCGGAGTTGGATGACGACTTCCCAATCCAAATCCAAACCCTAATCCAAATCCAAACCCTAATCCCAATCCAAACCCTAAGTCGAATCCTAATCCAGAGCAACTCCCACACGAGACTGGAAACCCTCAAAACCTAGAAATGGCCACCATACTTGCCAAAATAGCCCAATTGGAACAATCTATTGCCAGAAGTGAAAAGATTGCCACCATTGGCTTCGACATCAATAAGCTCTGCCTTTTTCCCAACGCAAAACTTCCAGAGAAGTTCAAGCCAATTGACTTCTCCAAGTTCGACGGAACAGGAGATCTGAAAGGACACTTGACGGGATACATAGGAGCTCTGTCCATGTGGGGCGTAGAAAAGGATGCAATGGCCCAGATGTTCTCCCAGATGCTGGTAGGTCATGCTCTTCACTGGTTTACATCATTGGATGAGAGAAAGAAGCGGTCTTGGGAAGATGTTTGTGCAGCCTTCATAGCACAGTATGATTACAATATCCAACTTGAGGTGACTACTCGCGAGCTTGAGTCAACTAAGATGGATGCTAAAGAATTCTTCATAGATTTTGTAAAGAGATGGAGGCAAAGGCAGTGCAGATGAAGGATAGGCCGATGGACAAAGACCAAATTCGGATGATAGTATGAAACTTACAGCCGACTCTTGCAAAACATATGGTTATGGCTCAAGCATACTCGGACTTTAAAACATTCTTCGACACAGGCTTGGCCATCGAAGAAGCAATTCAACTTGGTATCCTCGACAAACTAGAGCCAACTCCACCAAAAACCAAAAAGGTATACTCTGGCAATAGCAATACCCTGTTTGGTAACTCTAACTTCACCAACCTCCCTAATACCTCCATAAACACTACTTAAACCGAGCCTATTAACCAAATTGTCACTCAAACTAACCAGCCTAGATCCCAACCCCGTGTTTTCTCCCAGTTCTCTGCACCTCTCTCTGCCGTGCTTGAAAAATTGGTAGAAAGCGATATCCTTAAGCCTCTCAACCCAACTCCACTCCCTCAAAAACTTCCAGCTTCTCATAACCCTAACGCCTACTGTGCCTACCACCAAAATGTAGGCCATCCCACCAATAATTGCTTCCGACTTCGACATGCCATCCAAGACCTAATTGACAACAAAGCCATCCCAATTCCAGCACAAAAGCCTAACACTGTTTCTAACCCACTGCCAAAGCATTCTAATCCCCAGGCTAACTGCATTGATCTTAAACCACCTTTTGACCCAAGCTAATACATCGTATCTTAAACCCAGCCAAAAGCCATTATCGAGGTGCCAATAGGAGATACCATTTGTGCGATCTAGACTCTGGACTTGGAGTTTGAACTGAGATGGCAATCCACCATTGATGTTTTCCAGGACATTGAGAATCAAGCTCTAATTGACGGCGTGTGGCTAGCCCCGAAGCTTGAAAATGGGGACGTTCAAGAATTAGAAAATGGGGCATGGAGAGAAGAATGGGAAGAAAGACAAGCGAATCCATGATCCGCTTGACGGATATTCGCTCTACACCTTATTCTCGGAATTGGAATTAGCCAGTGATGAAGAAGATGACTGGGAATGGGAAGCCGAGCCTGCCATGTGGCATCGAATAGAAGATGAGGTTCCTTTTGATGTTACGAAACTACCTCTCCTTTTCCATGAGGACGAAGCTCAACAGGGGCCTGATCTATTCAATCCACGAATCCTTTTTTCACAGTTCCACGATGAAACCCTTGATACAGTAACGGAGGATCTGGATAACTATTCCAAGTACTGGACCAGTCCAATGGAACAAAGCATTGATTACCCTCAGTGCTATATCATTGATGAGACACTTCCGCAGCCTGTTGTACAAACCTCAGAGGATCCGGACGAGCCTTTTGTCGCTGTTCTTAACTCTGAAGATCTTTGGGGGGAAAGCCGATTTGGTTACTATCTGGGTCAATGGAGAAGAACTGATAGTTAATAAAGCCATGGCTGATGAAGGCTTAATTAGGAGCGCTAACTTCTGGGATTCCCTGGAGGAAGAAAACCTGTAGAATACTCTTAAGATGGAATTACTCAATGAAACGCTAGAGAAGACAATGTTGGATAAAGGAAAAAGGAAAGCGAATACTGATCTCTCGAACCTATGGGATGATCTGCTAGATTTCTGGGCAAAACCCTCTCCTAAGACCATAGTAACCTCACCAGGAGCGATCAAGTTTACCAACCCACCAATTTACAAAAGGGAAGTTCATCCCAAACACCCCCACCTCAAAACGACACTGCCCAATCATCCGGCTCCTCCACACCAGCCATCGCAAATTATCCCAATAATCCTTTCATATCCGTTTCCCAAAATAACCCTTCAAGTTCCATTAACCCAAATCCCTCTGCCAATCCCACATCTACCCAACACCAAAATCTTCCACCCGACACCGATTCCATTATCAAACAGCTTGACAATACCCTGGCTCCCATGTCAATTTGGGGAGTATTGGCATCCTCTCGTGAGCACTATCAAAGGCTTATCAATACTCTTGCCAAGTTCAAAGTCACCCCCAACATAACCCCGGAAGCCATGGTCACACTCATCACTCCTAACTTCGCCAAGCACACTCTAGCTTCCACCGAGAAAGACCTCCCACCAGAAGGTGCTGATCACAATAAACCCTTGCACATAACTATGAAGTGTCTTGGGAAATAGGTTCCAGTCATTCTGATCGACAATGGGTCTGCCATCAATGTGTGCCCTCGCCGTACTGCTTACTGCTTGGGCCTGAAAAATAAGGACTTTACGCCATCAACTTTGGGTGTCCGCGCTTATGACAACACGCGGCGTGATGTCATAGGAACAATCAACCTCGAGTTGGTGATGGGACAGTTCAAGACAGCTGTGGAATTCTGTGTCCTGGAAATACTTTCTTCATTCAATCTCTTGTTGGGAAGGCGTGGCTACACCGTCCTGATATTATGGGAGTACCTTCCACTCTTCATCAGAAGCTGATACTGGGGCTGAACTCAGGGACACTCATCATTCATGGTGATTCTGGGATCTGACCACATTCCGAGGATAATTCGCCGTTGGTAGAGATCATGCATGGAGAAGAGGACATAGCCATGGGTGGCTTCGCCGTAATAACGGCAAAGGTTTGTACCATTCGGGCCAATGACAGTTTTCTAGTGAGTTCTGCAGCATTGGCGATCATGCGAAGGATGAATTACATGCCTGGTATGGGCTTGGGTCGTGACCAGCAAGGGGTTACTGAATTCCCGCGTTTCCCTTGGAGCAATGAACGGTTTGGCTTGGGATACACCCCAAAGAAGAGTGATCCTACAAAAAGGTGGCGTAACTGTGCTCGCGCCCATGCTATTGCTGAAGAAAGACCAAAGGTTGATTCTGTTCCATACCAAGGACAGCTCGAACCCTACTTCGATGTGGAAACAAAGAAGGAATACCTGGGATTTGAAATTTTTGCTGAGGATACTTGGGACAGCGAAGATGAAGCCGAAAAAAGGGAGGGGCTTGTTAGAGCATTGCACGCTGATTGGGTCGAGGCTTTTGATCAGGGCAGTCTCCGATCAATGTTCGAAGACAAAAATCCAGAGGGTATGGACGAAGATGCTGCTGTAATGATGCTCGGAGGACAGGACGTTTGCAAGGATCCCTCTATACTCAATGTAGATGCTACTGGCGGCTATGAAAATTGTGTATTCATCCCTCTTGTAAAGCACGCTCATGCTGCTGGGTCTGAATCTGAATCGGATACCGATTCCCCATCTAGCTGTGAGTCGTAGATTGTGCCTACCGGCCCTCCCCATCGAAGTTTCTATTTTGAGTTTGAGTTAACTGCTATATTCCCTCCCGCTGAGGAGCCGTTTAATGGGATGAATGATGCTTTCGCTTACTTGTCGCATTTTGAATAAATTATGTAGAGCTTGACGATGAAGGAATAGATTTCGAAGGGAACATCCCTAGAGAAATCAGTTACTTCATCGAACGGGAAAATGAAAGATGTGCTCAGCCTCTAAAAGAAGAAATGGTCTTAATAAACTTGGGCGATGAGGGAAACCCTCAGATGGTTCAAGTCAGTTCCGGGCTAAATTCTGATGAGCTTCAAAAACTCTCAGATTTGCTCAAAGAATTCAAAGATGTTTTTGCTTGGTCACATGCAGACATGCCCGGAATCGACCTTGAAATCATCGAGCACAAGATCCCTCTGTTTCCCAATGCAAAACTTGTCAAACAGAAATTGAGAAAAATGCGCCCCGATTGGATATTAAAAATAAAAGAAGAACTCACAAAGCAAATTGATGCTGGTTTTCTAATAGTCACTAAATACCCAACTTGGGTTGCAAACATTGTTCCTGTTCTCAAGAAAGATGGAAGGATTAGGGTCTGCGTCGATTTTAGAGATCTGAACAAAGCAAGTCCTAAAGACGATTTTCCTTTACCACATATAGATGTGCTCGTTGACAACACTGCAAGACACGATTTGTTATCCTTTATGGATGGTTTCTCTGGGTACAATCAAATTCTCTTGGTGCCGAAAGATCGAGAGAAGACAATTTTCATCACTGAATGGGGACTTATTGTTATCGTGTTATGCCATTTGGGTTGAAGAACACAAGATTGACATATCAGAAGGCTGCCACAACTTTGTTGCATGACAAGATCCATAAGGAAGTTGAAGTATACGTCGACGACATGATTGTCAAAACAAAGAAGCAGGAAGATCACCCTCCTGTATTGAGGAAGTTTTTCGAAAGGATACGGAAGTACATAATGCGTATGAATCCATCAAAGTATACGTTTGGGGTTATGGCAGGGAAAATGTTAGGGTTCACGATCACAGCTCGTGGGATTGAGGTAGACCTTTACAAGATCAAAGCAATTCTTGAGATGGAGCCATCGCAATCTGAGAAGGAAGTACGTGGTTTCCTAGGAAAAATCCAGTTCATTAGTCGGTTCATTGCTAAATTGACTTCGACTTGTGAACCGATGTTCTGCTTGCTCAAGAAGGATGTGAAATTCGAATGGAATGATAAGTGCCAGCAAGCCTTTGAAGCCGTTCGAAAGTATCTTCAGAATCCACCGATCTTGATGCCACCTATTCCAGGAAAACCTTTGATCCTTTACTTGTCAGTCACGCCCTCAGCAATGGGGTGCATGCTCGCACAAGAAGGAGAATATGGGATTGAAAGGGCAGTTTATTATCTCAGCAAGAAGATGGTAGGTTGTGAAGAATGGTACACGCCGCTAGAGAAAACATGTTGGGCACTTGTTTGGGCTACAAAGAAGTTGAGACACTACATGCCGGCTTATCCGGTAATACTGATTTCTCAAATGGACCCACTGAAATATCTGTTCAAGAAGCCAGCATTTACCGGTAAGTTAGCACGTTGGTTGCTCTTATTGGCCAAATTTAAAATCAAATATGTCACTCGAAAGTTAGTAAAAGGGAGAGATGTTGCAAAATTCCTGGCGGATCGCCCAATCGAAGGTCCGGAGCATACGGAATTTCAATTTCCTGATGAAGAGGGGATGGAAACAAAGGATGAGGCATGGACTCTATATTTCGATGGGGCATCTAATCAAAACAGATTTGGCATTGGTATCCTACTGGAATCACCGGAAGGGTCCCATATCCCTCTTGCATTCAAGTTGAATTTCGAAGTGACTAATAACGAAGCAGAGTATGAGGCTTGTATCGTAGGATTTGAAGCAGCATTAAAGATCAGAGTCAAAGTATTAGAAGTCATTGGTGACTCGCATTTGGTAGTTTCTCAGGCAAATGGGGATTGGAGAGTGAAGGATGAAAAGATGAAGCAATATCATCAAGAGCTCCGTGACCTTATTCCTAGATTTGAAAAAGTAACTTTTACACATGTGCCGAGAATGAAAAATTGCTTCGCGGATGCTCTAGCAACTTTGGCATCTATGCTTGAATTGCCAATCAGGGTGAAATTAAGGCCAGTCATGATCGAACAAAGGGATAGACGTGTGTACGAGTATGTCATGAACATCGATGAACCAGATGATGGCCTACCATGGTATCACGATATCTGGAATTTTGTCGAAAAAGGGGAGTTTCCCGCATAAGCTACCAAAAAGGATAGGATTACATTGCAACGGCTAGCATCTCAGTACATCATTTGTGGAGGGCAATTGTACCGACGATCTCCATGCGGGGTCCACATATTGTGCATTCATGGAAGTGATGCAAGGTAGGCAATGGAAGAAATTCATGAAAGAATTTATGGACCCCACATGATTGGTATGATGCTCACTAAGAAGATTTTGAGACAGGGATACTATTGGTCGACTATGGAGACGGATTGTATCGAATATGTGCGGCGATGCCATAAATGCCAAACGCATGCTAACCTCATCCACGTTCTACCATCAGAGCTACACCCTATGGCGACGCCATGGCCGTTCTCAGCTTTGGGTATCGATGTCATCAGAAAAATTACTCCAACAGCTTCCAATGGTCATAAGCTCATCCTCGTAGCAGTTGATTATTTCACCAAGTGGGTCGAAGCAGCATCTTATAAGACATTGACGACAGTTCAAGTTGCACATTCATTAGGCAAAACATCATTTACCGGTATGGAGTCCCGCAAGCCTTTGTATCGGATAATGGATCTCATTTTAAGGGGAAAGTTCTGGAACTGTTTGAAGAATTCAAAATTCAGATTCATCACTCAATGACCTATCGACCACAAAAGAACGGAGCAGTTGAAGCAGCAAATAAGACCATTAAGACCATTCTCGAAAGAACTACACAGTCCGCAAGGAATTGGCATGAACAACTGCCGCTAGCTTTATGGGGATACCGAACATCCATCCGTATACCAATAGGGGCAACACCCTATTCTCTGGTACTCCCTCCATCCCACTTTGTTACGCCTAGTTTGACTTGCACGGAATTTAAGAAAACATTACAATTAGATTGACTTTTTATCAATTTTCCATTTTACCCTTGTAGAAAATAGTATTGGAATACTAAAATTTTGTTAAAAAAATAATTGAATCCACCAAATCCAAAAGTACTTTCCTGTCATGTCTAGAGAGATGGAGCCAAATCAATTTCTTGCCCATCCTTTACTCCATTTCCTTTCAAACCATGTTTAATATTCAAATTTGGGAGGGAGAAAATTTCTCCTTAAATGTAAAAGAAAATGAGGGGTAAAATGGTAAAATTAACATCCAAAAATGGAAAGTTTTGAAACAAGCGTATCGTTTTGGGACATCCCAAAAAGGAATAAGAGCGGAACAAAGTGGGATGGAGGGAGTATATGGTATGGAGGCCGTTCTCCCCATCAAGCTAGAGGTGCCATCCCTGAGAGTCATGGCCAAATGCGGAATTAATGAAGCTGAATGGATCAGTGGAAGGTTTGAGGAGCTTACGCTATTCGATGAAAGGAGATTACGGGCATTATACCACATTCAAGGCTATCAGCGACGGATTGCCCGGGCATTCAATAAGAAAGTGAAGTCAAAGGATCTTCAGGTAGGGGACATGGTGGTCAAGGAAATAAGTGCGCCAATTTTTGATCTACGGGGCAAGTTTCGACCAAAATGGGCTGGTCCTTACATCATCAAGACAATTCTTTTTGGAGGAGCTATATCAATTATCGACCTCGATGGCAATAAATTTTCAAATCTTGTCAATTTGGACCAGCTTAGATGCTATTACCCCTGAGAGAGCTCGCTGGGCTGAAAACCGCGAGGGCGGGCAGCACCAAACAAAAATTAGAGCAAGAACCTGCTAGGTTGAAAACCCAAAAGGGCAACCTAGGCAAACGTTAAGGCAAAAAGTTAAAAGAGCTCGCTAGGCCGAAAATCTGAAAGGGCGGTTCTAGGCAAAAATTAGAGCGCAAAAGGAGAGTGTCAATACCCGAGGGAACCCTAGCCCGAACTACATATTGACCTGATTCTCTGTTACAAGAGATACGTAGGCAACCTCATAAATTATCATAACTAATTATCAAGGTCAAATCCCAAATTGGCAAATCAAATCGTCGAAACAAAAGCACTTTCATTAACGAACCAAAAGGGGGAAACCCTTATCGATCAACTTTATTTCGAACATTTCTTTATTACAGGCTGAGCACACAAGAAAAAGAAAATACAAAACACACTTTTATTGCAAAAAATGGCAAAGTAAGTGATCAACCCGTCCATGCTTTCACATCCCTCCTTAGCCATTTCTTGTACTGCCCAGATAAGGTAGTGGCAAAATCCGGGTCAAGTGCTTCGGTCCTACGATCTTCCCATGTTCGGGCATAGCTACGAAGACCAGGAACTGTGAACGGAGGGAGACAAAGCGCATCAAAGCTTGGGGGAGGTATGACTTGACTAATTCCAAACTGGTGAAGGATACGGAGCGACAAATAGAAAATGAAGCCCGTTAGCCCGACCAGGAACACTTCTCGAGAACCCATGTTATTCACAGTCATCGTTAGTAAACTCAACCAAGGACAGTGCCAAGAAACATCTTCTTCACCAATTAACACGAAAAAATCATCCCAGTCCTTCGTTACCCCAAAAGGACGGTTCCACTCATTTAGTCGATATAGCCAATTCTCAGGAGGAGGCGTCATCAAATTCAGCTGGTCGCAGAGCCACATCTGTTAAAACAAAAGAGAGAAAACAAGTGAGAAACCAGATAAAACTCGAACCAAGCGTCGAGGTAAAATAAATGTGTGAAATAGAAAAAGGAGAGCTGAGTGAGGTCCCTTGCCTGCAACAAAAGTGGGCTACCTCCAAAAGTCTGTGTACGGCCAGCATGGACTGCATCCAAACCCATCAGAGATTCAGCAAGGACCAGGGGTGCCACGTCCTTACACGCTTTGATTTGAGCTGCGACTCCTACCAACAATGAGCTTGGCTCGCCAACAGAAGGCACCAACAAGAAGGCCACCAGGAGACAGATACAACAGGCGGTCATGCGATGTCCTTGGTATTTAAAGTCTGGTAGATCCTTGGGCGGGCTAAACGTTTCAAACAGGCGCAGGACCTTAATAACATCACCTTGAATGAGAAAATCAGCAGCCCCGCTACTAACCCCCAATTTGGTCTTTAGGAGTTTTTTCATGCTCTCTCGGACCATGGGGACGATTGGTTCATTAGAATCATAACTCCCGAGGTATGCATGAAATTCCTCCACAGTTGGACAGAATTCTTGGATACCAAACTTGAAGACATGCACCTCCGGATCCCAAAATCGCACTGCAGCATGCAGAAGGTTGGGCCAGATGCGAATATCTCGGAGATATTTTAGCACGTGAAGTCGATGCCCTCGAAAGTTCATCCAATCAATGCCTCCAAGGCTGTCAGCCATGGTCGGAGTAGAGCTTGGTTGAGCATGGCCATGAAAAATGGACGTTGCAAGGAAGAATTGAGTAAGGAAGTGTAAGACAGTTTGGGGAGTATCTGTAAAGGTTCAAAAGAGACCTAGCATGGTTTTATAGAACCACATGCAATATTCCTAGTTTGTATTGTACATGCAAACTTAAAAGGAGTATAGAGAATGCATAGGATTTGTCCTCAAGGATATTATATTATGGGGGAACAAATGAATCCAAAGCCAATACACGTCTAAATATGTTGCGTGCAGATGAATACAATGTGAAAGAAGCCAAAAGTTCATTTGGAAGTTAGCTCAGAACTGTAGACAGCAGCAGAGCTGAGCGCTCAGGAGTGAGGACTTGAGCGCTCAGGAGTGCACTACTGAGCACTCGGGAATGCTGCTGTTTTCTAGCAGATTGTTTTGGATAGCTTGGGTTGCTAAAACAAGGCATTTGCATGGCTTTAATGATCAAGACCAATCTCAGCCTATATAAAGAGGGATACAACTGTCTCCATGTACAGTTTCCATTCAAATTCAAGTTTTTTGTCCTAGATTTCCACATTTCTTGAAGTTTTCACTCACCGGGATATGTCAAATTTCGTTTCAATGGCATTTTGATAGTTTGGTCGTGTCCCACAAGTCATAATAGGTTATAATGACTATATGGTACAGTTGGTTCTGAATAAAAAGGCCCGATTGCAATTTTCACCCCTCGAAGCACTCAATTTGTCATACAAAATTCCGCGCTTGGGGCATGTCCATATGAGTTGTCATTTGTTTTAAGGACGTCGGTAAAAATTTGTGTGTCCCATAAGTTCTTTCAAGCTGGTCGATGATAGTATTCGATGCAATTTCAATGCTATAAAAGAAGTTTAAAAGAAAGAAATGCAATTTTCATTAATCAAAAGCAGCATGTACAATGATCAAAAGAGGGATATTTCTATTCAAAAGGCTATCTACAAGGGCATGCAGACCCAAACAAAAAGGTACGTAGGCCTGAAATCTACAACAACTCGTAGCACTCAGGCTCGTGTAAGATCTAGCAAAGTAAAAATAGCTCAGACACACCGTGAACTTTTCTGTGGCGGATTCTCTTCCTCGACACTGTCATCTTCATCGTCATTGTCACCATCAGGAAGGGCTGGCGAATCAGAATCAGTGTCTGAATCACCCAATGATTCCTCTGGTTCCTTTGTATCCCTAGACTCCTCTGACTCTTCACTTTCAGGTTGTCTCTGGGTCACTAGCCGTGGCCGTAGCTCGAATTGGCGGCTCACCTGCACTTGCATGGCATTCACATACTTCAAATGATTTAAATTTTCAAAGCAGCATACATGTGACAAAAGCATGCATCAAAAATATACCTGCGGTGGCTCCACAACAAGAGTAGTGGCTGGCTTAGAGGCAAGACGGGTTTGTTGTGTCTTCCCTCTGGCACAATCATTCAAAAGCTTGCGCAACCCTAGCATTCTCATAATGGCTGACTCAATCCATTCCCGCGATATCTGAAAAATTACGGGCAGAATTAGAAAGCATATGTCAACAATGTCAAAAAAGTCAACTTACATGTTAATCAATTGTTTTACCTAATCGGGAAGGTTCATGTCCGGGCGAGGCAAACGTGCAATATCCACAATTGCCCGAGCACCTATTCGATCTCGGACACTTATTTCCCATTTTAATTCAGGTATCCCCAATACTCCTAGGGTGTCCTCACTCCTTATTGTAGCCTCTGTGCCACCTCTCCCTCGACCTTGAAAGCTGGCACCTCGGTCTCGTCCTCTCACTCTTTGAGAGCGACCACCCCTGTCGCCCTCTCCTCCAGCCTCAGCTCCGGCTCTGGAAGCTGCTCTCCTAGCCTCAATTTCAGTCACCCACCTCTGGAGTTCCTGCTCCACACCTAGGCTCCTGGCCAAATACCTCTCCTTATAAGCATCATACTCCATTGCTCACCTGAGAAGCCCCTCCAGATCGGTGTCAAGCACTGTAAATTGTTCGAGCTCAGCATGGGTATAGGTATTAGTCCTTTGCACTCGAGGAGGTAGTGGCCCAGGTACTACAAATGTTGGAAGACCAAGTGACTGACGAGTCACACGATTCCCCGAGTACCATTGCCAACCCAAGGGGCACTCCAGTAGCACTCTACTCCGTGTTACCTCTTGACTCCTCACCATGCATTCTGCCTCTAGCCTATCCCAACATTTCCAACGAACCTGCATTCAAAGTTTTCCTATCAACAATCAAATCGAATGAAATTTTAACATTATTTGAGAGGTGTAAAGCACAGCACATACCGAAGCTCCCGTCAAATTGACTAACCATCGTCGAAACATCATTATCTCGCCTCTCTGCTCCTTTGTCTTCCTATATTCTTTGTTCCAAATTAAACCTCGAGGGAAGAAATTTGGATCTTTGTAGGTGTTCTCAGGTGAAAACATCCCCAACACCTCGTGGGCCCAAAGCTGCATTGTTTCAAAGTTTAAAATTCAGGTCAATTCAATTCAAAATTCAAATCAATTTCATGTGTTATATCAAAATAATACCTCAATTACCCTCTAATATCCTCCAACGGTATTGCCAACTCCGCAAGATGCAGCTCCTAGAAAGCAGTACAAGGTGCACAATGCAGCACCGCCCCAGTCGAACCTCCCTGCTGTTCTCAAATCCACCAAGGCAGCCAAACAACTGAGATGAACGTGTGTTCGTCTGTTTAGGAACAATGAAGCCCCAAACAAGTATAGCAAATAAGCTCGAGCCATTTGAGCTGCTTCTTCGTCGCTCTCTGGTTCGTGATCCCAGTACGATGTAAATTGGCCATATGTTGCTAGCCCGCCACTATGAAGTGGGACTCGCCCGAGGAACCACTGATGCCGCAATATCATTCACTAGGCCCATGTCATAGGGGATCGGCTCTCTTCCAACTCTAAGCCCCGTAATTACTGCGAAGTCAAGGGGTGTCACTGTCATCTCCCCAAATCGGAAATGGAAGGTGTTAGTGGTATCCCACCATCTCTCTGTGAGTGTTGTCAATATAGCATGATCAATTCGGACTATCGTCTGTAATCGTATACCCAAAACCTGCTACTTCTTCTAATTCCCGTACACGCTCAGGTAACACCCTGAAGTGCACCAAAGACTTGGCGAAGCCTCCATGGCCATACACGTCGGTGGTACGCTGTTACAAGCATAATAGCAAAACAATTTCAGAACCATAAGCCTTGATTTCTTTAGCACTTCAAGCATGATTAGAAAAATGGAATCAAGGAAGACGAGTTTAAGTCATACCGTGGTCCAGGTCGATGAGATGTGCCGATCTCGATCCCTCAAAAGCATGTCACCCGGATAATTAGCATTAACCGGAGTATAGTTGGTTATCCCCACTGGCTTGAAGCAATGTGATCGCGGAGTGTAAGCCTCAGGCAAAAAAGTAGGATGAGTCTTCTCCGCGAAGGCCTTCGCCTCATCTACCGCTGTCACCCACACCTCCGCCATTTCCTCCGGCTCAGGACCCCCCTCCGACATCCCAGCATCCTTACTACCACCCTGGCTCAGTATCACTCCCAACAATGCCGTTGCAGCTCTAATGTCTGGAGACTCAAACCTCCTTCAGTGCATCTGCAGCTCTGGGATCAACTCCAAGGGCATCGAAAATATCCCGTGGATCCGCGAACTCCAAAAAATCACCTTCCGCAAATGGAACCCGTCCAGAAGCTCCAATTCCGCTATCACCACCCTGGGGTTCCATTGCCGAGGACCTCAGAACTAGTGTAGTAACAAATCGTCCAACTGTCAAGGCCTCGCTCTCTATCAAGACATCTCCGCCGCTAGTAGCTCCATCCTCCGCTACCTTGAGCAACTCCTCCACTGTCGGAGTAGGAGGAGTGTTCCCACTACCTAATGCACCACCTCCAGACACCCCAGCTCCGTCGTCAGCCCCTCCAGTGGCTACTGCGATGACTTGGGCAACCCTTTCACCATTGAACGTCTTTTTTTCCTCAACTTCACCCATAGTTGCTTCTCCAGTATCGCCTACGGCGACCACTACCCCTTCGGACATTTCTATACTCCCCCTGTCTCCTCTTGTCGCAGCCGCGTCGCCCATGGCAGCCACCACACTGCCGAGCTCCGCCGAGCTCCCACCACCGCCAGCTGCTCGACTTTTTTCTTCCCTTAAGCCCATTCCTCTCCTCTGGCGAACCTCTTGGCAGACTATAGCCCACTGGAACACTGTGGAAATTTCAAGGTTTCGAATTCGATCCATTTTGAAAGATGTGGGTTGATTTCGAGAGAAATCCGTCAATTGAGAGAAAGAAAGGTCGATTAAAGAAGGGAGAAGTCGATTGAGGGGGAGAGAAGTCGATTGGAACGTGGGAAAGGGATGGGAGATCGTGGATCCGTACACTGGTTCTAGAGCGCTCGAGTCTGAGATTTGAAACCCTTGTTTCCCAAAACAAGGAAGACGAAGATGGTGGGCCCCAGTCCAGGTTCCGAGCGCTCGGAACCACTCCTGAGCGCTCAGGAGTGATTCTGAAACCCTATTTTTTGCAAGCTGAATTTTGACTATTCAAGCAACATTTCTTGCTTTAATTACCTTTTTAAGTTTACAAAAAAAAAAAAAATCAATCTCAGTCTTAATTTCCAGTGGACAATGATAAAAATCAGTTGTCGATGTGGTTATGCTATAAAAAAAATTGTCGAGCGGTTTGTCCACTCAAATGTTTCTAGTCGAGCTTGTTTTTGTGCTACTCCATGTTTGCATTTGCCCCAAAGAACTACGCTGGTCTGATCCCTGCAGAAAAGGGTACATAGGCAGCTCGGGAGTGCACGACCTCAAGTTTTGAATTCCAAAGCACCCTTTTTGTTTGCATTTGGTTTTGAATCGAGGGTTCAATATGGCTCGAATTGGGCTGTCTCAATCTTTGAGCGTCACTCGTATCCAGACATGATACCAAGCATCGTCCAAAGAGGGGCAACTGCAGACACCCCGATTTGAACTTATTGAAATTCCTTGATTTGTGGCTTTTTGGCCTCCCGATGATGAATTAGGATCAATTCAAGCCTTGGATACATACTTCTTTGACTTTCAAAATCAAAATCAATTTAGCAAAATCATTCCTGAGCACTTAGGACCACTTCTCAGTGCTCGGGACTCATCTTCGAAATCCCAGACTCAGGCTCACTCCTGAGCGCTCCGGAGTGTCACTCCTAAGAGCTCTGATCTGCTCCCAAGCGCTTAGGTCAACAAAATTTTCCATGGAAACTTGAATTTCCAGCTTTTTCAGCAGCAAATGGGCATGTTTCATTCAAACTTATTTGGTATTTGCTACAGTAAACCATCAGAAAAATCAGAGGACCAAATCATAATGTTTTCTATCATTTCCAACTTTTTTTTAGTTTTATAATTAAATTTCAAATTTCAAATTCAATTTTCTTGACCTATAAATAGGGGCTCTCATGCTTCATTCTAGATACCTGAAATCACCACGAAATACTGCAATGTTACTCTCTGATTCCCACCAAAAAACCCTATCTAGCAAGAAAATCATTTTCAATCCTAATCCAAAAATCCAAACAATTTCCAAGTGCACTCAAGAAAGATTTAGAAGGCTAAGGTTCATACTTAGTCTTAGTTTCTGAATTTTTTCTCTTCATTTCACTTCTAAGACCTAACCAAGAAGCAAGGTTCAATTTGGAAAATGTAGAATTTCTCCATCTTTTTAGCTGAAAGTGTCACTATCCTTTTGATGGAGGTCATTCAGCCTACTCTAGCCTTTCATTCTGGATGCGTGGTTGAATGACTTTGGTATAAAAGTAAGAGCAAAAGAGCTGCAAACGAAATTTTCAAAGTTGGTTCTGTAGTACTCCTGAGCACTCAGGAGTGATTTTGATTACATCTTGCATTTTTTTCAGTTGAATGTTCAAGGGAAAAGAGGAGTTTTATGAATTTGTGGCATTCTTTCCCTATTTCTGAAAAATAATTCGAGTTTACAATTATTTCCAGAAACTCCTTCTTTTCCAGTGAACAAAATGAAAGCAATGTATCAAAATCTTTAAAGAAAATTGTGTTTCAATTCCACTTTTAGTGCTCTTGTTAACTTCAAAAGTAGTCCAGAACATGCAAAGTTGGTTTAATTTTAGTTCCAGGGTGCAATGATGCGGGGTCTAGATGGCTAGGACCAGTTCTTGGCCGTTTGAATTCTTTGCTGAGCATTAGTTCATATATTATATTGCTGTATTTTTGTCTAACAAAATTTGTAGAATGGAGCAGCAGCACTCCTGAGCGCTTAAGAGTACAATCCCGAGCGCTCGGAAGTTATCTCAGAAATAGATCTGCATTTTCATGCGTTGCTCTACATTTCACTTCATTTCAATAATACAAATTGTACACCAACACATATATACACAACTTTACTTGATATATTCGTTAGTATGTGGTATTTGCTCAATGAAAGATAGACAATGCAACAAAAAGGTGTTTTTTCATAAATCCCACAAATGTCTAGTAGAGACCGATTTTAAATCGAGCGAGGGGAGTGCTGTAGAAACCTCCCCCCCTCGTAACGTTGCTTCCGAACCCAAAGCGATCTCTGGTTTCCAAATTCAATCAATCATTTTCAATCAAAACGATTTCTCGGGTGGCAAACCTCAAATCCGGGTGGCGACTCTTTAATTTTTGAAATCAGAAACACGTTTTTTTAGGCCACCCCAGATCCGTCCGGGGCTGTGGTAGCCCACATACACCAGTACAAGCATACACTCTTTATTTGATATATCTGTGGACGCTTGCTAGTGCTCTAATGAAACAAAATATTTTCAATAAAATTCCACAAACATTGAGTAGAGACCGACATTGCGTCGAGCGAGAAGGGTGCCGTAAAACCCTTCCCCTCTCATAACGTGGCTTCTGAATCAAAAACAATCTCTGGTTTTCAATTTCACTACCCGCCCGAAAAAAATTGAAGAGTCGCCACCCGAATTTGAGGTTTGCCACCCGAGAAACCATTTTGATTGAAAATGATGGTTTGAAATTGAAAACCAGAGATTGTTTTTTATTCGGAAGCCACGTTACGAGAGAGGAAGGATTTTATGGCACCCCTCTCGCCCGATACGGGATCAATCTCTACTCAATGTTTGTGAGATTTTTGTTAAAAATATTTTGTTTCATAAAAAACAGTTAGCTCATATTCATAGGTGCAACAAGTGAAAGTGGATACATGTGCATGTGTACATGATGTAGAGATGCTATGATATGAAATGAATGAATACAGAAATTGAGACAATGCTACTGGAAACACTCTCGAGCGCTCAGGAGTGGTCTTGAGCGCTCAGGACCTCTTTCCCCTACAAAACAGAACTTAGCACTTTTTGATAGTAGGCAAAATATACAAACACATGTGGGATGGACTAAAATAACACTTAGGTAGGTTTGCTCAGCATCAAACTCAAACAAACAAGAACAGGTCTTGTATATTCAAGTACTGCTTCCTTGCAAACATAAAATAAAGCTAACTGGGCTCTGGATAGACCAGTGCACACCTAGTATCTATTGGAATATAGAAAATGCAATATTTGGTGACAAAATAGGATTTTGGTGATAGCACCACTCCTGAGCGCTCAGGAATGGTCCCGAGCGCTCGGGAGTGAACATAGTGCCCAGAAATGATTTTGTTTCTTTGTGCTCCTCTTGCTTTTGTTGTTTAAACTAAGATCAAATGAGCTCACAACCAGTATGAGGAACTAGTATGGGCACTTGATCCCCCTCAGAAGTTCAAAAGCAGTAGATTTCGAAGTATAAAGTGAGATTTTATATTTTAGCTTGACTAGAACTTGGTTTCTTGGATTGATTTGGATGGGTAGAACACTGTAGGAAAATAAAGTTCTAGATGAACTAGAGATTTGAGGCTTTTGAAGTACTTGAAAATTATTAAATTTTTCTTAAAAACACAAGTTTTTGGAAAATATTTGGAGGTTTAGAGACTGAAATTTCAGAGAATAGCAAAGGGAGAGAGTAAAATTTCGTGCCCCCCTCAGTTGGTAATGAGGGGGTATTCATAGGGAAGTGAAAAATAGGATTTTATTTTGAAAAAAGTCAAAAATGGAAAAAAAAATGTTTTGGAGGGAAAAAAAGGATTGACTAGATTCCTGCTGGCTCAGGCAAGCCTCTGGCAGATGCAAGTTTGAACTACAGGTGTTCTGAAAAAAAACGTGGTCAAAAGGTCAAGCTTATTATCCAATGGCCTGTCAATCCTTTCGAGCGCTCAAAAGTGTAGTCCTAAGCGCTCAAGAGTGCCACTCCCGAGCGCTCAAGAGTGTCTGCCCAACTTCAGAAAGGCGCTACGAGCACTCCCGAACTCGGTTTTGGGTGTTTTTCAAAGCGTTGAACAGCTGGTTGAGTCTTCTTTCTAACTCAATTAGTTTCATTCAAATATATTTTATACGCTGAAACGTGCGCCCATTTTACCCTTAGGGTCGGGAAAAAGGATAGTTTTGGTTTGTAAAAGTCCAAGAGGCGTTGTTCAAGCTTTAGCCGAGTCTCATTTTGATTCCATTTCATCATCGAGGAGCCTCAAGAGCACAAATTAAGGATAATAAATAGGTCCAAATTGGGGTGTCAACAGCAGACAAAGGGACTATTTTTCTTTTTTCCTACGTAGGGGCATGACAGGTGTAGACACCCCAATCCGGACCTCGAAGGTTCTTTAAATGCCTCGATGATGAAATAAAGGAAACAATGCCTTCAAGAGCTTGAATGTGGACTCCTACAACCCAAAAACCCAGAATTGAACTTAGAACACCGTACGGGATACTGTTACATCGCATGGTGTAATAATTTTTGTTACTGTAGACACCCTATTTTGGGCTTTCCAGATTAGTTTACTTACGGCATTTGATTCCCCAATGATGAATAAGATCAAGAATACCGCGAGAATATTAGTGTGTTTGAACTTTGAGCGAATAAATCCCTTTTGAACCCTTTAAACCAGAGCCAAAAATCCTCAGCCAAACCCTACTTGCATACGCTGGTCCCCCCCTAGCGTACGCTAGTTCATTGCCACGTGTCAGTCATCAGTTAGCTTTGACCATTGACTAGGCAAGGACCGGCGCACGAAGGTCAACAATCAGCGTACGCCAGTCAAAGGTAGTCCCATCACCTTTATTCAGCCATGTTCACAAGAATTTTGTGGCACCCCAGTGGCCTATACATTCGTCTGAGAAGCAATCTCAGACAGAGGATGTTCCCTCACTCTCTCACATTCCCTCTATCACATTGTCTTGTGCATTTAATGCATGAAGACTTTCCCTCCAAGAAAACCAGCCCCAACCTTAGCTGGTTACACCCCTTGCTCTTACCACCTTCTCCTATATATACCCCCTTGCATTTATGTGCAAGGGGTTACAAATTCTAAAGCTCTAGTTACAAGTTCAAGTTTCAACTTCTTGTTCATCTTTTCCTTGCCAAAGGAGAGCATAGACAAGCTTCATACATCCCCACTACATACTTCTACTTATATACATTCTCCATCCACCCATCAAACCACAAGCTCAAGCTCAAACTCCTATCAAACTCAAAAACCAAAGGTGTATATACCACATTTGAAAATTTTCTATTTTGATCCCTGATGGGGGCTGGCAGGGTCAAGGCTGGTAATCAATACCAGCCCTGGCCCTAAAGCTGGCAAAGTTTCAAACCTGTTCGTGGCTAGAACTGGCACATGCCAGTCCCAAGCTCGCATACGCCAGTCATGGTTGTATGTGCACTACTAGCGTGGGGTCAGTGTCTAGCTATTTTATCCCTTTCTTTTCATTTTTATCACCTGTGAAGCATGCTAAGAACCAATTTACTACTTTCTATAGTTAGAACTGCAAGTTTTACTTTCTCAATCTTCGTTTCTGCTGCATTGGAATGCCTCTGGGGTCTTTCTGACCATGTCTCAGAACCCAGAAAGTGCCAAGCCAAGCACTGGATAAGAGGTTACAACTGGCGTATGGTAGCATTCTACCAGTGTTGCGCCAGTCGAACTTAGTTCAGTGGCTGGCCCTTGCATGGCAAACTAGGCCTTGGCTTCTGTTTTGTTCCCACACTGTTTGTGGGGTGTGTTATTCTTTTGTGGCTTCATAGCCCATTTTATCTATTTATGATTGTATATTTCCTGTGTATAAACTATTTTGGTTTGTCCTGGGTGTGCATTGGTCATTTCCAAAGCCCAGAGGGTTAAAAATAAGAATTGTGGGCTTAGGCTTATTGGCGTATGTTAGTCATGAAATGGCGTGCACAGGTGGGATGAGTATGTAGTGACTTGATCAGTGCATACTGGTTTTTTCTTGTGCATATCGCTCCAGAACAATGTCCTCCAGTCTGCTTAAAGTTCCCACAGGAGACTGTTTTCAATCTATATTAATTGTTTCAATAAAAGCAAGCATGCCATTTGTCACATCCTGCCAACATGTTACGGTTTTAATCCTCTTTTAACTGTTCCCCGCCCTAATTGGCTAAAAATTGATTAAAAGAGAGAATCAAATGTTTTACAAATGCCCGAGTAGAAACCGATCTCTGGATTGGGCGAGAGGGTGCCTTAAAACCCTTCCCCTCTCGTAATCTGGCTCCCGAACCTCATATATCAAAAGGCAACGACGGACCAGTCTACAAAACCTTTTCCAATCAAAACGTAGCAAACGTTTCAAGTTCTTGGGTGGTTTACCGCAAAACCCGAGTGGCGACTCTGAATCGAGGCATTTCGCTGTGCTTTTCCAAAAAGGGTGCGCCAGATTTTTAGGGGCGTGTGCCCACAGTTACACCACACATGGTTATAAGGTACACTACACGACATTTATAGGAAAAGTTCTGACTGGCTCAAAAAGTTGTAGGCCACGCTCATTTGAGCCACAACTGAAAAATGGTTTGGCAGGGAATAAACTTCTAGCCGGCTTAGAAGCCACCTCCTCTATTTGCATTGATATTCCTTGGCTTTTTGCCTATAAATACACACATCCTCTTAAGTGAAAATGACTCCTCCTGGACGTTCCCTTACTACACACATTCTCTCTCTACAACCTTACACCCACTACTCCTCCAAGTCTTGAGAAAGTTACTCTAACATTCTTTTGACATTCTTTCTCTCTCTACAAAAATTTCATTCTTCCTCACTTCCAAAGCTTAGTACACTACTAGTTTTGGAACCCCACCACTCCAAAACTCCAAACTCGTAATCATCCACACTCATACACACTCATCCATCCTCGTTCAAGCTCAAAATCGAAGGTATAAAGGCAAGTTTTCTTGGGCCAAGCTCAGCCTTGTCCCTAAGGGGGGCTTTTTGCAGTCACACTTGACCTGTTTCTGTTAAGTGTTGACTTAAAAAACCATTTCATAAACAAAGCAAAAATTAGTGATAGTACTCGAAGCACTACACTGTGCGGTGTTTTGATACACCGCACGATATAGTGGGTTCCAACATATGGTGTTATTTTTGTTTATCATTTGTCTATTTTACTTGCCTTGACCATACTCACTTACTGATAGCTCTGCTAGTGTTACTGAGGGTTCGTACAGGTACATTCCAGACCGGGGTTGTATCTAAAAATCATGGCTTCATTTTCTAAAAGGAATTTTTATGATCATTCTTAATGATCAAGTGCATCAAAAAGGGTTTGAAAACAAAAATCAATAAGAAAGATAAAAAAAGGGTTGTTTTGATCAGAGGTTTGCTTTATCCTGGGAATACAAAGCTGTTCTAAAAAGTGCTGGAAGCTACACCGTACGAGGTTCTGAGTAATAATAGTGGACTGATAGTGAGCAGCTATACCGTGCAGCGTACCAAAAGACCGTGTGATATATTTGTGTACACCGTACGGTATTGTTTATGACTGAGGCAGTCTGTGGTTAATTTGTTATTTCATCTCTGCACATCATTCATTTACCATCCACTGTACAGTAAGCACCATAGGCACACCAATGTGATATATTTAAACCCATGTCTCTTTTCCCTACTTGTTTATTAAGAGTTTAATCTTCCAAATGATATTTAAAGTTTTCCCCTTTGAAAATATTAAGTAAAGACCGGTTCCGACAGGACGAGTGGGGTGCATTTCAACAAAACCTTTTCTATTCGTAACGTGGCTCCTGAATCCATAGCCTCAACATTTTCACTAGGCCAAAAGCCTTATTTTCAAATCAAACCCCTCAGTTTCTCGAATCATCCATCTCAAAAATTCGGATGGCAACTCTTTCAGGCGCGCCGATCGAAGAGCCCACAACAGGTTCTGGCGAAGGTTATTTTTTCGTCAAGGGGTAGATGAGGGGTTTTCCGGCGACAGTTTATGAGAGTTATGGGGAATTGCGAAGGACTGTTCTTTAATGAAGTTTAATTTGAGGTCATGAATTATCATGGGGTGGTCATTGGCAACATGAGTTATCAATTATTATGAAGCTCAATTAAGCGTGTGATGGGGGCCTGAAAATTAATTTTGTGGGGTTGAGCATTGAAGTGTTTAATTGGCTTCTTATCAACTATTTTTATTATACAAAATCAAAAAGTTATATAAGAGGTAGATTAAGTAATGCAAGTAGCAACACTAGGGGAGTATTACACTCTTTAAGCTCTCTCAATGTGTTTGTTTTTCCTATTCCAAGGATTTCATTCTTTTATCTATATGATAATGAGATTTTCTTTGCTGTTAAAAAAAATACTTTTGTGAACATACAAAATCAAGCTCCAAAAGTGTAGATCGAGAAAAAGGTGTGAAATTGAGAGATATATATAGGGATTCAATCAAAAATACCTTCACGTATTTGCATATTAGCGATGGAAGAGAGAGCTCAAGAGAGTAAATCAAAGTTCAGATTTGACGCTAGATAATCTCTGCGAGAGTGCGGGAGAAGGGAGGGAAATCGATTGGGAAAGCGAGTAAACAATGCCTCGTCTAGTATGACGAGGACTAGACCACTTTAAATGAAAGTCTAAAATAAGAGGCACAAACAACAGTGGTAAAAATGTAATTTTAAAAGTTTGTGGGTTAAATTATATAATAGGGAATGGAATATTTGTCTTTGAGAATCAACACCCCTAGTCAATCATTGGAATCAAACAAACAAAAAAAACACCAATGGCCTTTCATTTTATTTCCTTTTCAAATGAAGCTCTTTCTTTACTTAAGAACAGTTTTGAACAAGTTCAAGAATGTGAGAAGCTTTTTCAATTTGTGTTTGACTTTGGAGAAATTAAAGTTTACGATGATGATTGCTTGAAGATCTATTGTACCAATCTTGAATGCAGTGTTTGGATGAGTTTTTGAGTTTGGTTTTTGGGATAATGAGTGAAGAGAAAAATAAGATAATAATTGGAGATATATGGGTAATGAGTGGAGAGAGATAGAGGAAGAAATGAGAATAATGATTGAATAGTGGGAAAATAAACAAGAGTAATGATTGGAAGTAGAGGTAATAAGTTTTTTTTGAGTTAGAATTTTTGTTTTTTCAAAAAGCAAAGCAAAAACATTTTGAGACATGGCGAGCATTCTAATATCGATGAGAGAAATTTGTTTTCAGTATTGAAAGTTATGAAGGATGTTTTACCAAAAAAAAAAAGGGAGGCTTCGCCAAAAATTTCTCATATTTATATTTTTTTGAGCTCAAGGACAGGCACCCGTACGTTCCAGGACCTTTTTAAAAAAAAATAAGCAGCTTATTTTACACTTTCAAACTCAAAAATAATGTAAATGAAAAATGCTAATTTTTTAATTTTTTTCGCACCGTTCAAAAAATCTTAATGAGATCTATCAAACAAGATCTATATTGCTAGAAAAATTATTTGTGCAAACACATAATTTTAAACTTGAAATTGCCTTCTTAAAAAATAAGTACTTATTTGGGTTTCTGGAAAACATAAGGACAAACACATTTTGTAATTAAACATAATGACAAGTGATTTGCATGATTACTAAAATACATTTTTGCAAAACTAGTAAAAGTTTTCTAATAACTGAAAGTTAGTGAAAATGCCTAAAACCCTAGGGTGCCCTATGAAAGTATCTAAATCATAGGATACTCAATAAAAGTACCTAAACCATTATAACCCTAAAATAAGAAAGTGTACCCTAAAATCCTATAAAAATACCTAAACTATAGAGTAACCTACCCTAGGGTAGTTTTTTTCGTGAAAATATGTTTTGTCCTTGTGACTCAATAACTCAAAAGTAGAAGGACCTCTACTGAAAACTACTTATTTTGATGGCGTTCTTCCCCTAAATAAAAACTATTTTATTGTACTTATGGCTAATTTTCCCAAAAGACAAGAGGTTAGTTTAGTAATTTTATATGAATAAACCCAAAAAATGTAAGTGACAAAAAATAGCGTGTAAAAAATTAATACAGCGTGTAAAAAATTAATACCCCTGAAAATATTAGGATAAATTTTTCACAACTTGAATTCTATGACAAAATTTGGAATTTTTCAAGGAGTCCCGGCTATGAGTATCGAAACTTGGGATATCGAAAATGTACAGAAGGCGCGTGGGGTTCACTTTTGAGTCTCGCATGAATAATCAAACCGTTCATTAATTTTAAAATAATTTTATCGATAATTTTATTTCAAAATAATTTTTGTTAATGGAATTTAAGATCCTAAATTTTGAATGAAAAATTCGAACATTGGATCAACCACTTATTCAATTGAGTTGAATTTTTTAAGAGTTAGTTGAAAATTATTTTAAAATTAATAAATGGTTCGAATTATTTGTATGAAATTTAAAAATGACACCACATGCCATGTGTACATTTTCGGTACCCCTCGTTTCAGGACCCTAGCATTTGCAATTTAAAGAGAAGAAAAACTAATCGTCAAAAGTAGTCCCTTTCACAGTAACTAGTAGGAGTGTGCACAGGTCGGGTTTGATCCCGAACCCGAATTCGACCCGACATGTCGGATAACATTATTTTAGGCCCCGAATCCAAAACGAATAAGGGGTAAGAACCGTCCGCGAGCTCGATTTTTTACGTCGGGTCGGGTTGGGTAAGAAACATACCACCCTGAACCCCGAATCGAAATCTGAGTTTTAATAGAAAGTAAACCCGTACTTGACCGAACCACATGTTCGATCCCGCCTGAGACCCTTTGGATCGAGTCAGGTTGCGGGTTTTTTTGCACAGGCCTAGTAACTAGTACTAGTACCTCCACACTTTTTTCCCTGCGCTCAGCCAAAATAAACTACTGTACTACCTAATTGAATGTCCATCCAGCTAGGCCTATACGTACGGTTGTTGCTTTGTCAAACAATTTCGGTTATAAGAGCTAGCGTCACTAACGGTATGCTATATGCTGCTATGGCAATATCTTTCTCCATATACTGTTATGTTTGTTTGGGAGATTCAAAATTTCTGGGCGCGGTCTTTAATAAAAGATTTCTATCTCTCTCTTTCATTTATTACTTTCAAAAACCTTCTCAAAATCCTCAAACGAACAAAATATTTACCTATCGATAATCCTACGAGGACCGATGGGGTCCGATGTGCATGCGGAGCCTACTTTGGATCTCGCACAAATGATCCTAGCCGTTCAATAATTTAAAAAAAAATGAGCAGGCATGCAAGAAATCAGCTCTATCCGAAATGTGTAGGTGTTCGATTCAATTACCTTTTAGTGTTACACCCACCGCCTCCCCTCCTCCACACCGCCTCCTTCGGTCCACACTGGCCACTCCCCGCATCCTCCACGTCGCCTCTTTCTCTCTGTGACCGACTCACCTCTATCTCCTCCTCCTCCTCCTCTTCTTCTTCTTCTTTACTCGATTCCAACTTGTAAACATTTTTTTTCAGTTTTGTTACTCGATCTATCTTTGCAAAATCAACTTCTGTACTCGATTTATCCAACTGGTTAACATATTTTTCAGTTTTTTTCCTCGATTTTGTTGGAATGAAACATTAAGCATGTGATGGCAGATTTTTGGTCATGTTCTCGGTTGATTCCCCCTGCCCCCTTTCCTTAAGTTCAGGTATATTAATTATTGTTGGAGCAAAAGCATTATGCCATATTTTTGGGGGTTTTTTTTTTTTTTCCCTTTCTTGTGATCTGTTAGGATATATTGATAGGAGAATTTTGCATAAGTTCACTAGAGCAATTTTGAAACCCACTAAGTCCACTCCTAAATTCTAAAACCTCTTAAGTTCACTAATCTATTAGTAAAGATATAATAACCATGTTAGGTCTAATACACCCCTGTTTTTTAAAAACTTGTTACCCCTTTTTTCAACCATTTAAAAAACAACCATTTGAAATTTTCTGAAATTTCTCCCGATTCCTGAAATCTCTCCCCATTCAGTATAAATCCCATTCCCCCTCCCCCCCCTTCCCCCCTCCCCCCCCTTTTCAGACCGAACGATACTGTACGTGAAAAAACCACAAGCTCGCCTACCATTTCTTCTTCGGGCTTCTGTTCAACAACAGTCTCGCCTGTTGGTAGTCGTCGTTCTGCGCCATAGTTTCGACGGCATTCGTCGGCCTTCTCTGATCGTCGCTGTTCTTCGCCCAGTATCAGTTAGTTGCCCGTTCTTTGCCCGTTCTAGTCGGTTGCTAGTTGCCGTTCTTCGACCATTCAAGTCGGGTCCAGTCGCTCATTGAAGTTGTCCGACATCGTTTACCAGGTATGTTTGTCTTGGTATATATGGTTATATGAATGGGTTGCCAAAGTTAGGGTTAAGTTTATTTAGGGTTCTGATCGGTCTATTATTGGTTAAGTTAAGTTAGGATTTTGATTGATATGTGGTTATATCAATCATTGATCCGTTAGGGTATGGTTGAATAGAGCTTTGTATTTCATTGCTGGTATATATGGTTATATATTTATTTGCTAGGTTGGTGTTTGGTAAAGATATTGGTAAAGTTAGGGATTTGATTGTGTAACAGACATAGGCATGTAAAGTTAGGGTTTTATATACGAAAATTGGGTTATATGTTGCAAATGTGAACTGTATGTTAATATCTGGGTATTTGTGGACTATCATCCATTGGTAATTTTCTGGATATATGGTTATATGCAGAAATATGTTATACGTTAACATATTGTTATATATGATGCAGTTTGTTACGCATGCTAAATGAAAACCTCTATGTTTATATGGTGATATGCTAATACGAATGGTTATCTCTGATTATACGTTATTATAAAATCCCAAGTAAGATAACATGTCACATTTGGTATGTGAATATTTATGGTTATATAGTGGATGGTTCTGATTGTACGTGATTTGTAAATCCGATTGTACGTGATGGTTATATACTATTTTTGCTATATGTTGCGAATGTAAACTGTGTGAATAGATATTCTGGGTTATATGAATGGTTTGGCTAGGTTAAGTTAGGGTTTTGATGTGAGTAGATATGGTTATATCAAACTCTAGTCATTATATGTTCTACTTTATTGAATTGGACCGCACAGCGGCCTTAGTGACTTATTATTTGTGCAGTTGTTCAAGGGGTGAAGAGTATTAAGTTACCTGTGAAGTCGACTGTGAAGAAGGCGATGGTGACAAAGGGAAAGAAGTTACGAGATCTCCTCTTCTTTTTTTTCCTTTTTTTTTTTTTTAGAGTTAGAAAAGATAGAATCTCATGTATAACTTTATAAGATTATATGTTTATTTTTTGTCACACGTATTACGTTTTTTTGTGTGTATTTATTTATGTGGCAAAGTAATACATATAAGATTTTTTGTTTGTTTTTGCATTGTAAACATATATAAGATTATTTATATGTTCTTGCATTGTAATAAAAAAGATTTCAGAAGCTCATACATATACGGTTATCAGAAGCAAGTCAATGAAGCTGCTATGCGGACCAATTCAATAAAGTAAAACATATAACGTTATATGTGAGTTTATTTGCTGTGAAACTCCAAAAAAATAGAACATATAACATTATATAAAAGTTCCTGACTTGTGTACCTCCCAACAAAAAAAAGAACATATATTGTTACTCGAAGCAAGTCATTGAGGCCGCTGTGCGGACCAATTCAATAAAGTAAAAGTATAATGTTATATGGGAGTTTTTGTGCAGCGAAACTCCAAAAAAATTATAGAACATATACCATTTTATGTTAATATATGTACGTTCAGATGTAAACGTGGAATGTTATATGTTCTTGTATTATAATAAAAAAATATTTCAAAAACTCATATAACATTAAATGCGAGCCGATGAATGAGTATATAACGTAAAATGTAAATATCGCACGTTAAATGTGAACTGATGAATGAGTATATAACGTTATATATGTACAATTATGTTATATACAGTGTATCAGAAAAGGAGAATCTTCTGTCGCTTTATTCTAACGTAACTGGTGGGATTTCAAACGTAAAACGGATAATGGGCTAAAAATATGAGATTTGAAAGGAAAGGGTAATTTTGTCAGGCACTATTTCCCTTTTTAAATGTAGTGGACTTTATGCCTTATCAAATACATATTAGTGGACCTAGTGGGTTAGAAACATGTTATAGCGGACCCTAGGCCAATTTTTTATATATTGATCTGGTTCTTGGGAAAAAAAATCGAGCCCAAATTTGGCTTGGTTGGGCTCGTTTGAGTTTAACAAGCCCTAATGAGCTGAGCCCGAGCCTTGAGGTTTTTTTTACGAGCTGAACTTGAACTTAATTATTTTGGCTCAAATCAAACCCGAGCGGAACTTGAACCTAACTTATACCTTACTGAACTGATCCCGAATGTAGTGGAGTTCGCCTCGATTCGGCTCGTTTACACCCCTTTATTTAAACATAACTTCTTTTGTATTCAATGGAAATGTTTTGGGTTAAGCAAGTAAGGCAATATCAATTTCAATAGGGTCAATTCACTAACAACCTACAAACTACTAGCAATTGATAGGATCTTAAATAATTGAATGGCCGGGGCAAAGTCACCTCACTTGATCGTTACTACCTAGCTCCCTCGATCCTCAATTAAGAACGAGGATAAAGGGACATGTGGGTTTTTCAACAATAAATGGTGAATAATCTTAGATTTTGGTTCACTCTTGATTTTTGGATGTAATTTTTACCTTCAGGTTTTGAAATATATGAAATGTGCCATTGATAAAAAAAAATATTGGTGAATAATTACTTGTTATACCATTGGAGAATAAGACATATTGCTCAAGGCTCGAACTAAAATGCTGCAACTATCCCAAAATGTTTGCTCAATATGAAAGACATTAATTTTTTAATTGAGAAATAAAGTACATACATGCATATTTTTTAATTATTAATAGCACGTTAAAGATCTCAATTAGTTTTTGAAATTTGTGTGCAAAAATTTTAAAAACTACTCTATAAGACTTCTTCCCGTAGTAGACTAATTTTGTGAGAAGGAGGCAGCACCACCAAATCTTGAGTGGTATTATATAATCTCGTATATGGGTACTAGACAGAAAAATATGCTCAATGTTCTAATCCCATTTTGGAGGTGTTTGGGAGCCCATTTTTAATTTGAATTATGCCTTTTTCGATTATGGGTGTTTCAGGAGCAAATTAGAAAATTTGTTCTGATAACGTAGAGTTTGATAAAAGAAAATACAACTCATATAAAAACAACACACTTATGGCATGAATGTGATATAAGTATGAGTGCAAAACTGTATGTGAAAAACTTTACATACACGCGCACACTCAAATTTATGTGGTTGTTCCACATACATTGGCAGGGCAATGTGTGTGACATGAATATGAGTATGTGCAGAGACGGATCCAGAAATATAGCCTAGTAAGGGCACCTATTAATCATAATTGCGAAAGTTCATTTTTTTTAGTAAATCACAGTAAAATCGTACAAAATTAAGGCATGCAGTACTAATTACAAAAGTTTATAACGCGTATTTTAAATTAAAGTAGGTAAAAATGAGCACAAAATCTTAGACAAAAAATTTAAAATATGTTTCAAATGAACATCAACAAATTTTAGAATAATCGAGTTAGTTTTGTTAATGATTTTATTTTACAATATTTCTCCCAGACGGTTCAAAATAAAGAGAATCAATAAACAATAGCTCCAAATAGACAAACAGCTCATAAAACAACAAATATAAATGTACCATATGATGAAATTCAGGCATAAAACTAATTTTATATGTGTATTTTTGATATATATATGTATATATATATATAAGTGTGTATATTTATATACTAGTACACTTTCATAATTATGCTAATTTATACAAAAATATTTTTAAAATATTTTAATTTCGAGTGGGGCACGTGTCCTCTTTTGTGTTTGTCCTGGCTATGTGTGCAAAACTGTGTGTGAAACATAAGTGGTGATAAAACTATTGAAAAAAATACTCATTCCGTTCAATTTTGTTGGGTCCTCGTTGAAAAAACAACCATTAATTTTTAAGAAAACATAATGGTTAGATTGTACTTTTGTTAACTTATTCAATTTTGCCCCTGGATGGATATTTTTACACAAATCCTAACTTATGACGGCATTTTTGTCTAATAATTGTAATATATTTTGTATAATTGAATAAATATGAATCATGCATATCGTTTTAAAAACAGGCTCGACGACTTTTTGTATTTGAGAAAGGATAGATAAATTCCAAGGTCATTTATTTTGCAACCAGCATAAGATGTCTTTTTCATCATAGACATGTAAGCTATCATTCATCAATGGCTTAATGTTCACGTGCGAAAGTGTTTTTCACGAACTGCATATCTAACATATTCTATTTTTGTATGTGTTTGGGGCAATCTAATACTTAGATGAAGTAAGGCAAATATCACTTTCAATGGGTCAAATCACTAACAACCTATAAAGCTTTAATACAATAGGATTTTTAATAATTGAAGGGGTCTAGTCACCTTGATGGTTATTAAACTTATTACCTCTTGTTGAACACAAATTTCGAGTCTACGGAAAAGACGGGAAAAATGATGAACGAGAGTCAATTTTTATTGATGTATCAAAACTAGGGTTACAATCTCTGATGAATTTCTAAAAAGAAAATAATCCTCTGATTCTTCTCTTCGGTTGTTGTTGAAACGAGGGCTTGATGCTTATTCTCGGATCGAACGGCGGAATCTTCTCCAACGTTTGCGAAGAAGATGATGATCTAGGTTGAATGTTCTTCGGAGCTTTGAAGCTTTGATCTGAAAGAACCTTCTTGTTGGATTTGGACTTGAGACTTGAGGAATTCTGAAGGGCTTTGAGGCTTTGATCTTCAGAGCTCTGGAGTTGGATGCTTGAATGTTGATAGAAAATATGAGAGGAGAGCACCTCTATTTATAGAGATGTAGGATGGAGAGTCATGACCAACTCTACTTCCTTTTATGTTTATCTCTCTTTAATTATTTCTTAATGTAAAAGAAATAATTATAATTTGATAATTATCCTTCTTCCTTTTATTTTAAGAAAGACAATTATAAAGAGAAATACAATTATCATTTTATCAAGTGGCTTAATTTGATTGGCCGACTTAATAAATAATAACTGCATCACTTTGACACGTGGCGCCATTTGATTGGTCCATTTGCATTACTTTGACCTTTGACCTAAAGACACTTGGCAGCATTTGATTGGCCATTTATTGCGCCCTATTTATTAGGTCCCGCAACACGTGGCAACTTATGATTGGCCGGAAATTTTAGATGCCTACAGATGCCCCCTCGAGACTTGCTCATGCACAAAAGTGAGTACGTCTCGAAAATGTTGACTTGATTTGATTTGATGCCGAAAATTTGTGGACTCGGCAAATTTTTTTGCTTGAGACTGACTTGATGTTGACTTGGTTTAAATTGATGCCAAAGATTTGTGTGCTTGGCAACAATTTCTTTTGCTTGAAACTTGAAGCGGATTTGGCTCTTCAAAATTTTAACTCATGATTCGCGCCAAAATTTGTCAATCAATATGCTTGATTTTTTTTTTTTTAGAATAATTTGCAAACCCACTTTATCTTGGGGCTACTAATTAATCTTTTGAAGAAACTTCTAAGACCGTCAAATAATTGGAACTTGATAACCCAATTAAATTAAGCCCAGGTGAACCTTGCAATCATTCACCAAATGCTTGATTGCCCCAAAAGCAGCAAACAGGGACATGTTATCGCGGCCAACTTCGACACCACTTAAAGAAGAACTCAATTGGTATCAGGAGAGGAAAGAAGAATCCTTCTCCTATTAGAAATTTAGGTGCCTCCTTACAGGTGCATGTGTCGACCCGTAATACGTTTCTAGAGATCACCACTTAAAACGACCACCTCTTAAGATGAATTTAAATTAGGATAGGAGTCTGCCTTCCTTTTCCTATTAAACTTTATCTTCGTGCTCTATAAATTAAGAGCAGTAGAAACACAATTCTCATAACTTGAGTGATTGGTTCGCAACCCAAAAGAAACCAATCTGGTAAACTTCCTCTTCGTCTTTTGCTTCTTACCTTTTATGTTTTTTTTTTTTTAACTCTTTACTGCATGGTTTGTTTCTGTGTCATCGTCAGAGGACTGGTAGGCTATTGCATCAAATATATAATAAATCTGTTCGTCTCTTTTGACTGCCTTTGTCTTGCACTAGCACAAAATCCACGAAGCACGCCGTATTCCAGTAGCACACAACTCTTCTTCATGCAAAATTTACCTCGCTCTCTGACTCGATCGAGACTTTGTAGGTTATCTAACTTATTTTGGAACCGTGATTTTTTTTAGGCTGTCACGTCTCCGTTTCGGTGAACTTCGATCGCGCAAAACAAACTCTTCCTTTTTAACGGTACGATCAGGACTTGGAATTTGGACTTGCAAAAGTCCTTTTTGTTTTTTTTTTTTTTTTTTTTTTTTAACGCATCAGAATTAGCGGGCCCACTCGGCTTGTGTTTGCCGACCCCGTTTCTAGAAATCACCGCTTGAATACAATTGTATTTTATTTAGGATAGGACTTCAAACTCCTTTTCCCATTAGAAGTTTACTCTCCGCTTTTAGAAGTCACTGCTTGAATACAATTGTATTTGCATGGGATTAGGGTGTTTGAGTTCTTTTCCAACTAGAAGAGATTGCTTAACCCGTGCCTATAAATAAAGAGCAACAGAAGCACATCTCGTAGAGCGGCATTCGGCGTCAAAGCAGACTCATCAAGTAAAGTTTTCATCCTCCTGTCTTCTAGCCTTTTGTTTTTCTTCTTTTCTTCTTCTTGCTATTTTCTTATTGTGCCAAGAACACACCATGTACTGAATCTTTTTTTTTTAAGCAGAACTTACAGCAAACAAAACATCGTAGCTCCTCCTTTGGATTTGTCCCTCTTTTCGCTTACGGCTTTACGTACCAGTGCAACGCATGTAGTACGCCCTTGCATAATTTTCCTTCAGTGCAAAACTATTTTGCTTCTTCTGACTTCACATTTTGTAGGCCAAAACACGTGAACCGAAATTTTAAGGATTACTGGATCAGAATTTTTTTTACCGATACAAAGTAAACCCTTTATTTCTGTAATGAGCATGTCAAGATTTAAAAAAAAAATGGTGGTATTCTTTGACTTGCTTGTGGTGAATACGCATCTTCGATTGAACACTTTTCCTTTACACGGCACGTGTTCTCTGTTCGAACAGAATTTCGGCGTACATATAACCCGACTTCATGACTTTGAAGCCTACGGCCAGAACCAATTTTACTTCCAACTGAATTTGTCACTTGTAATTTTGGCACACACCTGTTGCTACTTAGAATTTTTTTCATGACAGCACATGTCCTCTAACATTGCAAAAGGTCTTGAAGTCTGTGAAAGAATAGCATAAGAATTTGTATACGGCTACTTTACATCTGTATTACTTTACTCGACACCGAAATTTTTTCTGCAAGGGTATGAACTGATTTTACACTACGGGGTAGTGTAATGAAATTTTTTTTTTGCTTGCTGAATATTTGATCTTTGTCTTATTTGCAGGTATCAAGAACCCTTAGTTTCTTACGGCTCCAAGAATTTCGGTCTCAATTTTTTTTTTTTTAGAAAAACAGTGCCTTTTCTTTTATGCATCAATGCTCTCTCTCTTTTTACTAATGCTTTGTCATTATTCGCTTTTCCTTGACAGATTTGAAGCCTTGCAACTTGCCCTCCAAACCTTCCGTTGTTCAAAGATGGCAATTTTCGCAGACACGATCCTTCATGGCCAAGCACTACTTTCCATTGCCGAGGGTCAGAGCGCATCTGACGAAGCATTACTTCTTCCGGTCTTTGATCCTGTCATTGGTTCACCTTCTTCATGCCAACCTGCAGTTGCTGACTTTGCCCATCTGACACAATGGTTCATTGACACTACGACAGACTTGCATGATCTCACCAGCTCTACCACCATTCCTTTCTCCAGGGCGCTCTTGTTGCGGTCATCACTCCATTCCAAAGATGATGCCACAGAACACTTTGCCTTGCTAGGTGATCAAATCAATGACGGAAAAGCCACTTGGACAGCTCCTCTTGCCAGCTTTGGCCAATTTTCATTCATCAATCAATATTGGGAGTGGGCAGAAGATGTACTTGGGCGATCTTCAGAAATACTTTTTCAGGCAAGGATTTATGGTGCCGTCTATGCTTCTCTTTTCACATATGACCGTGATGCAAACCTCATTCAATCATTCTGCGAGCATTGGTGTCCTTCCACAAACACACTTCATACACCAGCAGGAGAGCTATCAATCTCCCTTTGGGATCTATTTTATATTGGTGGTCTGCCGATCTATGGAAAATTTTACGACGAAGTCATCCCGCCGGCATGCGATCTGACAGGCGTCGACAAAAACAACATGTACCTCCTTCCACCTAGTTGCAGGCACCTCTTTGCAGCGTACCACAGACTTTTCCGTGTTTCAGAAACTCACCATATCACCGCTCGTGACTGGATCCATTTCTGGTGCAGGCTAAAAAGTAGATATTCAAATCTTTCTCCTAATGATCAGAGCGAGGGAGCAAGCAGGCCAACTGGACACACTAGCATGCCACCAGAGCGCACAAAGGATGAACAAGGAGCATTCAACGAGCTAGGCATCAAAGCACATTTAAGGGAAGAAGTCTATTTAGCAGCCTTCCTGTCGTGCTGGCTGTCCGTATTTGTCCTACCCAATGGAAAAGCAAACCAAATTCGTCCTACCGTCTTCAAAGTTGCAAGCATGATGGCGCGCGGATCTACATTTTCTTTGGCGGTGCCCGTTCTGGCGAGCATATACCATGGCTTGAGGCAAATTTCATCATCTTCTACTCCAAGTCAGTGCCATGCGATCCTTCCCATGCATTATATCTACGGATGGCTTGGCAACTACTTCGACACATACCTTCCATCCCTACACTCTCAACCGGGCGTTAGAATGGTCCGACTAGCCGGAGAGAAGAATGCAAAACATTTCACAGCAATTGGGGCCCGGAAACTCCTAAAAAGCGTTGATCCTTCGCAATTATCGTCCTTGGCCATGTCTGACAAAGAAGAGAGGTTAATGGTAGATGACGGAAAGCAATCCCACTTCTGGACAGCCTACACCATCAGTCTTCGTTCAAGTTACCTGACTCTTCGCTGTGATATGCAGTATATCGTTGAGTCTTACAGCCCTCATCGATTCTCACGACAATTCAACTTTTACCAAGACATACCCGGAAAATTGGTGGAAGAAGCATGTCCCCTCAATCTACCCAATGTCGTAGGGCTTTGGCAATCCTGCACGAAGCTTGGTACCAAAGCAAAACTGAGAATTCCTATCTCCTCGCACAAAGGCCTTACCACAAAGCGATATCAAGAGTGGTGGACAAAGCATGCAAGTGATTTTGTTAAAGGAGACATTGAGTCTGCCAAAAAGCAAGAGAAACCCAAGACTCCAGTCAGAATTCGCCTAACCAAGGGTAAGGGAGCAGTTACACCTATTGAGAATGCCCATGAAGTTGAAGGCACTAAAGCAATAGCAAGCAAAACTAGACCAAGCAGGGCCAAACCGAAAGTTCCACTTGTTGTTAGCACCCATGAAGTTGATGGCGCCAATGCAACATTAGGCAAAGCCAAAGCAAGCAAAGCTAGACCAAGTAAGGCCAAACCAAACCAAGGAAAGGATCTACCCAAAGATGCATCCAAAGACATGGAGAGATCAACTCTCAAGCCTAAACCTCTCTTGAAGATTTCTGCTCCAAAAATTCCATCCGTGATTGTCAAAAATCCAACCACCGAAAATAGAGACAAGAAAAGAAGCCTTGTGATTTGTGATGGGGACAGCAACTCTAGCCAAGGTGATCGTCACTGGAATCGCCCCAAGAAGCAGAAAATCATAGCCCAAGTCACACCCTTGGAGGATATCCACATTGACACGGACGGTTTTTTCCAAGATGTGCCTGATAGCAGCACACCTTTAGAGGATTTAGAAGCACATGTAAGAAAACACATACTTCCTCGAATGCTTTCACATTTTTTTTTTTTAGTAAGATGCTTAAGTTTTTTTTTTTTATATGTGCAGTTGGGAGTCAACAACTTGAATCTTGGTGATGAACTACACTCTCAAAGCAGTGGAGGTTCTATAGATGGTCCAGATTCCTTTGGATTGCTTTCTCGTAAGGGAAAATCTGTCGAAGAAGCATTACGTCAAATTTCTCATGAGAAGGCTCCTGTTGACATGCCCAAAGTGCCAATAACAGAACCAAGACAATTTCGAGTGAGACCTTTTGGTCCCACCTTATCCAATGTTAGTGTTTTTCAAGGGATAGATGTGATTGCTAAAAGTCGGCGCAAGTATGTCTCAGGGTTGTGGTTCCAACTTTCACACAAGATCGAGAAGACCAGCTTGGATCATGTCGACGATATTGAAGATGAGGCTGAGAAGGTCCTTGAAGAGATGAGAAACATGAAAGTAATGGATATTTCTCCGTTACAGTGCAACCTTAAAAGCTTCTTTGATAATATTCGGGCATACAAAAACCACTCCACTTCTATCAAATCATGTGCAAGTCAGCTGACAGATATTTCTCAAACCCTTTCTCATGCTAAAATCAGAGAAAATGAGTTAATTAAAGAATCTGAACTTCATCAACAAGAATTTGAAGCCCTTGAAGTTGACAGGGCTAAGTTGAAAAGAGCATTGGAAGGCATAGACACCAAGCTGAAGGCCAAAGAAGAAGTGGTTGTTGCAAATGAAGGAGAATTATCCAAGGTGCAACTTGAGATCTCTAACCTTGAAGATAAGGTCTCTGCTATCAAGAATGGCGCAGTACAGACTGATGAAGACATTGCAAAATTGGAGGAGATGAGAAGGTTGCTTGAAGCAAATCAAAACGAGTTGGCGAACGTCAAGCTATTTCCTTAGTTTTAGTCTTCTTTTTTTTTGCTATTAGGAAAGATTGTTTCCCTTTCTTCATTGTTAATAACATTTGGTCTACTTATTCATTTGAGGAATATAGCAAACACAATTTGTCATTATTGATTAGAGGAAAGATTGTTTTCCTCTTTTTTTTTTCATGATTAATAACACTTGATCTACTTATTCATTTGAGGAATATAGCAAATGCAATTTGTTATTATCAAATTAATATTTCATTTTTTTTTTTGGATGACTGAGCTCGAAATTCAAGCTGCCTACGTACCCAAAATGGGATCAAGCCAAACGTAGTTCAATTTTATGTTTTTTTTTTTTGTTTGCCGTGCACAGTTTTAGCTCATGCGGGCCAGGAGCAACATGCAGTTTAAGCTCGTGCGTCATGGAGTGGCGCTTGTTTTTCAAGGATAGTAGCGCTTCAAGAATTTGCCATTTATGGGGCCAACTCTCAAGCCATCTTCAGCAACCAATTTGTAGGCGCCACTTGAGTAAACTTCTTGCACCACATATGGTCCATCCCACTTGGAAATGAATTTGCCACCGATTTTATGGGTGGTATTAATGGGCCTTCTTACAGCAAGAACCAAGTCCCCTTTCTGAAAAGAACGAAGACGAACCTTCTTGTTGAATGATTTTGACATGCGGGCTTGATAGCATTCAAGACGTTGTTGTGCCTCAAGCCTCTTTTCATCAAGTGCCTCTAGTTCTTCAAGGCGCAAGCGAGCATTGTCTTCATGAGTGAGGCCTTCTTGAATGGCAATCCTTAAAGATGGAATTTGACGCTCAAGCGGCAAAACAGCTTCCACGCCGTACACTAGTGAATATGGAGTGGCTTGTGTGGGCGTTCGAAACGTGGTTCGATATGCCCAAAGTGCTTCTTCCAGTCTCTCAGGCCAATCTCTTCTTGCTTTGGCAACCACTTTCTTCAATAAGCTCCCAAGAGTCTTGTTGAATGCTTCAGCAAGACCATTTGCAGGTGGATTGTACATAGTAGAAGCATGTTGTTTGAAGCCAAACTTCAGACAAAGTCTAGTTACGGCACTATTGTAGAAGGACTTTCCATTGTCAGTGATGACGTAACGCGGTACACCATATCTAAAAATGAGATGAGTACGGATGAAGTTGACGACATTTTCCTTCTTCACTTCCTTCAATGGAATGGCCTCCGCCCATTTGGAGAAGTAGTCAGTCGCAGCCAAAATATATAAGTGGCCACCAGAAGACTTTGGCAAAGGTCCCACGACATCTAGCCCCCATGCATCAAAAGGCCATGAAGCGACAGTTGGATGGAGCAGTTCTGGTGGTTGATGTATAAAGTTGGCGTGGATTTGGCAAGCATGACATCTTTTGGCGTACTCCATGCAATCCTTGACCATGGTCAGCCAGTAGTAGCCCATCCTTTTGATTCGAAAATGAAGTTTGGGGCCAGATTGATGAGCACCGCATATTCCAGAATGAGCTTCTTCCAGAGCTTGCTTTGCCTCATTTTCTCCAAGGCAACGGAGGAATAACCCTTCAAAAGATCGACGGTAAAGCGTGTCCTTGTAGTAGATGAATCGAGGGGCGCGACGCTTCACATCCGTTCTTCTAGGTGGATCATCAGGCAATTTTCCATGTTGTAGATAATCAATGAATGGTTGGCGCCAATCCTCAGTTTCAATTTCCAAAACTGAGACGACGTTCACTTCCCTTTCACCATTGTCTTCATCGTCAAAGATTGGCGGTATGACCCAACTTCGGCATATTGGAACGTGCGTCTCTTGGTCAGGTAAAGCAAGCATAGAAGCAAGTTTTGCAAGTGCGTCTGCTTGCCTATTCTCTCCTCGCGGCACATGCTCTAGGATGACATCACCAAGCCATGCAATCAAGCGACGTGCATAGTTATTGAAAGGCACAAGTTCAAGCTTCCTCACTTCATAGATGTCAAGAAGCTGGTTGATGATCAACATTGAATCTCCATATACCTTGAGTTGTAAGTGCTTTGCTTCGACCGCCATCTCCAGCCCAAGAATGAGAGCTTGGTACTCAGCCTCATTATTTGAACAATTTTGTGTGAGAGTGAAAGCATATGGCAAGACATCTCCTTCTGGGGAAATAAATACCACACCAGCACCTGCTCCACTTCGATGAGACGCGCCATCAAAGTACATTGTCCATGGGGGACGAACTTCGACTACCATGACATCCTCATCTGGCAATTCTTCGGACAACTTCCACTCGGCTGGTATAGGATGGTCTGCCAAGAAGTCAGCTAGAGCCTGCCCTTTAACGGCTTTTTGAGGCACGTAGATGATCTCGTATTGTTGAAAAATGAGTGACCACCTTGCCAATCGATCAGAGAGGACTGGCTTTGACATGACGTATTTGATGGGATTAGCCTTGGAGATGAGATGCACTGTGTGAGCTTGAAAATAGTGCTGCATCTTTTGGATTGCAAAGACAAGGGCGAGACACATCTTTTCAATCACAGAATAGTTCAACTCATGTGGCAGCATCATTCTGCTCAAGTAATACAAGGCATTTTCTTTCCCTTCATCATTCTCTTGAGCGAGAAGTGCTCCAACTGAACGCTCTTGAGCAGCAATGTACAAGATTAGTGGTCGTCCAGGTATAGGGGCAGTGAGAACGGGGGGGCTCGTTAGATAGGATTTGATGCTCTTGAAAGCATTGTTGCATGCTTCATCCCACTCAAACGGAGTCCCTTTCTTCATGAGGTGACTGAATGGTTGACATCGACCAGCCAAATTTGATATAAAACGACGGAGGTAAGCCAATCGTCCTTGAAGACTCTTCAGCTCATGAATATTCCGAGGTTCAGGCATTTTCTCGATAGCGTCAATTTTAGCTTGTTCAATTTCTATGCCATGGTGGCGCACAATGAACCCAAGAAACTTTCCAGACGTAACCCCAAAAGCGCATTTCAAAGGATTCATCCTAAGTTGGTACCTTCGTAACCGTTCAAACACTTGTCTTAGATCATGAAGATGGTCAGACTCGTTTCTTTGTCTTCACGACTAAGTCATCAACGTAACACTCCACATATTTGTGAAGCACATCGTCGAAGATCTTTTGCATCGCTCTTTGGTATGTGGCACCCGCATTCTTCAAGCCGAAAGGCATAACTTTGTAACAGTAGATGCCTTTAGGTGTGCGAAAAGCTGTGAACTCTTCATCTCGTGGAGCCATGCGGATTTGATTGTAGCCAGACGAACCATCCATGAATGACAAAACCTCATGTCTAGTAGTAGCATCGACCATGAGCTCAGGTATAGGAAGTGGAAAGCCATCCTTCGGACAAGCATTGTTCAAATCACGAAAGTCAACACAAACTCGGATTTGCCCATTTTTCTTCTTTACTGGGACTATGCTTGAAATCCAGGTGGGGTACTTGACTTCTCGAATGAAACCAGCTTCAATGAGTTTATTGACCTCCGCTTCAATTTTGGGAACCAAGTCAGGTCGAAAGCGTCTTTGAGATTGCTTGACAGGTCGAACACCGTGTTTCACTGCAAGATGGTGAACAGCGACTCTTGGGTCTAACCCTGGCATTTCCGTGTAATTCCAAGCAAAGACGTCTTTATACTCTCGTAGGAGTTCAATGTAAGCAATTTCTTCTTGAGGAGTGAGTAGAGGCACTTATGTAGGCTGGTCGTGGGTCACCTTCAGTCCCTAGGTTGATCTCTTTTAAATCGTCAACGGTGGACTTCACGTCTTCTTCCAATTCTTGTGGAGCATCTTCAACATCCTCCTCTTCTTGGACTTCATTACAAGAAGCTGTGATATGGAATGAGGAAGTGAAGCATCCTTCATTAAGTCCATCTTTCAAGCCCCTAGAAGGCACCTTGGTTAACACCATAGTTTGTCGCTTTACTTTCAGCACTTCATCGTCAACTGCCACGACGAGAGTAGTATGGCGCTCCATGCGAGAGGGTATTTTGCTCTTCAACTTATTATCGTCTTCTGACAGGAGAGTAGTCCTCCGTTTTGAAGCCTTCTTAATGGTAGTATTTGAGACACCCAATCGGCAATGTATAGACTTTCGAGGAGCGTTTGATGAAGACACTTCCTTCGGTAGACTCAATCTACTATGGACAGACTCGCACAAGCTAGAGGGCGTAAGGCTTTCACTTGGCGGCCCTAATCGGCTTTGAATGGATTTTCTCGTGCGAGACGATGAGACTACTTCATTTTGGGGCGCCAATCTGTCAAAGATTGACACTTGAGATTTCGGAGCACTTAAACGGTCGAAGACAGATGTCTTAGATGAAACTGATGAGGTTCCTTCTTCTGTCGTGATGTAATTGCTGGTGGATTTCTTTATGAAGATGCGAGCAGGAGCAGGTGCGGTATATCCAAGGCCTGCTTGAGACTCTTTGACAGCATATCCCTTTTGCTTGAGCATCTTCTGAGTTGAGTTCAAGCCATGCATCTTTTCACCGGTCGCCTCAGGCAGAAGTTTCCCTAGAGAAGTTGAATCTTTAGGATTATGTCCAGCCTTTGCGAGAAGCTTGTAGGCATTGGGATCAAAGCCGTTTGTCCGTTGTGAAGGCAAGTAGCCATTTTCCACTATGGATGTATGCGTGGCTCGAACAAATCCTTTTAGGGGTGGAGCGACCTTGGCTTCGTTAAGGTTAGTGACTGGGAGCGTCAATCCATCTAGGGCCGACTCTTCACCTTTCTTCACTTTTGGCACATAATGAAGTACAGGTGTCTCTTTCTTCTTTAATGCTTCCTCTACATGACGACTGATACCTTGATCAATTTTCTGCTTCTCCTTAGTTAGAATATTGGTCTTACTAAGTTGCAAGTCATTTGCTTTGGACTGCTTGTAGCTTGATGAAGAGGCAGTAGGCTCTAACTCCGTCAGCACCACATTTGCCAAGTAGAATTTAGCATCAGCAAAATGGGATTCGGCTTCGCTAAAGGGTTTATCATCAGCTACCACTTTCTTTATCACACCATCTTTGCAGTACTTGAAGCATTGATGGAGGGTTGATGGGACGACGCCATTCTCGTGGAGCCACGGCCGCCCTAAAAGCACGTTGTAAGAAGTTTTGGCATCAATGACATGAAGTGATGCACTTGAGGTCATATCATCGATGAGCAAGTCCAGACGAATCACACCAATAGCTCTTTGCCCCCCTTGATTGAATCCTTGGATCATGAGACGACTAGGTGCTAGTTCATCTATAGAGATGCCAAGTTCCTTCATGGTACGAAGCGGCAAGATGTTAACTGCAGATCCACCATCCAAGAGCACCCTATTAACCCTCTTTTTGCATATGTATCCAGTGACAAAGAGTGGGCGATTGTGTGTTATGTTACCAAGTAGCAAATCCTCGTCAGAGAGTGTAATGCTTCCAATGCAAGCAAGACAATCACTGACACAACTTGTAGAGTCAGCCTTGATTGGAGTATGTTTTGGTGACTCAAGCTCTGGATCCTCAGTTTCTTCGACACTCACAGTGTTGCATGAAGCCTCAAAAAGACCGGAGTTGCGAATTTTCTCAGGAAGGAAATCCCATAGGGTAAAAGGAGCACGCAATTTTCGGACGAGCGTGTCTTCTTGCTGATTTGAGGATATTCTCTTCGTCTTCTTCCTTCTTTGTTGCCTTCTCGCACGCATCCTTTTGGGACTAGACTTTGGTATTGTAACTTGGGGATGCTTCACACTTGATGTGTGCTTCTTCTTTTTACGAGTAACAAGGGTCCATCCTTCATCATTTGCATCCTCAACTTTTGTGTTGGCGGAGATGCTGCCCCCAGATTGTTGAATAGAAGGGCATCGCACTACTTCAATGGGATCAAATGACCCAAATTGAATCTTCACCCTTGGTGACGCTTTAGGCTGAAGAGTGTCATTTTGTAGAGTAACTACAGTCTGATTTGTAGCTACAGTTTCATTTTCTTCCTCCAAGACAATCTTCCCTTGGCTAGCGAGCTCTACTATCTTCTCTTTAAAGACGAAGCACCGTTGAGTGGGGTGGCTAACCAAGCGGTGGTACTTGCAGTAATTTGGATCATTCACTTTGTTAGCCTCCTCAGGTCGTTTCATTTCCGGGAGCTCAATGAGTTTTAGATCCAACAATTGATCAAACATTGAAGGGACCTCTGAATCTGGAAATGGATACACCTTTTCTTGCATCTCCTTTAATGTGAGCCTCCTTTTCTCCTTCACCTGTGGAGGAGAAAACTTCTCTACTTGCTTTGTCTTAGGTCTAGTAGAGATTTTGAAGGGTGCGACATTCACTGTCATGGAATCCTTCTTTTCTCCTTTGATTATGGGTTTGCCCCCTTTATGAATGTCTGGCTTATTTCCTACGGTGCGAGAATCTTGCGTTTTGCGAGAGTCTTGTACTTGTAGGCCTTGCCTTCCATTTGCTGCAATGGTGAGTTCCATGTCATGAGCTCGAGAAGCTAACTCTTCAAAGGTTTTAGGCAGGATTCCTTGAAGAATGTATTGTAAATCCCATTGCATGCCTTTGATGCACATCTCAATTCCAGAAGTTTCAGACAGTCTGTCCTTGCAGTTTAGACTCACGTGCCGCCATCTATTGATGTAATCAATGACAGGTTCATCCTTCCATTGGCGAGCATTCGTAAGCTCGAACATACTGACAATACGGCGAGTGCTGTAAAAGCGGTTAAGAAATTCTTGTTCCAGCTGCTCCCAACTTTCAATCGTGCCAGGCTCAAGGTCGCAATACCAGTCGAAAGCATTGCCTTTGAGCGTTCGAACAAACTGCTTGACGAGAAGATCACCATCAGTTCCAGCATTGCTACACGTTTCAACAAAATGGGCAATGTGCTGTTTTGGATTGCCCTTGCCATCAAATTGCTGAAACTTGGGTGGTTGATAACCAGTAGGCATCTTCAAAAGGTCAATCCTTCTAGTATAAGGCTTAGCATAAGTAGAAGAAGATTTTGGCGCCTCCTCGTACTTCTGCTTGATGGTGCCTAAAATGAAATCCTTCAGTTGGTCCATGGGAATCGAACCTTCACTAGAAAGCGCGAACGCTTCAGGTACCTCCTTTTGTTTACGCGAGGACTCAACTCGACTTGAATCCCCTTTACTTTCTACTTTGCTCTTGAGGTAGGCGATTTCAACATCACGTTCTTCTAGGGTTTTGGACATTCCCTCAACCACTTTGGCAAGGCTAGCGACTTGTTCTTCTAGGCTGACCGCATTTGTCGTCATAACATCCATGACTGAAGAACTGGTAGTCTTGGTGGGAGCATTAAATTTTGACTGAGGAGTGCTTTTAGAAGAGTCAGAGTCAGAACTCCAACCGCTTAAATAGCCATCTTCCAGATTCTTCTGAATTTCTGAACCAGACTTTTGAGGCATAGAAGGATTTTCAATGTCGGTTGCCACATCCTTCATTGCTTCTATGGTAGAAACGACATCCCTTCCTTCTGGTGAGCTTGGCGGTGCTTTCGGTAGATCAGCCTCAGACTCGGGATTTAATCTTGGTGAGCTTGGCGGTGCTTTTGGTAAATCAGCCTCAGACTCGGGATTTAATTTTGGTGAGCTTGGTGGTGCCTTTGGTATATCAGCCTCAAATGTGGGATTTGATTTAAACGAAAGTGAGGCCTGGGCAGTATCCGTAGCGACAACCTTCACCTTGCTTCGAGTTGTTGGACCAGCACTTTTGATGTGAGATCCAGAGCCAGATTTGGTAGCTGCAACCTTCACCTTGCTTCGAAGTGTTGCACCAACACCTTTAGCATGAGATCCAGAGCCAGTTTTTGCAGCGGTTGAAGACTTGGAGCGTGCAATCGGAGCTTGAGGAGCTTTTGAATGGGCAGTCCTAGGAGCCATTGAGAGTTTGTTGATTTGTTGAAGAGAAGAGATGAGAGGCAGAGATAGTCCCACTGGGCGTGCCAAAATCTGTTGAACACAAATTTCGAGTCTACGGAAAAGACGGGAAAAATGATGAACGAGAGTCAATTTTTATTGATGTATCAAAACTAGGGTTACAATCTCTGATGAATTTCTAAGAGAAAATAATCCTCTGATTCTTCTCTTCGGTTGTTGTTGAAACGAGGGCTTGATGCTTATTCTCGGATCGAACGGCGGAATCTTCTCCGATGTTTGCGAAGAAGATGATGATCTAGGTTGAATGTTCTTCGGAGCTTTGTAGCTTTTATTTGAAAGAACCTTCTTGTTGGATTTGGACTTGGGACTTGAGGAATTCTGAAGGGCTTTGAGGCTTTGATCTTCAGAGCTCTGGAGTTGGATGCTTGAATGTTGATAGAAAATATGAGAGGAGAGCACCTCTATTTATAGAGATGTAGGATGGAGAGTCATGACCAACTCTACTTCCTTTTATGTTTATCTCTCTTTAATTATTTCTTAATGTAAAAGAAATAATTATAATTTGATAATTATCCTTCTTCCTTTTATTTTAAGAAAGACAATTATAAAGAGAAATACAATTATCATTTTATCAAGTGGCTTAATTTGATTGGCCGACTTAATAAATAATAACTGCATCACTTTGACACGTGGCGCCATTTGATTGGTCCATTTGCATTACTTTGACCTTTGACCTAAAGACACTTGGCAGCATTTGATTGGCCATTTATTGCGCCCTATTTATTAGGTCCCGCAACACGTGGCAACTTATGATTGGCCGGAAATTTTAGATGCCTACACCTCTCTCCTTGATTAAGAATGAGAATAGAAAGGACATGAGATTTTCAATAGAATTGTGTATGTGTGAAGAGAGCGAGGTGCCGAGACCCTAGGGACCCGTTTGGATGTAGGATAAGAATTTAGGGTATTAGTTATGAAGGGGGATAAGATAGTAGTGGGTATTATGTTGGAAGGGTGAGCCTACATTGATGTGACGTGGTGATTAAATAGTACTTGATTTGGATGAGAGATAAAATGAGGGGATAAGGTTGTTTTATAGTTGAAATGGAAGAGAGGGAGGTATTATATAATAACACCCCAGAACCTTTCCATAAATAATCCCACTGCCGGGGGTATTATGGGGTACAAGAGAATCCGGGACATAACAAATACCCCTAGCAAAATGTGTTCCCAAACCATGGGCCCACGGTCTTAGAAGGGGGTATTGCTAATATTCCTTCGGTAGCTCCCATCCAAACAAGCCCTAGAGGAGGTATCTGTTATTGTTAGGAAACTTAAGGGGGGTCCAAGAAGGGTATTAATGTAAATTCATGTGCTCCGTTAAGTGATGTCAGACGAAAAGGTTAACGGGGGGAGGACAGTACAATTGTATAAACCTGAGGGAAGGTTCCTAACCACACACAACCCACACACACACACCAATTTAAAGGTCTCTTGTAACCAAGGATAGAGGTACAACCCTGGGGCTTAATGGGACCAAGGCCCCCTAACCTTTGAATTTTTTTTCGTGTGTCAGTTTCTCACCAAGCGCCTCTTACGGGGGGACACCTCATGTCCAAAATTTCATTTTCTCATCAACGGCTGAGCGGACAAAATAAAATTGCTTCCAAACAAAACCCTCTCACAAAATTGCTCTATTTTAATGGATGATCAATCTTGAAAAATGTTAGAATTCCTATTTTGCTATCCAATCAACCAATTGGAGCATACAACTGTGTTTTTGCTTTTTGTTTGTTTGTTTGTTTTTGACTATAGAATGCAAGGATATTGTTAGTTATTTTTTCAACTTATTTAATTTGTTGAGTAAGCTGTAGAAAAGATGTTTGAGATTGAATTTCCTGTTATAAACGATATATGGAAGGGTCATTTGTCATGCAAAAAATATTAAGATGTCTTTTTTAACAAATAAATATAAGAGATTGTCCATTTAATTTATATTCACGTGCGAAAGTGTTTCTCATGATTTGCATATTAAACGTTTTCTTCTTTTGTTAATCAATGAAAATGTTAGGGGCAATCTTATATACCTTATAGATGAAGTACTTAGGGCAATATCAATTTTAACGGGGTCAAATCATTAACAATCTACAAACCTCAAGCAATAATTGAATCTTCAAATAATTAAATGCAGTCAAGTAACCTCACTTGATCGTTCCTACCTCCATCATTAATTAAGAAAGAGGATAGAAACTGATGGACCAATAATGAGCCAGGTCTGACAAAACATGTCAGCCCTGATTCAGGGGAAGATATTCACTTTGTTTGATTCTCCTTTTAAAAATAATCTCTTCAAAGTTTTTGACATTTTCGTCATCCGTATTTTTTTTTTATCTTCAGTGATTTTTTGTCAAATTTTTTTACTTATTTTATACTTTTTGGATGTATAAGGCGTACCTCCATTCAAAAAGTAAAAATTTGTCAAAATGTTAAAAACAATTACTAAAGACGAAAAAATACGCAAATCTATAAAAAAAAATTATCTCAGAAATACTGTAAATCTCAATATTGCAAATCAAACACAGTGAATGCAATTTCAAGGGAAAATGACGGCTCATGATGTGCTTTGATAATTAATACCCGCCAAGGACATGCTAAAAATATTTATTAATGTTGAAAATGTTATTGACGGATATTATTTATCAAAATACGTCCTTGCCGACTATTTTCCCTAATTTCAAGCCTCTCCATTACGTTTCAAATTCACCAGCTCTTCCAAGTCCTAGTTGTGAGCGGGGGCCACACCCAGTGCCTCATGGCTTAAAAAAGAAGATAGCTAGTCGTGCGATAATATACAAATAAGGCCAAGTGAATTTGGATATTAAAATATATTTAACAGATATTAATATACTTACACACAGATATTCACTAATATATAGTATTTTTTGGCATATCGATGCCCCTTTTATCTATTATTCCCGTCCTTAAAGTTGAGGTTAACATTTTCCAAAAAAAAAAAAAACTGAAATGAAGGAATAGCATGCGAATTGTAATGGGAACAGTCGGGACCCAACAAGAAGTCGCCGTCCTTGACCCAGCGGAGTATCACATGGTCTGCTTATTTAGACAGAGACAAAATACTATAACAGTCCTTCAGTTTCTTGGCAAATCCAATCCCCTCTGGCTCTGGACAAAAGAAAATCCTGACCTCCGCATATCTCTATGTATTCCCCTTTTAAAAAATCTCATTCGGGCATTCCGTCCAACATTCCGTATCGAAATCCATTTTCCCAGTAAATAAAATTAACTAGAGAAGCACTGGCCCTTTCTTGCTTGTTTATCATTCTCTCTGCCCCGAGTTCCACACATATAAAAACAGTACGTATATGTTTGCGTATAATCTACTTTGTGCTGGAAGACTAACTGGGTTTTGAGCCTGAGAGTCAACTGTTCATCGGAGCTTAGGTATGGTTGCGAAAGCTCAACTTTTTGTTTTTATTTACTGGCTCATAAACTTATGGTTGTGGGTTCGGAGCGATTTGGTGTAAAGTTTGTCGAGTTTGTTGCAATTTGAGAGGTTGATTTTGATTTGGTACTTTTTTGCCGGACCTGACCTTTTTAACAAGCGTTTTGAGTGGTCCAGATCCACACGCATCCCAGTTGCTGCTTTACATTGTCGCCCACTAGTGTAATTAGTTAGTATATACTTATGGGTATAGTGCGGAGAAAATGCTAAAAGTAAAAGCCATTTCCTATGGTTAAATCTTGGCATAAAGAGTTATGTTTGTTTAGAGCCAGTTACCTAGGATTTTGACATTTAAATTTCCATTTTTCATTGAAGAATCCCATTTCTAAGAGGTATTTTCCTTATATTCGAGACTAATTTCTCTTAAGAAAAAATTGAAAATGATATGAAAATGAGTGTTCTTTTTTTTGAAAAGAATTCTAAACAGCTACTTTTATAAGCAGCAATCAAAGATAGATAGATAATTTGATGTTGTGGTGTTAGTGTGTCTCAGTGAACATTGTAAAAGCTCGGCTCGTTTGCAGCCCTACCCAGAAAGATATAACGAATAAGCAAAGTAACAGAACCATCAACATTTAGATAACTGCATTCTTTCAAGCACTCAAAGGTCAATTTTCTTCTGAGAAAATCTAATCTTCCCCAGGGGACAACTGGCTTCACCACATCAGGGCAATGCAGTTGGCAATATGACCTCTCCGCCACAACTGAGAGGCATGAAGAAACATTCTTTGATTTCCCGCAATACGGGTATTTATTCGAGCCCAGGAACACCGGATTACCACGATGGAAATGTGGGTGGTATTCAAAAGGGATGGAATTCAGAAAGAGTTCCATTACCATCAAACAGCAGCCGGAGGCAAATAAATGCTGTCGCGTTGATGCCATTCAACAGCGGAAGGACTTTACCATCCAAATGGGATGATGCAGAGAGGTGGATTACTAGCCCAGTTTCAGGGTTGGGTGTTAGCAGGCCTTTACCTCAGCAACCTCAGAGACGGCCCAAGTCAAAGAGCGGTCCAATTGGAGGTCCGGGTGTTGATTCCTTTTCCAACTATTCCCCTGCCCCGCAGGTGTTGCAAGGGGGAAGTGTTAGAGATTTCATGGCGGGGTCACCATTTACAACTGGTGTGCTTGTACCAGATGGCATGTCCATTCAATATGGTGGTCACAATGTGGTGCAATCTAGTTTAGTGCATACTGTGACTGCTATGGGTCAAACAGCTAGTCTACTTGGATGGTCGGATACACTAACTGAGTCTTCCTCGCCTAGCTCTCGAGGTATCATGTCTTTTCATTACCTTTCGAATTTCCAGCAGTTTTTAACCTGCAATTTCATATCTGGAATCAAGTAGCTGAAGGACTCACACATTGACATACTTGACGATTTTTGAAAACTTTGAAGTCCATTACATCAATACAGAAGATTTATTCAGAGTGACAATCTAGTAAATAACAGTGCCATGCTAATCTTGCCACCATTCTCATGGATATAATGCATTTTAGCTGTCACAAAACATTAGAGAGTTTTAAACTTGTACAAGCTATTCTTGATTCTTATAAAAAAAAAAATTCTTGATTACAAGTGGTAGGATAAATAATATTATATGAATTACATCAAGCTAGACATAACATAATCGCACTACGCCCAACTGATAGCCCCATTAAGGGGACAAATAAGTAATGGGTAACCCCAACCCGGGAATAATTGAGAGGCAGGAGGAGGAGTTTCAAATTGTGGGTGTTTTATAGTTAATCACTAACATAAAGAAATAGCTGGATTCTTGATTGAAGCTGTACAGTTTAACTCGAGTTGGAGGTTAGGCTAGCATCAAATGAAAACACAGTCATGGAGCAAAGAACCCCCATTGAGGGGAAGAAATAATCAAGCTTTGCTTTTGGCAAGATTTGACCCCCCGGCGACCGATTTGGAAGTGTACAATGGTGGCCAACTGGGCTAACCGAGTTGGTCTTGATTCTTATAAATTCAAATTTGAGCTAAGCCTAGCAAGTACACCGGTCCAGACAACATGGAATCATAAATTGTTAGAGGTGGTCGAATGTGATGACTTGGTGCGGTTATTGCAATGAAATTTGGTTTTTTCAAATATGGAACGATATAAATAATGGAAGCCCACATCACCATTCAATATTTCTTGGCCCACTTTTGTCCAGCTATTTTGGGCCAACTACATGCGCATCTAGTGCATTGGCTTGGATTAAGAACCCTTGACCATCTTCCAAAGTTATAAATAAACTACTGATCAAAGGCTGTAAGGGTGGACTGCTCTACATTCAGCCACACCACAGTAAAGAAAAAGGGTTTAAAGACCACTCAACTAATAAAATGCCTTCAAGATCTTCCTTCGAGCTATTTGAGAGTTATTTACAGAGGGATGGAAAAATTGGAGAAAACCGTTAAATACATGCCTCTTTCAACATCGAATCCATGTAAATTCACTTCTCAAAGATGATCCTCCTTTAAAAAAAAACAAAACAAAAGAGTGACATAAATAGAGGAGTGTGGAGGGCAAGAGTGGTGACCAGAGTTGTACTTGAGATCATTCTTTAAGTGGATATCAAGAAAACCTGAAAATGATGATTTTGCTCTTCAACAAAGTAGTCTTCTTATTGGAGTTCAATTTCAGGTCGTGATCCGTAAATTGTGGGATACCGTGGGAAGATAAGGAAATGGGGGTTTGTGATGTAAGATCGTAGCATCTCTCAGATCTATGTGAGATCAACGTTCCCTACGCTCCTATTGTCAGAGTACTTGAGATTTTTGTTGAGAGATACCCGGTACTGGTTTTGGAGCAGGTTTGGACGGAGGTGAGGGGGTTGATGGTGGTTTCTAAAGATGTTATGGTAATGTCATTGGCTAGTGAGGGGGTGGGGGAAGAGGAAAGATGAGGTGGAAATAGTGAAAATTATTGTTGACCATAAAATGGCTGGAGTTAGTACGTGTAACATTTGTGTACAAGTATGTTATGTTAGCAAAAACACGTGCAAACACACAAACACAAATAGACACATACATATTGAAACAGTATCTTCTGTATTAGTATTTGGGCTCAGTGGCTCGAGGTGGCTATGTATTGTGCAGGCTAGCAAACTAATAGTGGTGGTATTTAGGCCATTTTCTGATTAGGCTAATTTATTTTGGCTGATATATTCCTGCACATGCCGCCATGATCACTAAATTTAAGGGAAAGAAAAAAGGAGAAAGATTGCCGTTGTATTCTTAAAAGGCATATGCTCAAGGGAGTTGTCATGATGAATGATAGCTAATTTTGATGGCACCCATAACACCAATTACTATAGTAACATTTTAAGCCTATATCAGCGAAATGGATGATGTTTCTAGTTTATGAAGCACGGACACCTTGCCTTGGGGAACCTTTGACCCCACAGACACCTCGACGATGGTCACGCACCGGTGTTGAACACTGACACTTATTGCAAGCTCTTGGGACATGTTTCTGACACTCAAATTAGAAGCATTCCGAATGTTTTTTCAATGTTGTTCACTAGAGACTTGGGGTAAACTTTAGAACACAATCAAGACACTCGTTGGACTTGTTAAGAGTGTTAAAATGAATTAGAAGAATCAAGTTAAAGCTTAGGTAATCATTCTTTTTGTGTAATAGATAATTGTTGATAGATAACAACACGAGGATGATAATGCTTTTGTGCATGATGTAATGGCAACTTTGAAGGAAGGCATTTATGGTATTTCACAATAATTAGAACCTCTTTTTTTTCGTTTCTCATTACCTTTCTTTAAACACTCAGGCCCATAATAGAATCACATAAAGTAGGTTATTTTAACGTGCCCCAACATACTTTCTTCCATTTTTTCGGTTATGGTGTCAAAGTATCGATGTTGTGTCACATGTCCGTGTTGGTGTGACTTAGGTTCTAGTTTTTTAATGATAAAAAATTCTAAATATGTTCCTTTATAATGCTTGTCACTGTTGGATCAAATGTAGATGAGAAGCTTGATGGCACCAAAGACGCAGAAACCACGGTTTCTCGTGTTGTTTTGCATCGGGATATGGCAACACAGATGAGTCCTGCGGATAGCACACACTCCTCAGCCACATCACCCAAGGATGGGTTATCATTCTCTACTTCTCCTCCATCAATCCTGCCCGTTTTGGAGCCTTACAGCAACCATTCCGCTAAATTGGAAATCAGGGATGTCCAGGTGGACAAAAGAGTCACAGTTACAAGGCAGTCCGGAAAACATGGAGTGAGAACAAAGCAGAACGAATCGCCAGTTGTTGAGGACTTAACTTCGACTTGGGATATTTCGAAGGCAACAAGGGACATATCTAAGTATGTTTTATTGCTTTGCATTCTCATCAATGAAATTACCAAGTGCTTAGTTGCTTATTTGAGAGAATACGCAACTAAGAATAACAGATTTGGAGAACCAAGAATAAGCAAAATGGTTGGTATCCACTTTGCTTGTGTAAAGGAAAAATGTTGATTTTCTTGAATGAGCAATTAAGCAATGCTAGCCCCCACCAAACAAACTTATTCACTTGGTTGGTTATCTTTAAGCAATAAGCAGATAAGAAATTGAGCCAAATGAGCCCTTGAGAGACGAAGTTGGATAGTGTTAGGGGTCACGTGAACCTTTCGTTTCATAGATGTTTTAGCTGTGTTTGAAAACCGTGTTGTCCCTCTGCCCTGCCAATCATTTGGTCATGGGAAAAACCATCATATTAGTTACCCTTTTCTCCATGATTTCAAGTAAACAAACCTTGTAAAATCAAACGTTTAGGCTCCATGAAACTCCAAATTAGAGGAAGACGTTTCTTGAGACATAATCGACGGATTAGTAATTTATCAATGACACATACATCACATAGAGAGCTTTTTTAGCTCTCACGCACCACCCCTAGTCTGAAATTTTTTGCTCCCAAGAGCTCTCTTCTTCTCCGGTGACTATCACGACTAGAGGTGGCAAATAGGCGAGTTGAAATGGGTCGTGGGTCGAATATGGGTCAACATTAGGCGGGTTGAAACGGGTTGGGTCAAATAGGGATCAAGTCATACCCGAACCTGACCCGACCCGTTTTTCGTTTTACTTCCTTTTATCCCCTTTTTCTCCCCGTCATACAATTTTTGTTTTAACAGCAATTCTTTTTTTTGAACAGCCTCCCTGTCATACATAATAACATTTATACTGTACAGGTTCCTAATTAGACTAACTTGAATCTTAGAAAAATAATAACCACATAATTAGAAAAATTCATATGAATAAGGATAAAAAATTAAAAAAAGAGAGTACGACGATCGTGAAAGAGAGTGTAAATATATAAACAAAATTTATTTGTTTATCTTGAAGGGAAAAAAATAACTTCAATGACACAACAATAACATTTTTTGCCATTATAACAGATCAACACATATTTTCCTCATACAAAACCCATTTCAGTTACTATTTGAATCGGTGAAATGTGAATTGGTCAATTCACCATATACTTCAGGCTAAGTTCCGCTACGGGATTTTTGGGCATTTTTCATTTTGTCCTTATTCAATTTTTTTTTTTCACATTTGTTCGTTTTGCGACAAACTTTTTACCCCTATTGATTCGTCTCAACGAGAGAATCGGTTTTTTTTTTTTTTTTACTTTTACCCTAATATTTTTTGTAATATCCAAGATAAATTTCAAAAAACTGGCTTTTTGAGATTTATCTTGAATATTTTCAAAAATATTTGAGTAAAAGTCATATGGTTGTGTTTGGTTGTGAGTTTGGTTTGGTTTAGTCTTGGTAGTGAGTGGAGAGAGAAATAGAGTAATGATTGAATATAGGGGTAATGATTGGAGAGAGATAGAAAGAGATGAGAAAGTAATAATTGAAAAAATAGGGTAATGATTGGAAAAAGAAATAGAGTAATGATTGAAAACTAAACTAAACCTTTAACCGAACAAAGCCTATAATTTTTTACTTTCCAATTTGAGGCAATTCAATAGTGGTAAAAAGTTTGTCGCAAAATGAACAAGCGCAAAAAAGGTTGAATAAGGACAAAACGGAAAAAGCCCAAAAACTCATTAGCAGAACTTGGCCTTATTATCTTATGACAGTTGAGAGGAGCTCAAGGGGTTTGGTCTTGGAGATAAGAAGTCTTTGAGAGAGAGAGAGAGTTGACTTTCTTTCTTTTTATCGTCAAAATGAAGACCGAATTTGGTCTTGTATAGGAGGTGAGAGAGAGAGATTGAATTGAATAGTGACCACCGACTTTCTTTGTTTTTTATCGTAAAAATGAAGACCGGATTTGGTCTGGTATAGGAGGCGATGATTTTTAGTTCCACAGTTGTTAACTCTTGTGCAAGGAATTGGTTTTTTAATTCTAGCCCATATTGAATTCATTTTCGACCCATGTAAATATGGGTTTATATGGGTTCAACCCATTATACAATATGGGCAGATTTGGTTGGGTTATAAGTGGGCGGATTTGGGCGGGTTAAAAAATATGGATTGGGATTGCCACCTCTAGTCACAACCATTTCTTCAACCAGATCCAATGGGTTTGTTTATTTTCCCCCAATCTCCTCCGAGCACAGGTACTTCTTCCCATCTGACCTAGCATTGGTTAAATCATTCTTCCCTCGATAACATGGACTCTAGGTTATTCGTAAATGGGTTGGATAACATGTGTTTGAAGAAAGATTAGGAAACATGTAAGTGGGTTGGATAAGAGCTCTTTATCAAGATAGTTAAGACCCTTTTGGCAACTAGCTGGTCCAGAAGAGTGTCCTGCTTGGTTTTGCTAGCAATGTAATGCATTATACATGTAAAAGCTTAACTTGATGTTACATTTGTTGCCCAGGCTCCAAAAAGAGGAAGCCAAGATCGCTGCATGGGAGAACTTGCAAAAGGCAAAAGCTGAGGCAGCAGTCCGGAAACTCGAGGTTAATATATGCTCCAGTCATTCTAATATACAGTCAAATGTTGTAATGATGTTCCTTACACATCCATGTTTCAGGGAGTAAGGTTACCTCAATTGGAAGGATTTGTTTACTTCTAATAGTTTCCTATTTTCTACAAGTAGTCCTTTTTAGGCAATAGCATGAATGCCTAATGTGAAGTTTGAAGGGTGACAAAACTTTGAGGTAGTATCATCAGAGACTTTAGCCTTTACTAACAACAATTTATGTTCAGATGCGATTGGAAAAAAAGAAATCTGCCTCCATGGATAAGATCTTGAAGAAGCTGAGAAAGTCTCAGATGAAAGCCCAAGAGATGAGGGGCTCAATGCCGGACAGTTATGTCGATCCGGAGCCCAATACTACACATGAAGCTTCATTTGTCCATAAGCTTGTCAAAATTTGTTCGCCGAGGGGTTGTTATAGCTTTCGTGCCTAATTTATGCATGTTCTCCAGATTTATCCTGCTGACAAAGGTAGTTTCTAAGTAATTTTTTTTTTAATCGGCGTTAGTTTCTAATTTGTTGTATTCTACATCTGCTTGATGTCTTGGTTTCTTCTACGCTTACTGATATAGCAGAAAGATTGACTAGTCTTTGGCTATTTGGATTTGACGACAATGCACTCTAGCAACTATTCTTGCATGATACATAACTATGATGTTATCTGGCAGTAACTGGCTAACAAGGTCATTGTCTACCAATGCAAGGACATCAGTAATCGAATCAGGAAATCTTTCTATGAAACTGACAATAAGTGACCTTGATTGGTCTAGAGCCTTTTTTTCCTTTGCAAATTGCTTCTAATGGTTTAATGAACGCCAAGTTATTTTAACGGATTGGCTTGGTGCAAAAACGTGTTTGTGTGAACAAGTGGCCCTTGACTGAGCTTAATGGAGGGAAATGATTCATGTAGCCGACGTGATTGGGACATAAGGCTCGGTTTGGTTTGGTTTGGTTTGGTTTGGTTTGGCTTGGTGCAAAAACGTGAATCTGTTTCTCGTCTTAAAAGTAATCTATTCTCATGAAATAAGTGAAATCTATTTGTCCTATTTTTCCGTGTCACAGGATCAAGTTGGAGTAGTGGGTGTTGCGAAGTTCTCCTATCGATCAGCAGCCAATTGGGTTGATGATCACTTGCACATATTTTGGGGCATAGAAGGCTTGGTTCTTATGTTTGCTGGAGACAACGCAATTTTGAGATGTAATGTGAACTTGAAGGTTGCTGGACTTTCACACCCTATTTCTGTGGAGGCTAGAATAACCCCTACCCCCCAAGTAGAAAGGAAGACAATTTATAAGTAGAAGGTAGTAAGAACATTTTGTGTAGATTTGCATCTACATTGTCAGATTTGGGGCATATATATTGTATGTGAACCTAGTAATATGGTGTACATTCTGTGTTCAATATGAAATTAGAAGTCTTTGTAACTTTCTGATTTTGTCCCTTGAAAAATTTCGAGTTTCTGTTCCAGCAGTTTAATGAACTCTGTCATGGGTGAACAGGATTCTAGCGCGAACTGGGTTCAAGTACACAAAGCTCTTACCATTACCAATAATTACTTCCCCAACTATGATTATTTCGGGGTAGTATCACTAGATTTTTTGAAATGGTTGGTGATAAGTGGCTGAATAGAATATGTTGAATGCGAGTTTACCTGATAGTTGAAGTTTAGATTGTTTTGCCCATCTCATTCGGCCTCTCAACACAAGCACTGCGAGATTGTTTTGTTGTAATATAGACAGACGAGAAGAAAACTCGTTCACTATATGCTTAAAACTTAAAACTTTTGTTCCAAAATGTAATTTAACTTTTGTTACTGTAATATTTATTGAAGCATTGAACATTGGTCTCCTTTTGTACGTGTTCTTGATCGGTTTGATTGATACTCTTTATGTTTGTCGGATTGACTTATCAGAGTTATACGTACTTTTTTTTCGCAAAAATAACAGTTATACATACCTTTGTATGTAGAGATTCATCTCTATCTGTGGATGAAGTCTCTATCAAATTTAGAAGACTCAACATGGAATATCTATTTTAGAGATCCACAATAAAGCATGATTGGAATGGTTTGGATCTCCAAATGCATCTCATAATCACGAGAGAGCAGAATTCTCACTTTTACAATAAACCTATCAAAGTGGAAAAAAGGTAATCTCCCATGTAATAATCCCTTGCGTGGTCTGAACGATACAAAATGAAGCACACCAGTCTTATATTTGGTGATCTGAGCAATTCATTTTGTAGGCTCCGTCTATTATCAAACTATAAAAAATAAGTCCATCAAACATTTGCATCCGTCGCAAAGCATATTAGTCATGAGAAACGGACAAACTCTGACCGTTTATTTCTTTGCAAACAAAAAAGACTCAATCAAGTTTTTATCGAATTGACTCGAGAAAAAAAAAATTGATTGGCATTGACCCAATTTTTTATTTTAAAGAAAAATGCATCTAGGCTGACAAAATAAACAGCTCGGGTCATCAAAAGCGCTTCTTGATGGATGATTCTATTTTAAATAATTTGTACATAAAGAATCATCAAATGAGAGCATCTTTATTCATCAAACTGCAGTTATTACGGTTTTTTTCTCTTAATTATGAACATGGTTCTAGATTGCGGTACACGACAAGATAATGGTCAGTGATAAAACAAAGGAAACCAGAAATGAAAAATTCACAAGAGATTCTACACTAATGCTTTGTTTTATTGAAGAGAAGTGCTAGGGACAAAGAAAATAGGCAAAGAATTGACCCTTAAAGTGTACATAAACGGCTCAGATTCAGTGTGCAGTGCATTTGAACCGTTCATGTACATTTTAAGGGTCAATTTTTTGCCCTTTTTCTTTGCACTTAGCATTTCTCTTTATTGAATGAATTGCCCAAGAATTACGGAAATGGTAGAGGTTACAGTTGAAGAGAAGTACAGTAGAGCGAAGATTCTGGATTAAGCTTAACTACTTTCCCCTCCCAAACTCCTTACCTATGACCCGAAAATAACAGAGCATGATAGGGATGGCAATGGGGACGGGTCGGGGACGGGGGTACTATCTCCACCCCCTACCCATTACCCCCTATCTCATCCCCATCCCCGACCCGATCCCCAACGGGGATTTGTTTTTTTCCTCCTCCATCCCCGATCCAAACGGGGAACGGGGGTCCAAAACGGGGATTCGGGGATTCGGAATTCGAGCACCTTTATTTTGCAACACACATTAGCATGCACCTGTATTTGCGGCACATAATAGCACCTCCATTTCCTACACTTGTATTTCACAATTTCAGCATATACTACCAATTTTTGGCACATAAGTTAATCTGCAGCACTGTTTTTCCAGCACTAAGTTAATTCCAGCACTAATTTCATAGTTCCATAATTCTAAACAGCTCATAACCGGAGCAAACATTAAGCAAATAAAGAAACAGTGCATATTCCATAGTTCTAAATAAATATATAGTATATATTTATTTATTTTTATGTATAAATATATATATTTCGGGGATTCGGGGACGGGGCGGGGCGGGTAACGAACGGGGAACGGGGATGGGTACGGTTCAGGGCGGGGACAGACCTATCCCCGTCTCCTACCCGATCCCCGAATTTAAAAAAAAAAATTCCCCATACCCTACCAAATCCCCAAACGAATCCCCGAAGTTCGAAGATTTTCGGGGCGGGAAACGGGACGGGTTCGAACGGGGCAGCCGAAATTGCCATCCCTAGAGCATGACATTTCCTAACTAACTCCTTAACGACTTCCTAACTACTTATTTCATTTATTACACCTGACCTCCCTCAAATTACTCTAATTACCAGACGAACCCCAACTCCCATCAGTCAGTATCACGATGTCAATATTATTTTGTGGGGGGTGGATACCATTTTTAAAACTCACCGGTGTTTGGCGACGGACGGCAACATATGATGTAGGGTTACAGGGATGGTAATGGACCGGGTAATTTACGGAAGGCAACATTTGAGTTACTTGGTGTTCCACTTTAAGAAAAAGTACTTTTTTTATCAAAATGTTTGAATTTCAAACTCAAATATAATGAAAATGAAAAATATTTTTTCAACCGTTTAAAAGATATCTTAATGAGATCTATCAAATAAGATCCATATTGGTAGGAAAATTATTTGCCTAAGCACTTGATTTTTAAGCTTGAAATTACCTTCTTTTTCAAAAAGTACTTTTTTGAAAAACCGGAACATCCCATGGCCATTTCTAAACGGAGTCATTCATCAAAATTCTAGATTGGGTAGCCTTTTTTTTTTCTTTTTCCCTTTCCCTTTTGGGCTACTGGGGCCCCAAGGTGTCCAAAATCGATGGGGTAGCTAGGGATGGTAATGGACCGGGTAATTTACAACCCTCCATCATCCCTGCCCCATTTCTTATCGGGGCAGAGCAGGAACGATCAAGGCGATGATAGAGTCGGAGAATAATTGAGTTCTCATTCACCGTCATTATTTGGTATTTTGTTCTTATTCTATGGACACAAATGAAATTTACAACATATAAAACAGAACTAATAATTAATAATTATAGTAATCAGGACAGGTTGGGTGAAACAGAGCAGATAAAGCAAATACCCGCCCAATCCATTTCCTTATCGAATCAAGGCATAAACAGAACATAGGAAATTGCATCGCTAAGAGCATCCACGTTGTAATAAGCAAATTGGTATGAATAAGCAAACTTAACAACAATACTAAAAAAACACCTCATATTGTAATAAACAAAATTACAAGTCTTTTAGCAAATAACCAAATTTCACACATTCCATAACCAAACTTAACAACTTTTACCAATAACCAAAACTCAATAACCAAACTAATAACCAAATTCAAAACTAAAAAATTAAAAAACACCTCACATTAGAATCGTTTCGTCGAGACGAATAATTTGATATGATCGGATGCGTGATTGAAACTCATTTGCAATTGAATATAGGTGCATTGCGTATTGTTTGTTTGTGTGGGGGGGGGGGGGGGGGGGGGGGGTTTGCAGGGATTAAAAAATAACCAATGTGGAGATCAAGTTTGTTAAGTTTGATTATAAACTAAATGGATAATCAAATACTGACGTGACACATTTTGGTTATCGATTTTGATAATTCCCATTGCGGATGCTCTAAGTGTAGTCCTCCTTTTATTTCATTTTTGTACTGAATTTGAACCTGGCCAAATGGTAGACTCAAACCCCAGCACAGCCTCACCATGCAATTGTAAGAAAGGTTTTCGACCAAAGCTGTATCACACTAAGCATAGAATAGATAACTCAAAAGGGCAATAACAAATGCAACAAATCATCCAACAAGAGAGGAAACAATAAATGGGGATGCAGAAATAACAGACTAATAAGACTACAGCACAAGGGAAAGATTCGGCTTCAGATAACCTGAAGACAAAACATTACCCTTTCCTTATCGGATCAAGGCGTAAACAGAACATTGGAAATTGCATCCCTAAGTGTAGTCCTCCTTTTATTTCATTTTTGTACTGAATTTTAACCTGGCCAAATGGTAGACTCAAACCCCAGCACAGCCTCACCATGCAATTGTAAGAAAGGTTTTCGACCAAAGCTGTATCACACTTAGCATAGAATAGATAACTCAAAAGGGCAAATAACAAATGCAACAAATCATCCAACAAGAGAGGAAACAATAAATTGGAATGCAGAAATAACAGACTAATAAGACTACAGCACCAGGGAAAGATTCAGCTTCAGATAACCTGAAGACAAAACATTACCCTCCTAACCGCCTATTCCATCTTTTTTTTTTCCCGAACAGCCAACCACCTATTCCATCTAGCATAACTCACAAAAACAACTTGGTGTGCCAAGTTAATAAGTTGAATTAAACAAGAAATCATTTCAAATTTTCAAATATCAACATTCGATGCTTTTTCCTGACGGTGTAAGCAAACTACATAGGCAAAACCCATTAAATATTCTGTTGAATATCAGGAAAAAAGAAAAAGTAGCGTAGTTCTCAATGCTGATCGCTCTCAAGGACAGGACTTGAATCTCTAATATGGTCTATACCTCATATCTGCTCGTGAAGGTCTCCCTCCACCCATGCCATAGGGCCCCCACTGCAAAAAATAGCAAAGACAAAAAGCTTATCTCTGAGAACAAAATATGCACTTGAGATACCAAATGTTTCACATTCAAATCAAGTGAACTAGAAGTTGGGCAATTTCACTTGCAAGGATTATATGATAAGAATCCCAAGCATTTATCATTCACATCAACCATCACGCTATCCTTCTTCCTATACTTACATTGTCATAATCCAGGCTTCCATACATTCGCCCATAACTTCGCACAGGACCGCCATAACCACCATATGGTTCAACATCATCCCTCATGAAGTTTCCACTGGGACCAGCATCATCAATAGGCGTAGCCGAATCAATGGCAACCTACAACGCAAGGTGTAAATAACAGTTCAGAAAATCGCTACGTGATTGATAAATTGAATCCACATTTGTGAGAATTAGTATCACGGAATCAAGTATAGCACTTTAGATTGATCAAGTAAAACCATACATAGTCCCAGTGTCACAAGACTCACAACAAAAGCATTCCATAAAAGTAAACAATTTGGCATGAAGTACAATGCCAACTGTCACTTCAGTTGCATCTAGCAAGGTCCCAGAGTTGCCGAAAGCATACTTTTGCTTGTAGGAGATCTACTAGACAAATGCTAGACACCATAATCAAGTGGAAAAATCTATAATGTAAATCTTGAAGGCAGCATAATACACGTTTCAAAGAAGAGATTCAAAAGGGAAATTGATTTCTACACTCCCCAAATTGACGCACACTCCTTTTTTCGTCTTTTAGCGGGTGAATTTACAAAACAGTCCCCGCATGCATACACTTTTTACAAATTTTAGGGACTTTCATAAATTCACCCGCTAAAAGACCAAAAAAGGAGTGTTTGCATCAATTTGGGGAGTGTAGAAATCAATTTCCTTCAAAAATCACCTTGTCAGATAAAGGCTGTTCAAAAATACTTTTGTTACAACTGATAAAACGTTGAGTTCGAAAGTATTACGAGGTTATGGAACTAGTACTAACAAGCACGTAGATTTTCTAGCACGAGAAGTAAGATAGACTTAGGCAGACATCGAAAGATACATCATACATGCGCGAACAATGCTTGGTATACAGGCACACGTCCGAGTCTCTTATAATCTGTAAAGAACACAATTCAAACTTTCTTTATTGCTCTAATGTCTGTGGGATTGCGAACTTCCTAATCCTGGTAGTCCAAACCAACGATGACAACGTGAAAACATACCTAAGCCAGTCCTCATGCATGCAAGATCCCAGAAGACAATTGAAAACAATGTCCAAAACACATGAATCATAAACAACCACAACTTCACCATTTCATATATATCAATGACCAATTATGTACACTCTATCATATCAGAAAAAACATCTACACTCTACCTAGGAACCATATTCTATAACTAAAGTATGATAGAAGGTTTCTTCTTTATATTAAAACAAAGTAACATATGCCCTGAGTCCTGACCTTTACAAAGGGACATTAAAAGAATGGAAACCGTTGGGACTTAGCTCAGACTTCTTGGCATATTTGCAAATTGCAATACTTTCTGCTACTTCAATAAAAATGCTACTAGTACTTTTGACATCTAGTACCTTGAATCTAGGATGACCAGCAGTAGTTTTAATTCAACATAGTGAAAAATGGAGGCAAAAGAACATACCATGCCAGGTCTCAAGTAATCAACATGAAAACTTCCAAATGTACATAACCAAGTGCAAATAATTTCATTACAAAAAGAAACCTGTAAACTTATTTAGCTTCTCCAAAATTTTCCCTTTCCAAAACAGTGTATGCAGAGGAAAATACTTATACCCAATCCTTTCAAATGGGTTCTTAAGATCCAGACAATATGCCAGAGCATTTATACAAACCTGCTGTCCACAAATCTCATGAGACCTTCGAGAGACACGATCTGCAACACCATCTTCTGCAAAGGTCACAAATCCAAAACCTCTGTGGCCAGTTCTCTTAGGATCCTACGTCACGCAAACACTAAGGTTACTAATTGTTGGTTACAAAAAGCCATCCATCTGTTGAATTATACAAGAGTACTCCCATTATACCTTAGGAATATAGACATCCAAAATCCGGCCAAATCTACCAAAATACTGACGAAGATCATCAGTTGTGGCCTCCTGAGGAAGTCTGCCAACAAAAACCTTTTTGCCCATTCCTCGGGTGAATTCCTCCCCTAATAACCCAAAAGATAAATATGAAAGCATTCTATATTGCACTCTCAGAAATTGCAGGGAACATATGCAGAGAGGAACTTACTTCCATAGATGGAGCCGGGATGATCATATAAAGTAGGAGCACCAAGAGCTGCATATGTAGTTGCCCCGGTAATATAAGCATTATATGCACCATATCCACCTTGTGACACACGACTTACACCACCTTGTGTCGCACGACTTGCACGGCTTATTGGTCTGAAGTCGTCCTCCTGAGAATAATATTCAGTGAAAGAATGAACAGCAGAGCACTCGCATAAACCACAGTAAAACAACTCTAACCTACTAGGAAATTGCATTGACAAAACTATCTAATGTCTAATATCTGTGACTTGGCATGACATTCTAAATCATCAGCGAATAATGTTGCAACCTAAAAAGGAGTTGTTTCTACAAGCTACTAAAACAGGAAAAATACACGTTGAACAGTCAGTCTTCCATATTACCTTGGGTGTTGCTCTGTCCACAACTACCGTCGAGCCGCCTAATTCATGAGTTTCATCCATCAGTTTGTCCACAGATTCTGCCATGGAAACAGAGACAAGATGACTAATATGTAGTCTGTAATAGAAACCACCACACCCTTGGTTCTGATAACATCATTTCTACCCATTTGAATTTTACCAAAACAATTTGCATTTACATAACCCATAAATACAAAATCAAATTAACGTAATGCATCAACTTTACTTATCATGACCTTTCCAGCAGAAGGTTGTTCTTTATTTCCTGGGTTTTGTTATTGTTATTCCCTGTTAGGGAGGGGTAGGTGGGAGTATTCAGAAATGCCTGACCTTGACAGGAAACTCATCAAACACCATTAAACGATGGGGATGCGCGTAACTTTTCAGTGGCACTTAAAAACAACCGATATTTACAACACATGGCACTTTGTTATGTAGGACAGGAGGAAAGTAGAGGGGAGGAAAAGAAAACAGCCTAGGGTTGGGCATTACCACCTTTCTGTTTGGTTGAGTAGAAAGGAAAACAAGGAAATAATAGTGTTTCAAATTTAAAAAATGTTATACTTTATGAACTAAAGGATGAGACAATTTGAGTATAAATCGCAAGTTTAAAAGTTTAGAAACACACTCGCTCTCTTTCCTTGTCCATTGACTTTATCATGCACCTGAAGGGATTCTCGATACCTCTGCCCATTGATCTTTCCTCTCAAAACAAAACAAACCAAAAAAGTATGAACAAATCCCCTCTCTATCCGCAAAAGAAACATGGACACTTCTTAGATTGAAGGCTTGGAAGCCAATGTCGGACACCAACAACTACACTGTTCAGACTAAGTTTGGTACATGAATAATATCTTGACGTCTAAGTCGTGAAATATGAATAAGCAAACGAATTTAATTAGTGCTATGTAGCATCTTTGTTATGACATTTGAATAATGAGTTCACGTATAGGATATAGAACATTTCACAAACAATATTTTCCAACTGAAACCAGGCATGCTGTCCAAAATCCTTTAAAAATCAACATGCCGACAAGTTCGTGTCCTTTCATATCAAGCTATGAAGCACTGACAATCCAAGAGGTCACCCTATCCGTGTCTGACAAGCGGGGACACAGCAAAAAATGCATGGGATGTGCCTTGTGGCGAGTCCATTAAATTAATTAACTTTTTTCAGGGGGGGCATGGGAGGGATTCGTATGCAGTCATGATTGGGGTTAGATATAACAGGTTTCAAATTTTGGGGGGTAAATGTCCATTACATCAAGTATTTTGGGTTAAAAGTGTAATATGATGTATATAAGATTCATGCTCATAGATGATCCTTCATGCTTCTACATATAACAATGTTATTTTTCCACTGGTTTAAAATGAACATTATTTATTTATTTTTGCTGACCCTGTCGTGTCCATGTCCCCATGTTTTTAGAAATCCCATGTCCAAGACCGTGTCCGTGCTACATAGATGTCACATATCTGTGGTGCTTAGCCTCTCCCTTCTTTTGTTCCTTGCTTCCCACCAACCAAACACATGACATAGCAAGACTCATCTATGAATGGGAGACAAAACAAGAGATTCCAAAGCTCTCTACACCAGACAGTCCAAAGTCTTACAGACGTAGAACAGCACATTCCACGGATCCTGATAGTTAAAGTTTCTTTATTATCTACAAAACCTTTTTCTCTAGCTTTTATTTTACCAAAGAAAAATCCTAGATAATACTAGTCCAACTGAGCAGACAAAAGGAACTTGAATTGTTAGGAACTAGGGCTGCTCGCGGTCCGGTTAGGTTCGGATTCCTAGGAAGACCGAAACTCTAGTCACGGTTTTTATAAAATGAAGTCCATGTCCGGACCAAAAGTCCTATGGTCCGGTTTTAATCCAATCCGTGACTCACGGATCGGTTACGGTATTGTCCACGGATTATAGCAAAAATAAAGTTGAAGCATATATCCCCCTCCAAAAGAGAAGGTTACACTCAGAATTAAGTTTACCACCACTAGAAAGCACTTGTTACATAAACTACCAAAGGCCTACTTCAGAAATTAGATTCAAAAGAGTCTCAACACTAGTAGATTGTATCATTACAGTACATAACATAAAAAAAAAAAAAAAAACCGGAAAAGAAATGAACAACTGAAACTGAACTAGGATTTACCCGTAACTTATACAAAAAAACTAATATGTACCCCCCTATATTTTATGTACATCTACACTATATCCCATTATTAAGATAAAATACTAAAATTGGTAGAAAAATGTTTTAACATTACTAACAATTAATTATATAAATACACACATATATTTATACATATATTTTTAATTATTATTTATATACAATAAATATTTCACGGTCTAGTTCGGTTAATCCACTATTTCGTAATGAAAATCCGTGAACCGAACCGCGAGTCACAGTTTTTTTATTTTTCAATCCGTGTTCGGACCATTAATCCATGGACAAAATCCAAAAGGTACGGATCAGTTCGGTCCGGACAGGTTTCACAGTTCACCGGACTTTTTGAGCAACCCTATTAGGAACCACAATATTGATGGTTGCATTCCAGCAATGCTGCTAAGCACATGCAACCCACTACAAGCTACTCTCCACCAAGATATCCCCCAACTACTTCTTCCGTGTTTTGTATCTCGGTATGCTTACTTTTCCACTCTTAATTCCTCCCTTACACAAAAAACACAAAGCCTGAAGTAAATTTCATTAAGTGAAAGTTGAAACCCATACGGGGTGAGACAAATATTCCACATAAGGGTAAAACTAAAGAAGACTGACCGGCACTTGCAAAAGTAATGAAACCAATTCCACGATGCCCTTTTGTACTTGGATCCTGCAAATGGACAATGCTATGTATAACAAATCAAATTCATTTCCGAAAGAAACCTTCTACGAGTACCTTCAGACTAAAAGGATCTGTTTACTGAAGAAATACAAAATTGTCCCCGTAAATATGTATGTGAAATTGTTATCTCCACAATGTGTGTGCGTACATGTTGGGTGGAGTGCGTGCAAAGGGTGAAGAGAGATGAACCTTTGGCATGTATAAATCTGTCATATCACCATACTGCTCAAAATAACTGCATGATGAAAGTCATAAAACAAGTTCAAAAAACACACCGTGGCTTGAGAATAATGCTTAAAAAAGTAGTTTCACAAAAAAAAAAAAACCCAATTACCTTCGAAAAGCAGCTTCTGTAACAGATGGTGAGATCCTGGCCACAAATATCCTGCTGACTTTCTTTGATGGTGCTCGCATTTCCTCCTACCAAAAACATAAGAGAAATTTATGCTTGTTATAATTTGGATACTATCCACAACCAAAAAATGTTTGTATTTCAAAGAGTAACTACATATTTAAAACTGGAATTGAAATAGAAGTTCGACATCACAATAGAATATTGCAAGTGATATATGATATTGCAAGTTTGCAACACAACCTTAGGCGTGGCTACTTTTACTTCCAGCGCCCTATTGCCGAGGAAGTGCTCACTGGACAATGCATTCTGTTTCACAAGGGAGAGAAGGAGAAAGAGTAAGTGATTCAGAAAAGGTACTATACTAAGAATCTGTCTTATCCAAGGAGTAGACAGGTTTGCATAGAAAACTCCACACAATACCAAGTCTTTCAAAAGATATGACTAACAGTAATTGACTGATGAAAATAAAATAAGCATGAGTCACCTTAGCATCCTCGACTGATGCAAATGTTGCATATCCAAAACCACGAGAACGACCAGTGGACCGCTCCTGCAGCATAAGACATGTTAACGAATGTGTTTAGTTAATATTGAAAGGATTCAAGGAAAACTTTATTCTTTAACTTTATCCATGTTTGTATGCGATTTTTTATATGTACCCATTTAAGCCCCGTAAGTTACAGGCGAGGTGAGGCGCCCCAGCACCTTGCTGACCCCATGCGAGGCGACTTGAAAAAGGCGAGCAAAAAGCGCAAAAAAGCGACAAGGCAAGAAAAGCGACAAGGTGCAAAAAAGCGCGCTTCTTTCAAATCAATCAAAATGCGCACTTTCTTTCAAAAAAGCAAGTTTTTTTTAAAAAAGAGCACAAAAAAGCGAGCTTGTTTCAAAAAAGCCCACATAACACGATTAATTTCAGAAACAAATATTTTTCACATAGGTGCACCTTTCTTCAAAAAGGCGTGCAACTCGCCTTGTGCCTCTCGCCTCAGGCCCAACAAAACTTTTCGCCTTTCGCCCTTGACAACTATGGTTCTCCCAAAGGAATGAGAAACCAATAATGCGAGAATTTCAACTACGAGATACTTTGACAAATAAAGTGATTCAGGTCCTATAAACAAACAGCGGCCGTTCACTTCGATAAGAAAAATCACCATCCTACAATAATAGATGTGAGAGACCTATCACCATACAAAGATTCGTTTATCCGCAACCCTTGGTCATGACTCATACTAACATCATATTATATCAAAGGCTTTGAATTTACAACCAAACAATACTGTTATGACAGTGCCAACAGTAACTGAATGCCTCAAAAGTTGGAACTATATACAACACCTCCTCCTTGTTCATCTTTCCTTCTAAACCAGGGTCAAGACAACACCTCTCCCTGTCTCCAAGTCTAAATCACATTTGATTAGGTAAGAACTTGAGGAAACAGTGTAGTAGTTAAAAGATGAAGGTGTCCCTTTTTAATAGGCAAAAGATGAAGGTGTCTTAATCATTTGATCTCTTACTATGTGTGCAAATAGCATGATCTGAACCGCATAGGATAAGGTAAGAACTTGAGGAAACAGGTTAGCAGTTAAAAGATGGAGGTGTCTCAATTCTTATGTCTCTTACTATGTGTGCAAATAGAATGTACTGATATTCCTCAAATACAACTTACCATAAGAATTGTGACAGATTAATACGTAACAAAACAAAGAACAGAATATTCTATCCCGTGATTCTGAGAAACAATTTAAGGTGGAATCACTCAAGTAATAATTTCCTGAGCATAATCCAATACCATGATCGGGACACAAAGCGAAGTTCAGTATGGTTTGGTTTATATTATACCAAATCCTTTGCAATACAACTTCCCTATATTTGGCAACCTGCAGAAAATGCTCCAGTTTGCCATTCTCATATCAGGCCAGAAAGTTTACGGCAAGGTCGGCACGAAGTGATTAATCAATGCTTAATTGTCAGCCGATCATTCATCAACGACAGTTTATAAATCGTTCGTTCCCCAATAATAGAATGAAAAGTGCATCCAAATTCCAAGAAATAGTAATAAAAAGAAATTTCAATCATTCAATCTCAATGCCGACCTTTCTATCCAAAACCATAAAGTCACTGTTTCTGCAATTCACATGTTGACCAAAATGAAAGAGCTAAAAAAGACCGCTAAATGACATAATTACAAGAAACACGGTTCAAGAGAGTCTTTCGTAACATGTAAACGAATTTGATGTGTAAAAAGTTGTATATTGAAAGGGAAGAGTGACCTTCATCACAATACAATCCTCCAGTTCCCCAAACTTGCTCATATAATCCCTCAAGCCATCCGTATCGACATCCCACGGGACTCCCAAAACCTAAAATTCGTAGAACACAAATCACAAAATCAGTAACATCTCTATCTACACATCAAACAACGACAACGCCAAATTAAAACGCTAAAGACTTACCACGAGCTTTTTCTCCGACATGGCGATGTTAATTTAGCAAAATCGCTTAGCTCCCTGGCCTTGTGATCAAAATTCTAAGCGCTCTCTCTTTCTCTCTCTCTCCTGGTCGCTCGCGGCTCTCCACCTCACCGCCCTCTCTACGGACCTCTCACACTCGACTCCTGCACAAAACAGACACGCCTCTTTCTCACACACAACAAACATCATCATCATTATCATCATCACCGTACACCGAAGCAAACTCACCATTTCCTCCGTGAGAAGAACAGGAAGAGTATTAAGAGATTAAGACGCTCAACTGACCTCGATTCTGAAAACCCTAACTGCGGATCTCTCTCTTTCCTCTGTCTCTCTCTGTCTCTCTCTCTCTCTCTCACAAACGCGCCGCTCAGTCCCTGGCGTAGGTAATCCCGGTCAATCTTCTGGCTCTTCTACCTTCGGGGCCCGATTGGATGGGCGATTGGCACGGGTATAAAAGTTTACACCCACGTGGGCCCACGTCTTATCCCTGGTTTGGGAAGGTAAATGGCGAGGGGTTTTGATCCCGTACAAAATCTTTGGGAGAATTACCGGCAGGTGGAGCGCAAGTGTGTAATTTGTCACTTTAATAGTCTCCAATTTCCAAATCACCACTATATGGTATCTCCTATTTTTATCACCAAAAAAAATATATGGTACCATGTTCAGAATGGACCATTCTATCCTTCCCTTAAACGACGTTGTATCCTACTCCTCAAAATCACCTCTTTCCTCCCTCCTTCTCTCTCCCTAGTAGAACGTTCTCTCTCCATGCTCTATTTAGGTTTGCTTCTCATTCTTTCTTCTCTATGCTCTCCATCCTCGCAAGACTTACCTGAAATTTAAGAGTTCGGAGTTGACGGCTGTCGTAGAGTTTTTTGAAATCGAATGGCATAAATTCTTGTCCTCCATTAAGTGGGTCTTTCATGTCAAATTGATGTTCTCATACTTTACTGTTTTTTATAAGTAACGATGTTCTCATATTTTAAGGGGATCCCATTTTGAAGCCCTAGTTTAAGAGCAGAATTATCTATCTCGAAGAACCCAAACATGAGAAGGTCTAGCACTAATTATGTTGAGTGCTATGCAAACTTAGTAGTAGTTTAATTCCTACACCTACTCGGGTATAAGTGTTAAGAGTATTACTTTGAGTTGTTCGTATGGTGTTTGTGGGTGTTAACTAGTTTGGGTTTCAATAATATAGTGTTGGACATAAGTTTACTTTTCTGTTATATTACCTATTTGATAAAATGCCCCATTGAAATGCTTTAGGTAGTGTTTGGTTGGGAGTTTAGAAGTAGGGTAATGATTGAAAACAAAACTAAAACTAAAACTAAGTTGAGAACCGAACAAAGCCTAAGTTGTTTGAGTTTTAATTGCCCATGTGTTCAATTATGAAAAGTTTACAGCAACACCCTGAGGTTGGAAATATACATGTAAAAGCCATTAATAATTGTCCAAATTAAAGAGGATTTGTGGTGGTCAATCTCACACATACTCGGGGAAACCCCATTTGGGTTCCCCTCTTTCCCTTTGCCACTATTAGGAGATTAAACACAACAATTCTACTTGTATGGGCAAACTAAAACATGAATCACATCATGCATTTATTTTGTAGTGGCCCTTGTGGGTTTTCATTCATCACTCATCAAGACTGAAAACTTCCCTTAGACATATTGTTAGCATTCCCTTGGACATATTGTTAGCATGAGCAGATGATTGGTCAACAATTAGCAACAATAATGTTATGTCATGGACAAAGCGCAAAAGTGATTAGTGCTCTTTTTTGTTCAACAAGTCCATTTTCTCTCCTTTCTTGCTCTTAATTTCTATGCTAGGCTAATCTTTTACCTAGGCCACTAATTATTTTGCTTGGTTCCATGGACACCATTGGTTGTGCAGAAATTTTGGTACTGTGATTCGGTGTATGCATACTTGATGGGAATTTCCTTAAGTTTCAATGATGGAAACTTTTTGGTTCTTTTTACACGTTATATTTTCTTTTGGACAGATCCGCTCTCATTTTCTAGTTATTTTCCTTACAAACCAGTTTTGTTGTATGTACAAACTAGTGTTACATTTTTTGAGAGATGGGTTGGTCGATTTTGTGCTAACCTATAGAAAACTGGACATGTTATATATGCAGCAATAAACTAGGCAGTGTTGTGCAGTTTTGTTGCAGACAGAAGAAATCTTATAAGGCCTGAGATGGAATAGGTTGCTTGGTCAATTTATTCTATCTTTATCAAGTCTTTCTAAACTTTGACTTTTTGATCATCGCACACTCTAAGATGGTTTGGTGTTATTATTTCATTTTGTTGTTAGTCAATTTATTTTCTCTATTTTATCTTTTAATGGGCTATCACATTAATATTGTTCATTTGTTAATTTGCCCTTCAGGCTTTCATCTTCCTTACTTTGACGATCTCCCTAGGTGTCTGCCACTAAGATGAATATAATACTAATTACTAAGTTTACTATCGTGGAGGATTGTTTGGGAAGGAGCTGCCCAAGGCAACAAAATACTCACATTGCATCAGTTTGACTCATAATGCACTTCATTATCATTATAAAGCTTCACATAGCCAGTGAGAGCTAGGCACTTCATTTACCTGCTAACGTTTGCCCATGAAACAAAAGCAAAAGCCTTCTCTTCCTTTTGTATAGTGGATGCTTGTATCCAAAGTATTTAGTTTGCATTCCAAGATTTGGTTGTTTATCATTTTGAGACTTCTATATTTGAATACCCTTCGCATATTATGCGTTTGATGGATACATTTTATTATATGAAAGTGAGGATGCATTTCATCATTCTGATTTAATCATTTACTGTGCTTTCAATCAATTTCGGGTATTTGATGATATTTTTAAAGAAATATTAATTTTATCCTGCATCAACAAGGTTTCTCCTTTTTTGGTGATGCATGAATAATATGGTCTTTTAGAATAAAGTTATTGGTCTTTTACAATAAATGACGTAGTCCTCTCTTTTTATTGACTTGCCCTTTTATACCCCTTAGAATGTTGGTTAAGGTTAAATGGGAGATAGGTCCCCCCTTACTTTCCACTCTCGTGTGTTCTTAGAATTGTCATTAGACTGGTTTTTTAAATGAGACATTGTCGTGTGACAAATTCTCAACCAACATTCTTTGGGCTAAAAAAGGGCAAGTTAGTAAAACAAAAAAGTATTACGTCATTCATCGTAAAAGAGCACTACCAATTCTAACAGGGACCAAGTCGTATCTCTTGACATGACATTGTCCCATTTGAATGGTCATTCAAATGGAAGCCATTATTCAAATGAACATTCAACATCACCACAACAAGTTAGAGGAAATGAGGTTTACGAGCATTAACTCCATGGGCAAGTCATTAATCATAACGGACTATATTGAATATTAGTGAAGACCAATTATTCTGTTAACACGGACCAATGCATAAAAGAGCAAGTCATTAATTATAAAGGACTACTTCGGGTATGAATGATGGCCAATCTTTTTTTTCACATGGACCAAGTGGTATTTTTCTGATAAAATGATGTCCCATATGATTGACCATTGTAATGACAACACTAAGGGCACATGAGGGTGGAAAGTTATGGGAGCCATTAGGGCTGTCCAGAAGGTCCGCCCGCCCGCCCGATGGCCCGACCTAACCCGAACCGAAAATTCAGTCTCGAATGGTTTCAAAACAGACAATCGGTCAGGCTCGGGTTGACTATATAAGACCCGACAACTTTTCAATCGGGTTTCGGGTTAATGATATTTAATGTTGGGTCACCCGACCCGACCGAATTTTACCCACTATAAAAGCAAAAAAATTGGGGATTTAGCCATTTAGGGTTCAGTGGTGTTCTGAACTTCTGATTCACTTCAGATCTAGAAGCCTCTTCTCCTCTTACTCTCGGTCTCCACCGATGCCCACCCCACCCCACCCCACGCCACCTCCACCCCACTCTCTCATTCTCTCCGATCGGCGACCAGATCTCCAGCCATTCCTCTCCTTTCCTGCTCTCCACCGTCCACTCTCCACCCGATCTCACAGTTGATCGACAACGGCTAACTCTACCACTCTGGTACATCTCTCTCTCTCGTGCAGCTAACCACTCTCTGTCTCTCTCATTCTCATCGACAGAGACAGAGAGTAGTTTTTTTGATTTAAAGATTGTCTACTGATGTAGTTTTGATGATTTCATATGAACACTACGAACCCATTTGCAGTGCAATTGAACATAATGGGCTGTCTTGCTTGTGGTTATATTTGCTATCCTCCTGTTGCCTTTTTTTTTTTTTTTTTTGGTGGGGGGTGGGGTTGTAAAGTTTATGTTTGGGTAATCTGGTGTGACTTTGACCCTTTCTCATTCAGTACGTTGGACCACCCAAACATATGTTGTCGACAGTAACAGTTCTTGACCATTTTTCTCACGGTTTCAATTCATGAATGTCGAATTTGATCTATTTAAGTTAGAGCCTATCTGAATAAACTATTTAAGAAATTATCATAGTTCTACAATTGAATATCTTTGAAGGAATAACATACTTTGCATTTGGATGATTAGTCTAGTTGACATAGTTGTCATTGCAAGTTTTTAGGGGAAGGATTTGTATACTTGCTCATTTTAGATGAGAAAATACTTGGTTTGATTAGTCTAGTTGACATAGTTGTTTTTTTTTTCAATGTTGATTGCACTTGTTATTGATCTTGATTACACTTGTTTGTATTGTAGGTGATGGATTCAGAACTTTTGGATTTTTCGCTTGGTGTGATCCGTGCGGATGTTGAGGATGTTGTCAATGTTGACGACGATGTGACTACCCTTGCTGATATTGAACTTGAAGGTAATCTTAATCCTGGTGTGACTACCCTTGCCGTTGTTGTCAATATTGAAGATGATATGGTAGATAAAGTAAATCAAGTTAGGAGAAAAAACAAGAAAAGAAAGCGTCCACCACAAACACGTCAAGGCCCCAACCCAAAAAAAGAATGATATCGATCTCCTGCCTGGGATCACTTTGAAAAAATAATAGAGGGTGGTGAAACATGGGGTGAGTGTAACTATTGCAAGAAAAGATATGCGGCTGAAAGTAAAAAACATGGCATTAGTAATTTGAAAGCTCACATCCCCGTTTGCCCGTTATATCCTCTTAGAGACCAACATGGACAGCAAAATCTTTCATTCAAAGTCAACGAGGGGGGGTGGGTTGGTGTGTTGACGTTGTGATAAGTGTATTTTCTTTTAACGAGTGTAAAAGAGCTCTTGCAGAAATGGTGATGATTGATGAACTACCGTTTAGGTTTGTTGAGGGGATTGGGTTCAGAAAGTTTTGTAAGGTCATGCAACCGAAATTCACACCGGTCCCTTCTCGCCAAACAATTAGTAGAGAGGTTGTTGCAATTAAAGAATACGAGAGGGGAAAACTGAAAAAATTATTAAAGGGCTGTAGGATTTGCCTCACGACTGATACATGGACATCAATTCAAAATCTTAACTATATGTGTCTCACTGCACACTTCATTGATGATGATTGGAAGTTGCAAAAGAGAATCTTAAACTTTTGTCAAATTGAAGATCATAAGGGAGTTACAATAGGCAAGAAAATTGAGTCATTATTGCTTGAGTGGAATGTTGATGGTTTTTTTACAATGACGGTAGATAATGCAAGTTCAAACGCCACGGCTATTGAGTACTTGAAAAGGAAAACAATGGATTGGAAAAGGACTATCTTGGGGCATGAATATATGCATATGCGATGTTGTGCATATATTTTGAATCTTATTGTCGTTGAGGGGTTGAAAGATACGAGTGAATCTATTTTGCGTATTCGTGATGTTTGATGAGCACCCAATATTGTAGATATTTGGTGTGACTAGTCCCATTTTATGTTGCTTTAACTTGCGTTTGTTTAGCTTTTATAACGATATTGCACGTAAGGTGTGTTTTTTGTATTTTCAGGTAAACCGTGCAAATAAGGCACGTTTGAACGCCAAAGAATGCTCCGGATGCTTCCAAGTACCCGAACACCCTGTCGGCCCCTTAAAATCTGTCTAAGTATGGAATAATGACTTTCAGAAAAAGTATCGATTCTCGAGATTAAAAATGGCAGTAATTGATCTTTGAATTTTTCTAAGAGTAACTACAAAGTTGCAAAATTTTATTTAAAGAGCAAGGTCATGTTTTGAGCCATTTCCTCCTGTGAAAAATGTGCAGTTTTCTGTTTTATACTAAAAGTGAGGGGTTGATATTTTGATTTAATTAGAATCTTGAAATTCTGGTAATGCCATTGTTTCCAAATGGGGGGTACTTTCTTATTTTCATTAAATAAATTAAAGTAAAGAAAAGGTAAAAAAAAAAAATTTAAAATGTAGTCTTTACTTAACTTTAGAGAATGAAAGTAAGATGTTGTGGAGCTCTAGGGCCGTCGGGTGCCAAGTCTTGGAGGCTGACCTGAAGACTGGAGATAAGCTCTCCGTATCGATACAGCCTTAATCTGTATCGATACGCGTTTGCTTAGTGGGAATGCAGGTTTTGTTGTATCGATATAGCCTTAATCCGTATCGATACGGGATCGTTACGGGGAAATGACCCTTTTCAACTTAGCAGTGTGGTATCGATACTTTGTTTAATCAGTATCGATATTACGAGCTTTCGGCCAGATATTTACTGCTTTTTGGACCTTCCATTAATGGAATAGTTGCTACTTTTGGTATGTTTTTAGGATATTTTGTAGAGAGGGGATTTGTTTGTATAAATAGGTTGGAAGTCTTTCTCTCTGATGTATGTAATTTTAGGCTTAAGTTTCTAGTTTTCTCTCTAGGTTTTTCCATTGTTAGTCTTTTAAGTTTTTCAAGTTATTTCCTTAAGAACTCAAGTAAGTATTTGTCTTATGTTAATTTCTCACTTATTAATGTTGTAGCTACTAGTTGGATCTTCATATAAATCAAGTTTATTTTCGTTTCTATCGGTTAATCATGTTTTCATTTCCTAGCATAATTTATAGTCTTTTCAATATGTGTGAGTAATGAGCAACCAAGATTGTATAATCTTGGTGCTCTAGTTCCCTAATTTGTAGCATTTTGATGCCTTTAAATATAATTTATATCCTAATTTGCACGTAAGGTTTTGTTTTGGTTGTTTCAGGTAATACGAGGTGCTAAGGCGATTCTTAACGCCAATGATCGTAGTCGGAAGTATCCAAGGGTTTGAGGCTGTGAGGCAATGTTCCACCAATCCCCGTCGGGTGATTGATCTAGTGAAAAGAGGGTGTCGGATCGCTGTCAGGCTGCCTGGGCCAAAGCAGAAAAAAATTGAAATTCTACCTCTTATGAACCGGTACTGTGAATTGCCCAGTACCGGTTCATGCTGTCCAGATTTTGTGTTTTCCAGCTTTTGAAGACTTATGAACCGGTACTGGGATTTGGCCAGTACCGGTTCATGCTGCAGAATACAGCCACATTTTTGCTGCTTTTTTTACTTTTTACTTTTGGGATATTTTCCACTTTTGGCTACTTTTAGGATATTTTTTTGGATATTTTGTGAGAGAAAGACCACCTTGTATAAATAGGGTCCCTCTCTCTCTCTTCTTGATCATCTTGTCATCTTCCACTTTAAGTATTATTCATTTCTAGAACTCCATTAATGGCTTTCAAGTTTTTCTAGCTAACTTCTTCAAGAACTCCTTAAGGTATTCGTCTTTTAACATTTTCTCGTTTATTAATGTTGTAGCCGCGGACTAGATCCTTTATAAAATCAACTTTATTTTCATTTCTATCAGTTAAAAGTCATGTCCTATTTTTATGCTTTGGTTTATGCGATAAGTATGTGTGAGTAGTCGTTTGGCCAAGTCTTGGGATAATCTTTCTCGAGGACTTAGGTGATTATTTGGTTCTCGAACGTTAGGGCTTAAAAGCATGATTTACGAAGTAGAGCTTAACTTGTGTTTTTGGTCTAAGCAAGGGGTGTTAACTACTTGGTGAGGCGATTGTCAAGTGGTCTTGGCAAACGGCTCCCTGAGGGCTCGTGGCCTCCTATGTGTTCGATAAATTTGTCAAATAAGTTGGTTCGCCTCCGTTTAATCACATCTTTCATTAAAACGAAGTCATTAAAGTTAAATTCTCCGGGCGAGAGCACGCAGTCGTGACTCTCGCCTGAGTTAATGTGAGAACCGGTAACTTCCTTGGTCAAGGGTTAGAAGATCCTAAGACTTGCCTCGTTTAAGTCACTTAAGCTTTTTCCTAGTCTTCTGCCCGGGCGATTTTCACCTATTCTAAGCAAAACCTAGTTGGCCGTCTTGAACGCCGCATTCTACCCTTTTCATCCTACAATCCATTTAAGCTATCTTTCGAATTCCCTGTGGTACGATCCCGGTCTTGCCGGTTTATTATGCTATCGATGACCTAGCCCTACGCTTGGGGCTTGTCTTAACCTTATTGGAAGGCGAGGTTGGAGGCTAAGTATTTTTGGCACCGTTGCACGGGAATTCTTTATCTAGCTTATTTGGAGGATCGACAAACCATTGTAAGTACTCCATTTAATTTTCCTTTTATGTGTATTGAACTCAACTTAGCGGATACCTCTAACTGAGCCACCATTTCAACTTGAGGTTTAACGAAGCTAGTCGAGCATCAATTGTCTTTTTACTTTTTATTTATTATTGCTTGTATAGCTGTGGTGGTGGCATAACCCCACAGAACTGTTTGAGAACGAGGCGGCGGCATAGCCCCTCTAGTCTGCTTTATTGGTTTGTGCAGGTTGTATGCTCAATATTTATCGTAGCCCCTTATCGAATAGGCTACATCGATCTGCATCTCGCGAGTTATCACATCCATTAAGCCCAATGGCAGATCAACCGGCAGCTCGCACTTTGCGCGATTATTTAATGCCAGAAAGAGGTCCACATGTCTCCCCTATAGCCATTCCCACTTGCACTGCCGCCAATGCGTTTGCGTTCAAGCCAGAGTACCATCGGGTTATACAAGAGTTTCGGGGGCGTGAATTGGAGGATCCCTATGCTCACATTCGGGAATTCGAGACTATCGTTAGCACCTTTGTGACAGGGCCGGGTTAGCTAGATTAAGCTCACTTGAAGTTATTTCCCTTCTCGCTCAAAGACAAAGCCAAGCAGTGGTTCCATTCTTTGAAGCCCCGCTCTTTGCTGACATGGGGGGAAGTGCAAGATGTGTTCACCACAAAGTTCTTCCCGGTCAGCCGAACCAAGCTTCTCATGGATCAAATTCAGAATTTCAAGCAAAAAGATGGGGAGGTCTTCTACAAGTATTGGGAGCGTTACAAGGATTTACTTGCAGCTGTCCCACGCCACAATTTTCCCATGTATCTTGTGATTAACTATTTCTATTTGGGTTGTGATTGGGAGTCTAAGCAGCTTCTGGATACTATGGGGAGCGGTGACTTTATGGGAAAGGACCCCGACGCCGCTTGGGAATTCTTAGATGCTTTGGCCGAGAGAGCTCAAACTTGGCAATACATTGATCCGGGTGACCAAGCTATGAGAAATCAAGGACCGGGAGGCTCCGGTAAGTTTTCGGTGAATGAGCATAACGGCCTTGAGACGCGGTTGGATGAGTTATCGTTAAAGTTGGACAAAATGAAGCTAGATTCGGTCCAAGTGAAAGATGTGAAAGAAGTGAAGGAGGTTCGCCAAGTGGAAGAAGTTTGTGTCATTTGTGAGACTACGGGTCATTCGACCGACAACTGTCATACCATCCCCACCCTCCGACATCACTATAATCAACTCCCCGAAGAAGTATGTGCACTGAATCAATGTTGGGATCCATATTCCAATACTTACAATCCGGGGTTGAGGTCTAATCCGGCTTTCCGGTGGGGTAACCAGAATGAGGCCGGCTCGTCAACTTCTCAAGCCCCTCCTCCTCAGAATCAAACTTGGCGCCAACCTCAATTTTAAGGACAGCCACAGTTCCCTACGGTTCCATCTCAAGGGCCTCCCGGATTCATACCGCCAAACCAGTTCCAAGGGCAAAACCAATTTCAGCATCAACCAGCACCGCCGCCATGACGTTCTTTGGAGGATACTTTGAATGCATTCTGTCAAATGCAAACGACCACCAATGAGCAAATTGCTCAGGAGATGAACGATATAAGGAATCAATTTGGTAAATTAACAACGGCTATCAGTGTATTGCAACAAGAGAAAGGCAAACTACCTACCCAACCTCAACCAAACCCTCAAGGCCAACATTTTGCACAAAGCTCTTTGGTGATTCTCCCCGAGCAAGCAAAGGCCATTATTTCTTTGAGGAGTGGGAAGATTGTGGATAATGCTCAAGTGGAGCTACCGGTAACGCCAAGTTTACTACCGTTCCCGTCACCCTTGAAGCCAATAACACCAAATGGGGAATCTCCCAAACCAGCTCTTACGGAGGAAGAGAAAGGAAAAGCCCAAGAGAGCGATACTCCGCCAGCTTTCACCATTCCCGCTCCATATCCCAACCGGCTACGGACGCCGGCCAAGCCAAATCTGAACAGCGATATCTATGAGGTTCTCAAGAAAGTGACGGTTAACCTTCCTTTGCTCGATGCTATTAAACAGATTCCATCGTACGCCAAATTTTTGAAGGAGTTGTGCACTCACAAACGACAACTCCAAGTGCAGAAAAAGGTATTCTTGACCGAACAAGTAAGCTCACTCTTCCATGCAACCCTTCCGCCCAAGTATAATGATCCGGGGTGTCCTACGATATCCATCACTATTGGGGGTAAAGTTGTTGAGAAAGCTCTTCTTGACTTGGGCGCTAGCATGAATCTCCTGCCGTTCTCAGTGTATAAACAGCTCGGGTTGGGGGAAATGAAGCCGACTCGGGTGACTTTACAATTGGCGGATCGGAGTATTCGAGTTCCCAAAGGGATGGTCGAGGATGTGCTTGTTCAAGTTGATCAGTTTGTGTACCTGATCAACTTTGTAGTTCTTGATACGTGCCCAGTCTCGGCGGCTCAATCATCTGTTCCTATCATTCTTGGCCGGCCGTTTTTAGCAACATCCGATGCCGTCATTCATTGCCGGGATGGCCAACTTAACATGAGTTTTGGTAACATGAAGATGCAAGTCAACATGTTCCACATCGGTAGCCAAATGGGGGATGATGATGATGTATGCAGAGTTAGCATGCTTGACTCATTGGTTCAAGATCATGTTGATGAATTTATTTGCAACGATGAGTTGAAACTCACACTTACTTCCTCTGAGGCGGATTTTCTTGATGCCCCCAAGGTCGCGTACTTGTGTTCTTTGTTAGATGATGAGGAGGTGTGTGCTATTACTCCGTGGGTTCCAAAATTTGAGGTGCTACCTCCTATTGAGAAGCGAGCCGTGTCGTCTAGCATGGAAACCCCAGTGCTTGAGTTGAAGCCACTACCGTCCACTCTTAAGTATGCCTATCTCGGTGATGGCCAAACATACCCGGTGGTAATCTCCTCCGCCCTCACCGAACTTCAGGAGTTTCAATTACTCTCTAAGTTGAGGAAGCATTCAAAGGCTATTGGGTGGTCCATAGCCGATATCAAAGGAATAGATGGATCTCTTTGCTCTCATCACATTTACATGGAGGATGATGTTAAGCCCTCTCGCCAGCCTCAGTGACATTTAAACCCGATTATGAAGGATGTGGTGCGAGCGGAAGTTCATAAATTGTTGGATGTTGGCATTATTTACCCGATAGCAGATTCCAAGTGGGTGAGCCCGATACAAGTGGTGCCTAAGAAGTCTGGGGTGACTGTGGTGAAAAATGACAAGGATGAGCTTATTCCAATGCGTGTTCAGACTGGTTGGAGGGTGTGCATTGATTATCGGAAGCTGAACGCCAGTACAAGAAAGGACCACTTTCCCCTTCCCTTCATCGATCAAATTTTGGAGAGAGTGGCCGGGCATAAGTTCTACTGCTTCTTGGACGGGTACTCCGGTTATAATCAGATTGAGGTGGCCTTGGAAGATCAAGAGAAGACTACTTTCACGTGCCCATTCGGGACCTTTGCGTATCGCTGTATGCCGTTCGGGCTTTGCAACGCCCCTGGTACCTTCTCAAGGTGTATTATGGGCCTTTTCAGTGACATGGTGGAGAAAATTATGGAAGTGTTCATGGACGACTTCTCAGTTTTTGGTGACTCTTTTGAGGCTTGTCTTACCAACTTGGGGTTAGTGTTAGTACGGTGCGAGGAAAAGAACCTAGTGCTGAATTGGGAGAAATGTCATTTTATGGTGTCCGAAGGCATTGTCCTAGGCCATATTGTATCTTCAAAGGGGATAGAAGTGGATCGGGCAAAAATTGATTTGATTGGGAATCTTCCGACTCCAAAGTGTTTGAAGGATATCCGATCTTTCTTGGGGCATGCCGGTTTCTATCGGCGTTTTATCAAAGATTTTAGTGCAATTGCACGACCTTTGTGCCATCTGCTCTCAAAAGATGTGCCATTTGAGCGGACTTTAGGTTGCAAAAACACCTTTGCCAAGTTAAAGTCAAGTCTCACCTCTCCACCTATTGTGCGATCTCTGGATTGGGAATTACCTTTCGAGCTCATGTGTGACGCCAGTGATTACGCCGTTGGAGCTGTTTTGGGTCAACGGAAGGGGAAAGAGCCGTACGTCATCTACTATGCAAGTAAGATGCTCAATGAGGCTCAAATGAACTATTCGACTACGGAGAAGGAGTTGCTCGCCATAGTCTTTGCGTTGGACAAGTTTCGGTCTTATCTAGTGGGAGCTCCGATCACCGTGTACACCGATCATTCCGCTCTCAAGTACCTTTTTAAGAAGCAGGATGCCAAGGTGAGATTGATTCGGTGGATCTTACTCCTACAAGAGTTTGACCTCACTATGAAGGACAAGAAGGGTGTAGAGAATGTGGTGGCCGATCATTTGTCTAGGTTAGAATTCGAAGATCATACCTCGCACATTCCTATCGGTGACTCTTTCCCCAATGAACAATTATTTTCCATTTCCACGGCTCCATGGTACGCGGCTATTGTGAACTACTTGGTTACCGGTCTGATGCCTACCCATTGGACTTTGCAAGAACAGCGTCGGTTTTTGACCGAGGTGAAATGGTTCTCTTTTGACGACCCGTATTTGTTTAAGTATTGCGCCGACCAATTGGTCCGCCGTTGTGTGCCTGATTCTGAGCAACAAAGTGTTATCAAGTTTTGCCACACGAAGGCATGTGGCGGCCATTTTTCATTCAAAAAGACCGCCGCCAAAATTTTGCAGTGCGGTTTCTATTGGCCACGATTGTACAAGGATACGTTTGCTTTCTGCCGGGCGTGTTCACGCTGTCAACTTTTGGGATGTGTGACACAACGGAATGAGATGCCGCTTACGCCCATCTTGATCATCGAAGTGTTCGATTGTTGGGGAATAGACTTCATGGGGCCGTTTCCTACATCTTTTGGGTAGCTCTACATCTTGCTGGCCGTTGACTATGTCTCTAAATGGGTGGAGGTCATCCCCACTCATACCAATGACGCCCAAGTGGTCGTTGAATTTCTCCGTGAGTACATTTTGGCGCGATTTGGCATGCCACGGGCTATCATTAGTGACCAAGGGTCCCACTTTTGTAACCGATCCATTGCCGCCCTAATGAAGAAGTATGCCATCATTCACAAAGTCTCAACGGCTTATCACCCGCAAACGAATGGCTAAGCGGAGCTTGCGAATCGGGAGATCAAGAACATCTTGGAGAAGACGGTTAATCCTACCCGTAAAGATTGGTCAACTCGATTGGTCGATGCTTTATGGGCTTACCGTACTGCTTACAAGACGATTTTGGGTATGTCACCGTATCGGTTGGTCTATGGGAAAGCGTGCCACTTGTCGGTAGAGTTTGAGCATAAAGCATATTGGGCCATTAAAAAGTTGAATTTCAATACGTCCAAAGCCGGTGCCTGCCGCAAGCTCCAATTGACGAAACTCGAGGAGTTGAGGTACAATGCGTACGACCATTCTAGCACTTACAAATCTAAACTCAAAGCCAAGCATGATAATAAAATTGTGATTAAAAACTTTGAGCCCGGGCAAAAAGTGTTATTGTATAATTCCCGGTTGCATTTACACCCCGGTAAGTTGCGCTCACGTTGGGCCAGGCCGTATGTTGTCAAAACTGTGTTTCCTCATGGGGCAATAGAAGTAGAAAGCATGAGTACTGGTTCCTCTTTCAAAGTTAATGGTCAACGGCTTAAGCCCTTCCTTGGTGGCTTTGAAGCTGGCGACCCCGATGAGGTTTTGGCCGATCCCGTTTATATGGATGGCCCATTGGTTTAGTTTGTGTTACTTTAAATTGCACGGGGAGCGCAAGCGTAACCGCTGAACTTAACTGTTTGTCGAACCCGACCCTCGGGTAGGGGGTACCCTCCATTGACTTGGGTATTTGTAGCTCCGCACGCCGCTACTAAAAAAAGGATCGTGTGCCCAGCTACGGTTAGTAAGGGCAATTTTAATATCAGTGACATAGGGCTTTCATTAGCTTTTCTGATAGGAGTAATTCACAGTGCACCACTCACGTCTTCCAGATTAGCCCCAACGGGGCCGGCATAGATCTTAGGTTAGGCCTTGAGATTCCCGTGCTCCATTACCGCACTTGGCTCTATCTTGTGCCTACCTGGTTACGATCTTAGGGGACGCTGGACTTCATTGTTTGGCGGAGTCCAGCTGTAACTTGGACGCTCCGAGCTCTGATATTAAATTCTGTATGTTTGTACATTTGTAAATATTGCTTTTATGTTTTGCTTTGTTTCATCATGTTTCGGGTTGTTCTCACCAAGAGATTTCACCAACGCATCATTGTATCGGGCTTTAATTAGTCCTTCTTTGACGTAGTTTGCCGTTAACGATCCATGCTCACCAGATATGTCCCTATCGGGGGCAATTTAGGTCTTTGGGTGAGGCTTGATATTCCCGTGCTTTGGCACTAGGCTCTGTCTTGCATCACTTTGTTTTGATCATAGGGAACGCTGGGCTTAATTGCTCGGCGAGGTCAAGCGGTGAATTTTACTTCAGGCATGATGTAACAACTTTGACGGTCTAGTATAGCCACCCGCGTTTTGCCAACTCGGTGAGACATGGGAAGAAAAGTATGACTCGTAAGATTGCGTGAAAATCAGGTGGTGTTCTTTGTTGTTTTTCTTTGTATATATGTTTGTTGATGCCCGGATAACACGAGCCGGGTGGTTTTAATGTCATTTTGCTCTTAGTAGGTAGTTCGGGCTTGAGTCTTTTACAGGGTGTACGTGCTACCACACTAGCCTTGGTGGATTGGATCTACCGTCGGAGTGATTGCGGCATTCAGGAGCCCTAAGCATGGGTGCGATTGCGTGTCGCGGTTGTTAGTCCAACAACGCTTTGGCCATGATCTTGTGTGACTAGCTGTGGTTCCATTAGCGAAGCCGAAGGAGTTGACCTTGGAAGCTGTTCGAATGACGAAAAGAGCCGGTGACGCAAAAGCCTCCAGCTTGGTCGAGGTATAAGGGGGTTGACATTCCCCCGTTGGTACGCTCTTTTGTTCCCTTTCTCCTTCCTGTCGTTCTCCGTGCTTTGGGAACATAGCACCCTTTAAGTTGGGGGGAGGGATATAGTTACGCTATATATGTTGTTTCTTTGTTTTCATGTTCGGTATTCGGTAAAAAAAATTTTGTTTTTAGTTTGCAATCCTTCCGTTATTACAAATTTAGTGGATTACAACAACTTGGCACATGCTTATTGTTTCTTAATTGGCAAGAGCTCGGTGTTTGATTTTAGGCGAGAGTGTACATTTCAACTCATAAGCATGATTAAAGATGAGCAATTAGGTGTTGAGTATGTTTTGAGCAAGTTTTACCCATATCCCGTTCATGTTTCATCGTAAATTCGTAGCTTAGGTAATATGCTCTCTTGTCATACCTAAGTGTGCTTGATATCATTGTTGAATCATTTTGGAATCTATAGCGTACTGAGGAAGTGATACAAGGCATTCTTTGTTTAATTAAACCACAAATGTGTCCCCTCATCCTATTTTGTATCCTGGTCCGTGTCCTCCCATTTGTTCAATAACTTAGGGAGCCGGATGTTTGGAGGGTGGTTTGGAATGCTGTTTTACCTGCTGAGAGGTGTTCGGGGGATGTTTGGAAGGTGTTGGGAATGAGCGGAGCTCGAAATGTTGAAGTGGGTAAAAGTTCAGAAAATCAGGAGGCATGAACCGGTACTGTAAATTGGCCAGTACCGGTTCATACAGGGCAGAGCCAAACCCAGAATTTCAGATTGCATGAACCGGTACTGGGATTTGGCCAGTACCAGTTCATAACCGACAGAATTTAAAAAAAAAGAGGTTCGGTTCTTTTTGTTCTCTTCTCTCTCCTAGCCACTATATAAACCCAAAACCTATTCTTTTCCCATTCCACAGCCCAGAAACGGCAGCCTCACCCCCCCACGCCTCTGTTCTCTTACAAATCCCTCCCAAATCATCCCAAATCTCTCTCAAACCTTCATCTTCCTTCACAAAAACACTTAATCTTCAAGTTTTGGGGAGGATTTCAGAAATTTCAAAGTTGGGTTCTCACTTTCAAGGTCCAAAAATCTCCATAACCAAGGTAATCTCGAAATTTTCCTTTCTCCCATGAAATTCCTTTGTTCTTTACTTGATTCACCTTGTTTACTCTCGAAAGTTGAGAATTTTCAAGTTGTATTAAGGGTTGGGGAAGTTTTGACTCCAGGATCCCCAAATCACAGGGAACCCGAAAATTTTCTCTCTCTTCACCCGCTCAATTTCGAATTCTTTCATAAATTCCTTCATTGACCCACACACCCACACCCGGAATCTGAAATTTCTTGTCAAATCACAAGAAATCCGAAATTTGTGAACTATAACCACCAGGCCTGCTGATGTTCTGTGATTAAGGATTAACAGTGGGGGTTTAAACCATTGCTAGTTTTGTTGTGCTACATTTGTGGACTAGTTTTGGGGAGTTTAATTGAATTGCTACTGTTCTGTTGGTAGATTGCATTATCAGGGTGAATTTTTGTGAATTTCTGCTGCTATTGGACTGTTTCCATTTCGGGGGCCAGAATTTGTTGTAGGTCCTGAGCTTTGGAATTAGTTTTGGGGAATTATTCTATTATTACGCCGCTCTGTGGATTAATTGTGAAATGGGGAGATCAAAGAAGCTTATGGGGGATGCGATACAATCAGTGGATAGTTCCGGTAAAACGTCATACATTAAACGCTCCGATCCGGAGAAGAATGCTGAGCGAGCAGAGAGAAGTGAAGAGGAAAATAGAAAGCGGAAAAGAGAGAGGAGAGAAGAGGAGAAAAAGAAATGGGAAAAGGAGTTAAAAGGTCGGAAGTATATTTGTGAGCGTCAAGTAGATCGTGCGAAGTTGGGAACTCACCCAATCATCGATATCATCAACCAACGAGGGTTACATTTCTTTTTCAATCCAATCAAAGGCTTTAAACCCAAGTTGGTGCTTGATTTCTACACTAATATGGAAGTGGATGAGAAGGAAGAGAAAATAACCTCTCGTATGGGGAAGAAAACTGTGCTCATAACCCCGACTATCATAGCCAAGTACCTAAAAAACTACCAACGCCCCTCGCTCCAAGCTATTACTTACCCTGCTAGAGGATGGTCCAAGTCAGAGGAAGAAATCCAAAATGTTCTAACTGATAAACCCCTGAAGCTTAACCGTTTTGTCCATGGCAGGTTATTCAAGAAGTATCGGGTTATTAATAAGGTGGTTCATTACAATATTTGCCCTCATGGCTCGGAGAAGCTTCCACGCAAGGAGGATGGCGAGGTTATTTTTGTTTTTGGTTCCAATGAGGAGGTGGTTGATTGGGCTTTGTTCATTTGGAAGTCGATGGTGAGGTTTAGGGAGCGTTCGGCACCGTCAAAGCCTAATATTCAGTTTCCGGCTATGGTTACCGCTCTTTGCGAGGCTCAAGGAGTATTAATGCCGGAAAGGCTTCTTCCTGGTACCCCCGGTCCTATTACGGGTGGCTTTGTGGAGAAAAGCAAGGCATTATCTCAGCCACCTCTGCCCGACAGTTTCGGTTTCCCTACGCCTACTCCTAGGACTCAGTCTGGGAGGATTGAAGAGTATACTAGAATTATGGCTACTCAGCTCCAGTCGGTGCAAATGAAACAGAAAAAGCTTAAGACTTAAATGCGTCGTACAAGAAGGGATGTCTCGGCTATAAAGAGGGGGATGTTATGGATAGCAGCTCGATGCGGGAAAGAAGGTGATATGTATGTCCCCACCGAGGCTGATATGAGGGAATCTACTCCCGAGGAACCCGAGATAGTTCATGGAACTAGTGGTGGTGAGTCGAGTACCCGGAAGCGAGGGAAAGAACTTGTTCACGAGGAGGATGATGACGAGGAGTCTTCGGAAGAGGATTAGGGTCGGTGGTTTCACCTTTGGAAATCCCTTTACTTGGTCGGGGTACATGGTGGTTGACAGTCCTCCTATTCTATCTTGTTTTTCATTTTAGTAGGTGAATTCGTAAATAATAGTCTTAGGAAGTTTTTGTTTAAGCCGGCATGTGGCCTTTTGACTTGGTAGTTTGGTGTCGGTGGCGGCCTAGGGTAGATAAACCAAGCTAGCATATGGCCGTTTTCCATTTTGCTAACCGTTCTTTTGTTTAACCAAGGTCATTACAAGCTTTAAAGACCTTAGTTGATCGTTAGTACGTTTTGATTCCCTTTTGATTCAGATTTTTGAATGTGGCATGTTTAGTCTATGGCATTTTGCTTTTCAGTAAATTTCTGGCTGCTTAGTTAAATTGTCTTCCTAATGGTGCTCTTCACTTACTTTTGGCTTGGCATTTTTCGATCACCACGCCTATTTTCGAGCACCTTTTGCATGGGATATGGTTCCTTTTGTTATTAAAGGTTGTTGGGAGTCTCGTATCCACCTTTTTGATTTTGGATACTCCTGTTGGATGCTTGTTATTTACGTGCTTAGCCTTTAGTTGCTCATCTTATCTCCTACTGTGAGTTGCTTTGGGTAAATGGGTTGTTTTTGATCTCTTGCGCATTGGATTAATCGCAGCATGTGCCGTAGTTGTTTTGCCGGAAGGATTGTTTAGTTTTTCCGTATGTTGTTCTGCATCATTGCTCGGGGCTAGCAATGTTCAAGTTGGGGGGCGTGATGAGCAACCAAGATTATATAATCTTGGTGCTCTAGTTCCCTAATTTGTAGCATTTTGATGCCTTTAAATATCATTTGTATCACAATTTGCACATAAGGTTTTGTTTTGGTTGTTTCAGGTAATACGGGGTGCTAAGGCGATTTTTGACGCCAAGGATCGTAGTCGGAAGTATCCAAGGGTTCGAGGCAGTGAGGCAATGTTCCACCAATACCCGTCGGGTGATTGATCTAGTGAAAATAGGGTGTCGGGTCGCTGTCGGGCTGCCTGGGCCAAAGCAGAAAAAAATTGAAATTTTGCCTCTTATGAACCGGTACTGTGAATTGCCCAGTACCGGCTCATGCTGTCCAGAGTTTGTGTTTTCCAGCTTTTGAAGACTTATGAACCGGTACTGGGATTTGGCCAGTACTGGTTCATGCTGCAGAATACAGCCACGTTTTTGCTGCTTTTTCTACTTTTTACTTTTGGGATATTTTCCACTTTTGGCTACTTTTAGGATATTTTTTTGGATATTTTGTGAGAGAAAGACCACCTTGTATAAATAGGGTCCCTCTCTCTCTCTTCTTGATCATCTTGTCATCTTCCACTTTAAGTATTATTCATTTCTAGAACTCCATTATTGGCTTTCAAGTTTTTCTAGCTAACTTCTTCAAGAACTCCTTAAGGTATTCGTCTTTTAACGTTTTCTCGTTTATTAATGTTGTAGCCGCGGACTAGATCCTTTATAAAATCAACTTTATTTTCATTTCTATCAGTTAAAAGTCATGTCCTATTTTTATGCTTTGGTTTATGCGTTAAGTATGTGTGAGTAGTCGTTTTGGCCAAGTCTTGGGATAATCTTTCCCGAGGACTTAGGTGATTATTTGGTTCTCGAATGTTAGGGCTTAAAAGCATGATTTACGGAGTAAAGCTTAACTTGTGTTTTTGGTCTAAGCAAGGGGTGTTAACTACTTGGTGAGGCGATTGTCAAGCGGTCTTGGTAAACGGCTCCTTGAGGGCTCGTGGCCTCCTATGTGTTCGATAAATTTGTCAAATAAGTTGGTTCGCCTCCGTTTAATCACATCTTTCATTAAAACGAAGTCATTAAAGTTAAATTCTCCGGGCGAGAGCACGCGGTCGTGACTCTCGCCTGAGTTAATGTGAGAACCGGTAACTTCCTTGGTCAAGGGTTAGAAGATCCTGAGACTTGACTCGTTTAAGTCACTTAAGCTTTTTCCTAGTCTTTTGCCCGGGCGATTTTCACCTATTCTAAGCAAAACCTAGTTGGCCGTCTTGAACGCCGCATTCTACCCTTTTCATCCTACAATCCGTTTAAGCTATCTTTCGAATTCCCTATGGTACGATCCCGGTCTTGCCGGTTTATTATGCTATCGATGACCTAGCCCTACGCTTGGGGTTTGTCTTAACCTTATTGGAAGGCGAGGTTGGAGGCTAAGCAGTGAGTAGTCTCTTAGCTAAGTCTTGGGCTACTCTTTCCCAATGCCTTAGGTGGTTATTTGGTTCTCAAACATTCGGGCTTAAAATCATGGTTTTCGAAATTTCATTAACCTAGCCATTTTGGTCTAAGCGAGGGGTGTTAACTCCTTAGTATGTCATTTAGTCAAGCGGTCTTGGCAAGTGGCATATTGAGGGCTCGTGGTCTCCTATGTGTTAGATACATTAGCAAAAATAGGTTGATTTAATTCCGGTTAATCACATCTTTCGATAAACATAGTCTTTTAAAGCTAAATCTTCCGAGTGTAAGCGCGCGGTCGTGACTCTCACTTGAGTTATAATTGAAAACCGGTAAAGGCCTTTGTCAAGGGATAAATGATCCCTAGACTTGCCTCTTTTAGTTCATAAAGCACTTTTCTAGTCTTTTGCCTTAGTTTTTCACAGTTTAAAGCAAAACCAAGTTGGCCGTCTTAAACGCCACAATCCACCATATAAAACCTACAATCCAATTAAGCTATCTTCGAATTCCCTGTGGTACGATCCCGGTCTTACCGGTTTATTATGCTACCGACGACCTAGCTCTACGCTTGGGGTTTTTCTCAACCTTATTTGAAGGCGAGGTTTGAAGGCTAAGCAATGTTGTGAGATATGTGAGATCTTCTCCACAAAGAATGGAGACTTTCAAGAAGTGTGTGGAGAAGGAGAAAATTAAATCGAAACAAATTGTGTGTCTTGATGTGTGTACTCAGTGGAATTCCACTTATTTGATGTTAGAAGTAGCCATCAAGTTTGAGAAGACATTCCAAAGAATGGGGGAGGAAGATAGTAGTTTCATAAAATTCTTTGGCATAAAAGAAGGCGATGAGGATTTGTCATTGGAGGATGAGGGTGACCAAGGTGGGAGCCATAGAGTCCCAACTCCAAGACAAGCAACTGTCCCAAACAAGCTTGATTGGAAGAAGTGTGGGTTGTTGTTACATTCTTAAAACTTTTCTATGATGCAACCAACAAAATTTCAGCTTCTTTTTTTGTCACATCCAATGTGTTCTTTCATAAGTTGTTTGAGGTTGAAACTCGTATAGATGAATCAATGCTCGGCAGAGATCATTTTATGTCTAAGATGGCATTTGAAATGAAAAGAAAATTTGGGACGTATTGGGGGATGTAGAGAAATTCAATCCCCTACTTTATGTGGCGGTGACACTTGATCCCTGGTATAAGTTAAGGTTGGTGAAATTTTGCTATACAAGATCCAAAGGGAAGGCGGTGGGTGAGAAAATGGAGAAACAAGTGAAGAATGTTTTGAACAAGTTGTATGATTCTTATGAAAAAGAGGGTAAAGTTAGACAAAATGTGCCTAGTGCAAGTTCAATGCCGAAAGTAATGGAGGAGAATGAGGATTGTGATCGTCACTTGAATTTAGCTAGCGAATTTGATACTTACTTGGAGGAGAAGTATTCTAGTGTTTGTTCCTCGGAGGTAGACAAGTACTTAGGGGATTTGTGCGAACGTAGGGACAGTCCAGATTTTGATATCTTGATATGGTGGAAGAACAATTCCAACAAGTATCCAATCTTGACCAAAATAGCGCATGATGTATTAGCTATGCCTATGTCTACCGTTGCTTCCGAGTCAGCCTTTAGTATGGGTGGTTGCGTACTTGATCCATTACGAAGTTCACTCTCACCGTCAATGGTCGAGACTCTTGTATGCACCCAAAATTGGCTTTTAAGCATGGTTCCAATCTCTCTTCAACAACCTATAGATAAAGTTGATCTTAAATGAGGTAATTTAATTTAATTGATCTAGTCTACTTACTATTTAGTTTTTTCTTAGTATTGTATTCAATAAAGTGTTTTTTTTTTCCAGAACTCTTACAACTTGAATCAACTGATGATGCAACATGCAAGGCAAGTTCCTAGGTATTGAGTGATGGGCCTTTGGACATTGGACCTTGGTATAACATTTAACATTATGTTATTTTGTAATCTTTGAAGTTTTTAATTCTCTTCTAATTTTTTCTTTCTATGTAACAGGTTTGGATTGGACTGATGGTGCTTTGGATGGTAAAACATTTTACTTTGATGTTATTTTTTGTGATCCTTGGTATTTTTAATTCTCATCTAATTTTCCTTTCTATGTCAACAGGTTTGGTCCGTTTGGAGTCTTTGGACATGGGATTGGCTGCTTTAGACTTTAGTGGATGGAGTATTGGACTGTGTTTGGCTACTTAATATATTACTATTATGGACTTGTAGTTTTAATTATTTTGGACTTGTAATTTGGTGGTAGTTTAAACTTGTAATGTGGTGGTGAACTGGTGGAAATATGGTGTTTTAATTATTGTATATCTGCTGAAAAAATAGGAAGACTGAGAGAGTGAGAGACTACTCTCTAGAGTTTGAAGTTGTTTGTGTTTTAAATTTTTAATCTTGTTTGCACAATTGAGCACTTGCACAGTTGCACAGTTGCACTTGGCACTTGTTGTAGCTGAAAAACAGGGCTAGAAATGTTTGGAAATGGCAAGACTGTTAGACTAATATGGGCCATTTGATTTAGGCCTACTCAAAGTCTCAAACTATGAAATTAGTAATCTGGGCATTTGGCCTGCTCCAAAATGAAATTGTGAAATGTTGGTCCATTTTGGGCTTTTTGATCTACTAAAATGTTGAAAACAATTGGAAAAGGTCTATCACAAAAAAAAACAATTGGAAGAGTAGCCTAAAACAATGGCCCAAAAAAAAAAAGTGGCCCAAAAAAGGGCCCAAAAGAGGCCCAACCCGACTAAACCCGTCCGAACTCGTTCGACCCAAACCGACAACGTTTCGGTTGGAGCCCGACCAATTATTCGGTCGGTTTCGGGTGATGTTTTTCGCAACCCGACCCCGAAAAAACCTGACCGCTGGACACCCCTAGGAGCCATCTTCCATTCAACCTCAACCAACATTGTTTGAGCCGTAAAAGAACAAATCATTAATTATAAAGGATTGCGTCGAGTATAAGTGAGCACCGATTAATTTTTCTGGTCACATGAAGTATGTAAAGTTAGAGGGTCATCGCCCATTCAACCTTAACTAATATTGTTTGAATTATTGTAGGGAGGTATTCCCGAGCAGATGCATTTAGTTACCGAACACGGGATGTTGGTGGAACACGTGGTGAATACAACATGACTTATCGCCGGGCAGTATGGTGAACAGGGATATGGATCAGTGATATGGGAAGTCATTGATCTATGGATTCTGTTCGGCTAGTAAAAGGCCAATGACAAGTGAAGTCAGTGGTGTGAAACTAAGCTGTTCGGCAAATAGAGACATTCTCATTACGCTTGGACCAAATTACATGTGAAGTCATTGGTCCAGGCAGTCTGTTCAGCAACGAGATGACCGAACAAGGAAAGAACCCCAAATTAATTGTTGTAGCATGGGGAACATTCTGGAAGAATCCAGAATGTTGGTATTCCGTTAAGGAATAAGATCCCCAGAATATAGGATCTGAGAAAGATACCCAATGAGAATGGGATGTTTGGCCAGTAAAGGAAAAGAATCTTATTAGGACTCTTTTCCTTTAAACTGATAAAGGAAACGAGAATCCTTGATATCCTGGGTTTCCTATACGAGTTAGGAATCCTATGGCAATAGGAATGCTTGGGCAGCAAGCATACACAAATCTATATATATGAGGTGAACCTAGAGGAAAAAGGTACGCAATAGACTGCATAATTATTGCTTTCCTACTGATAACTAGGGTTTTGTTCTTAGTACGTGATACTAACAAAGGCATCGGAGGGCCTTTGCCACGAGAGGCAAAGGTGCACTCACTCCCTGTCTATTTTGCAGATTAGGGTTCAGACGTCGAGCTAGGGTTCCGGTGAAGAGGCACGAATAAGTCGTTGCAATCCAGTTGATCCGAAGCATCAATTGTTTTCATCCCCCTACAATTGGCGCCGTCTGTGGGAAACGAACCGACTTTTCGAAGAAAGTAATCATGACGGAAGAAAATCCAGTCACACCGTTTAGTCCAAAGGGCCAGTTGGGTGGAGGAAGAGATAAATCTCCACCAGGCGCTCCGAGAAAGCCCACTGGTAGACATGACAGAGAAAATTCCAAAGAAAAAGGGGACAAGACTGCTACTGGTTCCACGAGAAGGAGTAAGTCTCATCGAGTAGAAGAGTCTGTTACTCGTTCAAAGAGTATTCATAATGATGATGATGTCCTTGATAAAAAAAGAAAAGAAATTGAGGAGTACGCTCGTTTAATTAAAAAACGAGAGTATGAGATACGGGAGCTGCAGAGGATACGAGAGCACCCCGAGGATTCTGGACTCTCTCGAAGGAATTCCCAAAGGGACGGACGGGCTCTGGTGGTTCATAAACAGACTCATTCACGCAGAAGGGGGAGCAGAAGTCCTGTTATAGGGCGTCATGAGGCTTCTCCACGAAAAAGGGGAAGAAGAAGTAGGAGCCGAACACCCGAGAGAAGGGCTTCTTCGCGAAAAAGGAGAAGCAGAGACCGAAGTTCTACCCCCGAGGAAGAGGACACAAGGAAACATCATCGAGATAGGTACGAGAGACCAGATGCTGATTAGGTCAAGGCTTCAGCCCACAAGTTGAAAGAACAAGAGGATGGGACAGTGACTGCACGAGAAGCAGCACGCAAGGCCCTGAGTAATATTGCAGCCTCCCCCTTTACAAAAAGGCTACAAGAAGCGAGATTGCCGAGCAGAGTGAAACACGGAGCATTCGTACTTTACGAGACAAATACGGATCCCGTGGCTCACATACAGCATTATCAACAGGCCATGTTTATGCATGAAGGGGATGATTCCATCTTGTGCAAGATGTTTCCCTCCAGTCTTGGCAAAGTGGCCTTATCCTGGTTTCATAAATTGGCTCCACGATCCATACGAGGATGGAGGCAGTTGGCCGAGGAATTCACTGCTCGGTTCTTGACAAGCAGAAAAGCCCCGAAGACTTTTGAAAGTCTTTCCACCATGAAGCAGGAGGAGAACGAGCAGATCAGGGATTATGCAAAGAAGTACTGGGAGACTTTCAACGAGATTGAAAGTTGCAGTGAGGAGTATGCAATTGCTACCTTCAAAACTGGTTTACCTGTTCGGGGAGAGCTGCGCCGTTCATTGAATAAGCATCCGGTAGCCACCCTGGCTAAATCGATGGAACGGATAGAACAACACACCAGAATGGAGGATGACATACTCCGTGAGGACGGCAGAATGGTTGCCGAACAACCAAAGGCACCTGCTAAAAAGGTGGATAAGCCAGAACCCAAGACTTACAGAGATAGAAAGGAGTACGGGCAAGCTAAGAAAGAGTCATACAAAGACAAGCAAGCTCCAGACCCTAAATCCTTCTTTTCTATCACTACAGTTTGGAAGGAGCCAATTTACAGGATTCTTTATCGAATAAAGAATCAACCATATTTCAAATGGCCCCCAAGTCTAGGAGGAGACAAAGATGCAAAACGTGCTACGAATCAGCACTGCAGTTATCATAAGGACTCGGGCCATATGACTGAGGACTGTGAGACATACAAAACGCACCTTGATGATTTAGTCTCTCGGGGCTATCTTAAGGAATTTATCCAGGAGGATCCTAAAGAGAAAGGGAAGGCTATGGAGTTGGGTTACGAACAAAACCCTAAAGGCGTTATCCATATGATACATGGATTGGCCACACCTTACACGAGAAGTGAGGTTAGGCTACTACAAAGGCAAGTTAAGCATGATCAGCACGTGATGCGATTGGGAAACAAGAGGGGGCGAGAGACTGATGTATGCAAAGAAAGCATGGCGTTCAGTGATGATGATTTGGGGGAGGTCCAAATACCCCACAATGAAGCATTGGTTGTAACCCTACGAGTTGGGGAATACGACATCGAAAGAATTCTAGTGGACTCGGGGAGTTGTACAGAGGTATTGTACTATGATGCATTCAAAAAGATGGGGCTGGCTCAATCAGACTTAGAACAGTCTACAACGCCTCTTATTGGGTTCGGTGCAGGAGCAGTCTGGCCCCTTGGAAAAGTGACATTACCTGTTCGGGCCGGATCAGTGGTGTTGAGAACGGACTTTTTAGTGGTTGATGTCCCTTCTTCCTATAACGCGATTATAGGGAGGACATGGTTGCATAAGATGAGAGCAGTCTCCTCGACTTATCATCAGATGGTGAAATTCCCAGGATCAAATGGGATTGAAGTTCTTAAAGGCAACCAGAAGGTGGCGCAGCAATGCTTGATTTCCATCATCAAAATAGCCCCGAAAGTCCACCATGTTCATACACTAGAAGTACCAGATCAACCAACCATCGAAGATGTTGGAAGAAGCCCGGCTGAAAAAGTGGTTGAGGGCTTGGAGAAGATTCAGATCAACGAGATTTATCCTGGAAGATATTTTTTAATTGGGGAATCACTGCCAGCAGATGAAAAGGCCGAATCGATAAAGTTCCTGAAAGAGCATATTGATGTTTTTGCATGGGTGCTTGAGGAAATGCTTGGGGTGGATGCAGATGTGATCTGTCACCATTTAAACATTGACCCTCAGCACAAGCCGATCATTCAGAAGAAACGAAGGGCAGCCGTGCAGCATGTAGATGCAGTGATTGAGGAGGTCGATCGTTTGTTGGAAGCCAAAGCAATACGAGAAGTCTATTACCCCGAATGGTTATCCAACACTGTTGTAGTAAAGAAGAAGAATGGGAAGTGGCGTGCCTGTGTGGACTTCACAGACCTAAACAAAGCGTGCCCTAAGGATAGTTTTCCTTTGCCTAGGATTGACCAATTGGTTGATGCAACCTCTGGCTACGAGCGAATGAGTTTTCTCGATGCATATCGAGGATATCATCAGATTGCTATGTTTGAACCTGATCAAGAGAAGACTTCCTTCATCACACCTCGAGGATTATACTGCTACAGTGTCATGCCGTTTGGGCTGAAGAATGCTGGGGCCACATACCAAAGACTTGCAACCATCATGTTCAAAAAACTCATTGGGAAAACTTTGGAAGTTTACATAGATGATATGGTGGTAAAAAGTCGAGAAAAAGGAGGGCATATTACTGATTTAAAAGAGGTCTTTGAAATCTTGAGGAAATACAAGTTGAAGCTCAACGCCTCGAAGTGTGCGTTTGGAGTTGGTTCAGGAAAGTTCCTGGGCCATTTGGTAACCATGAGGGGGATAGAGGCAAATCCCGAGGAAATCGATGCTTTGCAGAGATTACAGAGTCCCAAAACTACCAAGGAAGTCCAGAGGCTGACTGGAATGGCAGCAGCACTAAACAGATTCATCAGTAGGTCAAGTGACAAGTGCAGACCCTTTTTTCAGCTATTGAAGAAGAGGGAGGGATTTGAATGGGGAGCAGAATATGAGCAGGCCTTCCAAGACCTGAAGAAGTACCTGGCTGAACCCCCATTGTTGTCAACTCCACAGCCAGGCAGATTTCTCGGGTAGGATCTCGACGTGGTCCGTGGAGTTAAGTCAGTATGATCTCGAATATCAGCCGCGCACAGCAATTAAAGGCCAAGTGTAGGCTGATTTTGTAGCAGAGTTTTCCCCCACTGTTGCTCCCTTGCCTCCTACGAGAAAGGAACAGGCGGCTAAGACATCATCCTTCAAGGATCAACCCGTAGCCGAACAGGATCCCAAAGAATGGAAGCTATTCGTTGATGGATCAGCATGTAATACCGGTTCTGGAATTGGAGTTGTCCTTTTTCCTCCTCAAGGAGTTCTAATTGAACTCTCTGTTCGGCTTGGATTCAGTGCATCGAATAATGTGGCTGAATATGAAGCACTCTTAGCAGGATTGAGAAGTGCGAATGTAGGGGGATGAAAACAATTGATGCTTCGGTTCAACTGGATTGCAACGGCTTATTCATGCCTCTTCACCGGAACCCTAGCTCGACGTCTGAACCCTAATCTGCAAAATAGACAGGGGGTGAGTGCACCTTTGCCTCTCGTGGCAAAGGCCCTCCGATGCCTTTGTTAGTATCACGTACTAAGAACAAAACCCTAATTATCAGTAGGAAAACAATAATAATGCAGTATATTGCGTACCTTTTTCCTCTAGGTTCACCTCTTATTTATAGACTTGTGTATGCTTGCTGCCCAAGCATTCCTATTGCCATAGGATTCCCAACTCGTATAGGAAACCAAGGATATCAAGGATTCTCGTTTCTTTTATCAGTTTTAATGGAAAAGAGTCCTTTTTAGGATTCTTTTCCTTTACTGGCCGAACATCCCATTCTCATTGGGTATCTTTCTCAGATCCTTTATTCACGGGATGTTATTCCATTAACCTTAATGGAATAACAACACTCTGGATTCTTCCAGAATGTTCCCCATGTTACAACAATTAATTTGGGGTTCCTTCCTTGTCCGGCAATCTCGTTGCCGAACAGGCTGCCTGGACCAATGACTTCACATGTAATCTGGTCCAAGCAGTAATAAGAATGTCACTATCTGCCGAACAGCTTAGTTTCACACCTCTGGCTTCACTTGCCATTGGCTTGTAACTAGCCGAACAGACTTCATAGATCAATGACTTTCCACACTACTGATCCGTACTTCCGTTCACCATACTGCCCGGCGATGAGTCCCGTTGTATTCACCATGTGCTCCCAAACATCACGTGTTCGGCGACTAAATGTATCTGCTCGGGAATACCTCCCTACAATTGCTCCCCAGCTTCATGTATTTACCACTGTTCGGGGGCAATATATGACGCTTAGAAACAGAATTTTACTACGACCAGACTCTTCTGATCCCATGCAGCCATAATTTCAATATCTCATTGATGTCTTTTGGCGCCTCCGTCATTATACCATCTCGAGGTAATGACTCCACGTGGCGCTTATCGTACGCTTTTCATTTAATGTGATCTGACATTCTCTCCAAACGACGTCAATACGCCGTTAGTTGAAACCTTCTATCCCGTTACTTTTCCTGTAACGGCGTAAGAAGAGACGCTTCGTTTCCGTTTCTTTCTCTTAAACCCCTGAAAGGGTGCTGTTTTTGGGTTTTTACCCACAATATAACTTGAACTCTCAGTTTCTTCTCTCTTTAAACCTTCCGCCATCGCCGCCGTCTACAAACTCGATTGCACTCCAGGGAATCGTCACAGTATTCTTGTAAGATTTCTCGTTCTCACTCCATTTCGTCTACTTAGATTTCCATCTGAGATCTCATTCTCAGATTCGTGGGTCGTTTCTAGGGTTTCAATTCGTACCCATTTCCCTTTTTTGAATATACACATGGCGGATGACAACCCCCTTAGACCCAGTAAGTTTAGGAAGCTTTGTGATACCCCTGCTGCCATGGCGGCATTTAGAGAAAAATACAATATTCCTGAAAACGTAGGGCTTGAACTCGCCCCTCTGGGCGCAGATAGAGACGGAGGTTCCTGGGATCGAATGTGTATTCCCATCGTCGCTATCGTCGAAGGCGGAGTTCGATTTCCCCTTCATCCATTACTTCGCCAGATCCTAAACTGGTATCGTCTCACTCCCATGCAAGTATCAACTAACGTCTTTAGGTTGATAATGGGGACTATAGCCCTAAATGGGATTCTAAAGACCAATTTAGGAATCTGGGACATCCAGTGGTGGTATAGTATAGTACTAAACCCTGAGTACAATACTTACTACTTCAAAGTTAGGAGGGCAGAGAAGCGCTTCGTGCTCAATCTGCCAGATTCTGCTCGTGACCATGAGATCGACTTCCTCTATGTGACTGGAGCATTCGAGCCTTTAGGGGAAGATGGCCAAGTGCTGGGGCTCCATTGCCCCCACATATGGGGCTATCCACGTATGCTCTTGATTTTCCCCTTTTACGATTCTTCATTTACTGCTCTCTCGTAGCTTTTTTCATGAACTAAATTTGGTTTTTCAATTTTGAATTTTGCAGCTGAAAACGCTAATCATCGTCCCAGACGTACACCAAGCAACATCCGAACAGAGGACATTAACAAAGTCCTAAAATATAAAGGCGTGCCTGGTACCCGAACAGCTGGTAGGGGTCGTGACGCTGACGTGCTTCTGGGATATGATCCTGCGTACAGAGGTGTCATCGACAGGAGGCTCGCTCATCCCAGCACCAGTGCTGCCTCTACATCAACTGCTCCCCAGCCTAGGAGCACAAGAGCTAACGCAGGAGTAATTGTAGCTGGTCAATTGGGTGAAATCCCTATTTCCGAAGGTGTTCCGTTACCTCGAGTTAGAATTCGAAGATCCAGACAGGTCATTCCTCTTCAACCCGAACGGCCAGTATTGAATCTTGACACCAGTCAATCATCCTCTTCAGGTTACTCTCAATCTTCTCCTAACTCAAGCACCATGACACGTCAGCCTTTAAACCTCAGCTCTCTCCTCACTGTCTCTTCTCGGGGACGGGGATCTGGTCGGGTAGCTTCCACAGGGAACGGCCCTCCTGCACCCCGTCGTAACAGAGGAGGTTCGAACCGCTCCACTTCATCTCGTGAAATGGAGACTACCATAGAGGCCAGTGATGCTCACAGAGACAAACGGCCTAGATCAGAAGACCCAACTGGTACTGCTTCTCAAGCAGATACCGAAACACATCACCCTGTTTCACCAACTACCCAAGTACTTCCTGAAACATGGACTCCTCTATTCACTAGAGGAGACCGTCCCGTTCACGTCGGGGACAGTGCTAGTTCGTCGGAAACAGCACTGGCTCTGGCCCAAGGATTGCTACTCCCTGTTGACTTACAGAAAGAGTCTTCGTCTCCCCCCGATCGACTTGTGTCCACTGGTCTCGTCAGTGGAATCAAGGTAACATAAACTCTTCTCCTTTAAAAGTTCCAATTCTGTAATATTTAAGAGAAAAATTACTCACGTTTTGGTATTTGCTACAGTTTATCCAAAAAATGGTCGTACTGGGCCAAAAATTCCAGGAAGCTGAAGCCGAGAGGATCAGGCTTTTAAATGACAACACCAGGCTGATCCGAACAGTCACGAGATTAGAGAGGGAGAGAGATAAAGCTAAAGCTGATTTGTCTGAGACAAAGGGCAAGCTTGAGACCGCGGAGGAGAGCCTTCATCAAGTTTTGGCCGAGATGGACAGCACCAAAAAGGCATCCTTTGAAGATGGTTATCAAAAGGGTTTTGACGCTACAACATCAAGTTATGTCGAGCAGATGCCTGATATTCAAGATCAAATCTGGGTTGCTTGCTGGGAGGCGTGCCTTACAAAGGCAGGAGTTGCTGAGGATTCTCCCCTATGGGTTGAGAATGATCTACCAAGTCGCCGAGTTGCAGTTCCAGCAGATGATGTTGATCAACAAATTGACAATTTTGCAGATGTTGATGAAGAAATACAAGTTGAATCACAAAATGACGTGTAACCATCTGTTCGGGAAGTGACCACTGAGATTGTTATCCCAGAGGTACAAACTGCTGCTGCTGTTGCTGAGGCTGACATCCCTCCTGAGGTTCAGAACCTGGATTAAGATAGTAAACAGGTAGTTTTGTTTGAAAAATCATCCGGTTGGTCTTACATGACCATAGCTTTCTTTACCCTGCGTGTACCAGTACTTTATTCTTAGTATGATAATACTTTCCTGGTAAGATAAGTATTTTGGCGTTTCGTGGCTTAACTTTATACAGTTTGCTCGGCTCCCCTCGTTTTGGAGCATCAGTGTAATCTTAAGTATTTCGTACTTTGATCAATTTAACTCTGTGTGTCATTTGTTTGCATAAGTATTCGTACTTTAAGCAAATCCTAGAAACATGACGTCGTTGTACTGAATCTAAGTGTCACGTACTTAGAAACATATACTCGTTACGTTTGTAAGCCAAGCCAATTGCTTTTTTACAAATCTTTCAAGTGTTGTCATACAAACACTTGATCATAAAGGATTTCCTCAAGTTTTCACATACTTAGGAACATAAGTTTCACGTACTTATAAGTATCTCGTTCGTTAAACGTCCATACAAGTATTTCATACTTGTATGTTGTAATAATATGCAAGTGTTGTCAAACTTGCAACAATTGTAAGTTTCACGTACTTTAAAAATTTTGACAAGCACACAAGTGTTTCGTACTTGTGTTTATTAAGTTTCACGTACTCACAAGTGTTTCATACTTGTGTTCAAGTGTATACAAGTGTTTCGTACTTGTATCTATTAAGTTTCACGTACTTATAAATCTTTTAAGTTTCACATACTCAAAAGGTATATCCTGCTCCCCAATACGAATAAGAGGAACCGAACTCGTAGGTCGTATTTAAATACCACAACAGTTATTGGAAGGAAATAATTTTATTCATGATCTGTAAGAAACGTAAGAGGGCGTTTATTCGTACCCCATGAATCAATAATAAAAACTAGAATCAAAGGAATTATATTCGTAATTCCTACACAATCACGTAGTGCAAATCCAAAACAGTTTTGAATACTTCTAAACAAAAAACTTTCGTAAATTATGAACATTCCAAGGTCTTGGAATTGGGTCACCATCCAGATCTGCCAATCTATAGGCCCCTATGCCCACAACCTCAGTTACTCTATACGGGCCTTCCCAGTTGGCCCCCAGCTTGCCTTCATTTGCCACTTTGGTGTTGCCGAGCACTTTTCGTAGCACAAGGTCCCCAACACCAAATTCTCTAGGATGAACATGTTTGTTGTAGCTTTTCATCAGCTGTTCTTGGTAAGAAGCAAGATGTATCAAGGCCTTTTCTCGCTTCTCCTCGGCAAGATCAAGCTCGATTTCAAGGGCCCTGTCATTGCCCCCACTTTCAACCAAAGTTGTCCTGTTGATCGGCAGACCCACTTCCAGAGGTATCACAGCCTCTGTTCCAAATGCCAACGAATAGGGGGTCTCTCCCGTAGACCTCCTAGGCGTTGTTCGGTGAGCCCATAAAACCAATGGCAACTCATCAGGCCACTTCCCCTTGGCTTTGTCAAGCCGCTTTTTGATCCCATCGAGGATAGTTTTGTTAGAAGCCTCCGCTTGTCCATTACTCTGAGGGTAGGCTGGGGTGGAATAATAGTTTCGTATTCCATACTGAGCACAAAAAGTCTTGAATTTCTTCTGAAATTGGGATCCATTGTCTGTAATCAATGAATAAGGGACCCCAAAACGAGTGATGATGCTTTTCCACACGAACCTTTCTATCATAGGTTCAGTGATTTTGGCCAATGGTTCTGCCTCAATCCACTTCGTAAAATAATCAGTTGCTACAAGCAGGAATTTTCGATTCCCAGTTGCTTTGTGCAATGGACCCACGATATCCATTCCCCATTGGGCAAAAGGCCAGGGACTCGTCAAAAGCACCAGATCCTCGGCAGGTGTTCGAATCATTGGTGAGAATTTCTGACACTTCTCACAAATCTTTACATAAACCTTTGCATCTTCTTGCATGTGTGGCCACCAGTAGCCTTGAGTAATTGCTCGGTGAGCAATGGATCTCCCTCCAGCATGGCTCCCACATGTTCCCTCGTGGATCTCATGAAGGAACTTCTGTACCATCTCAGGATGTACGCATAGCAAATAAGGACCTGTAAAGGATTTCCTGTACAACTTACCCTCTGGGGACAGCCAAAACCTAGCAGATTTGACTCTTATCTTGTGGGCCTCCTTTTTATCAGAAGGGAGTATCTCGTCTCGTAAGAACTCTATTATTGGGTCCATCCAACTTGGTCCTTGGTTCACGTCCAAGACCAAGTCCACATTCCTCACAATGCTAGGCTCATTCAGGTATTCTACTGCCACCCTTCTTTTAAATTCTGTTGGTACTGCTGCAGCCAACCAGGCTAAAGAATCTGCATGAGCGTTCTGTGCAGAACTTATTTGCTCAATATACACCCTTTCGAAGGTATCAAGCAAGTCTTTGGCTGCCTGCACGTAGGCCACCATCTTTTCGTTCCGAGTTTCGTACTCGCCGGACAGCTGATTCACAACAAGCTGGGAATCACAATACACCCTGACCCGTTCTGCTTTAAGGGTCTTCGCACTTCTCAATCCTGCCAAGAGTGCTTCATATTCAGCCACATTATTCGATGCACTGAATCCAAGCCGAACAGATAGCTCAATTAGAACTCCTTCAGGAGGAAAGAGGACAACTCCAATTCCAGAACCGGTATTGCATGCCGATCCATCAACGAATAGCTTCCATTCTTTGGGATCCTGTTCGGCGACGGGTTGATCCGTAAAGGATGATGTCTTAGCCGCCTGTTCCTTTCTCGTAGGAGGCAAGGGAGCAACAGTGGGGGAAAACTCTGCTACAAAATCAGCCAACACTTGGCCTTTAATTGCTGTGCGCGGCTGATATTCGAGATCATACTGACTTAACTCAACGGACCATGTCGAGATCCTACCCGAGAAATCTGCCTTTCGAAGCAGTGACTTTAATGGATACTCGGTATAGACCACAACCTTATGGCTTTGGAAGTAGTGTGGCAGTTTCCTGGTTGCTGTCCTAAGTGCCAAGACAAGTTTTTCTAATGGTAGATATCTCGTTTCTGCATCCAACAATGTCTTGCTAACATAATAAATGGGGATTTGCTCGATCCCCAAATCCCTCAATAAGACTGCACTAACTGCGTGCTCGGAAACAGCTAAATACAGAATTAAGGACTCACCTGGCTGTGGAGTTGACAATAATGGGGGTTCGGCCAAGTACTTCTTCAGGTCTTGGAAGGCCTGCTCACATTCTGCTCCCCATTCAAATCCCTCCCTCTTTTTCAGTAACTGAAAAAAGGGTCTGCACTTGTCACTTGACCTGCTGATGAATCTGTTTAGTGCTGCCGCCATTCCAGTCAGCCTTTGGACCTCCTTGGTAGTTTTGGGACTTTGTAATTTCTGCAAAGCATCGATTTGCTCGGGATTTGCCTCTATCCCCCTCATGGTTACCAAATGGCCTAGGAACTTTCCTGAACCGACTCCAAACGCACACTTCGAGGCGTTGAGCTTCAACTTGTATTTCCTCAAGATTTCAAAGACTTCTTTTAAATCAGTAATATGCCCTCCTTTTTTTCGACTTTTTACCACCATATCGTCAATGTAAACTTCTAAAGTTTTCCCAATGAGATCTTTGAACATGATGGTTGCTAGTCTTTGGTATGTGGCCCCAGCATTTTTCAGCCCAAACGGCATGACATTGTAGCAGTATAATCCTCGAGGTGTGATGAAGGAAGTCTTCTCTTGATCAGGTTCAAACATAGCAATCTGATGATATCCTCGATATGCATCGAGAAAACTCATTCGTTCGTAGCCAGAGGTTGCATCAACCAATTGGTCAATCCTGGGCAAAGGAAAACTATCCTTAGGGCATGCTTTGTTTAGGTCTGTGAAGTCCACACAGACTCGCCACTTTCCATTCTTCTTCTTTACTACAACAGTGTTGGATAACCATTCGGGGTAATAGACTTCTCGTATTGCTTTAGCTTCCAACAAACGATCAACCTCCTCAATCACTGCATCTACATGCTGCACGGCTGCCCTTCGTTTCTTCTGAATGATCGGCTTGTGTTGAGGGTCAATGTTTAGATGGTGGCAGATCACATCTGCATCCACCCCGGGCATTTCCTCAGGCACCCATGCAAAAACATCAATATGTTCTTTCAGAAACTTTATTGATTCGGCCTTTTCATCTGCTGGCAGTGATTCCCCAACTAAAAAATATCTTTCAGGATCAATCTCGTTGATCTGAATTCTTTCCAAGCCCTCAACCACTTTTTCAGCCGGGCTTCTTCCAACATCTTCGATGGTTGGTTGATCTGGTACTTCCAGTGTATGAACATGGTGGACTTTTGGGGCTGTTTTGATGATGGAAATCAAGCATTGTTGCGCCACCTTTTGGTTGCCTTTAAGAACTTCAATCCCATTTGATCCTGGGAATTTCACCATCTGATGATAAGTCGAGGAGACTGCTCTCATCTTATGCAACCATGTCCTCCCTATAATCGCGTTATAGGAGGAAGGGACATCGACCACCAAAAAGTCCGTTCTTAACACCACTGATCCGGCCCGAACGGGTAATGTCACTTTTCCAAGGGGCCAGACTGCTCCTGCACCGAACCCAATAAGAGGCGTTGTAGACTGTTCTAAGTCTGATTGAGCCAGCCCCATCTTCTTGAATGCATCATAGTACAATACCTCTGTACAGCTCCCTGAGTCCACTAGAATTCTTTCAATGTCGTATTCCCCAACTCGTAGGGTTACGACCAATGCATCATTGTGGGGTATTTGGACCTCCCCCAAATCCTCATCACTGAATGCCATGCTCTCTTTGCTTACATCAGTCTCTCGCCCCCTCTTGTTTCCCAACCGCATCACATGCTGATCATGCTTAACTTGCCTTTGAAATAGCCGAACCTCACTTCTCGTGTAAGGTGTGGCCAATCCATGTATCATATGGATGACGCCTTTAGGGTTTTGTTCGTAACCCAACTCCATAGCTTTCCCTTTCTCTTTAGGGTCCTCCTGGATAAATTCCTTAAGATAGCCCCGAGAGACTAAATCATCAAGATGCCTTTTGTATGTCTCACAATCCTCTGTCATATGGCCCCAATCCTTATGATAACTGCAGTGCTGATTCGTAGCACGTTTTGCATCTTTGTCTCCTCCTAGACTTGGAGGCCATTTGAAATATGGTTGATTCTTTATTCGATAAAGAATCCTGTAGATTGGCTCCTTCCAAACTTTAGTGATAGAAAAGAAGGATTTCGGGTCTGGAGCTTGCTTTTCTTTGTATGACTCCTTCTTATTCTGCCCGTACTCCTTTCTATCTCTGTAAGTCTTGGGCTCTGGCTTCTCCACCTTTTTAGCAGGTGCCTTTGGCTGTTCGGCAATTATTCTGCCGTCCTCACGGAGTATGTCATCCTCCATTCTGGCATGTTGTTCTATCCGTTCCATCAATTTAGCCAAGGTGGCTACCGGATGTTTATTCAATGAACGACGCAGCTCTCCCCGAACAGGTAAACCAGTTTTGAATGTTGCAATTGCGTACTCCTCACTACAACTTTCAATCTCGTTGAAAGTCTCCCAGTACTTCTTTGCATAATCCCTGATCTGTTCGTTCTCCTCCTGCTTCATGGTGGAAAGACTTTCAAAAGTCTTCGGGGCTTTTCTGCTTGTCAAGAACCGAGCAGTGAATTCCTCTGCCAACTGCCTCCATCCTCGTATGGATCGTGGGGCCAGTTTATGAAACCAGGACAAAGCCACTTTGCCAAGACTAGAGGGAAACATCTTGCACAAGATGGAATCATCCCCCTCATGCATAAACATGGCCTGTTGATAATGCTGTATGTGAGCCACGGGATCCGTATTTGTCTCGTAAAGTACGAACGCTCCGTGCTTCACTCTGCTCGGCAACCTCGCTTCTTGTAGCCTCTTTGTAAAGGGGGAGGCTGCAATATTATTCAGGGCCTTGCGTGCTGCTTCTCGTGCAGTCATTGTCCCATCCTCTTGTTCCTTCAAATTGTGGGCTGAAGCCTTGACCCAATCAGCATCAGGTCTCTCGTACCTGTCTCGATGATGCTTTCTTGTATCCTCTTCCTCAGGGGTAGAACTTCGGTCTCTGCTTCTCCTTTTTCGTGAAGAAGTCTTTCTCTCTGGTGTTCGGCTTCTACTTCTTCTTCCCCTTTTTCGCGGAGAAGACTTATGACGCCCTATAACAGGACTTCTACTCCCCCTTCTGCGTGAATGAGTCTGTTCATGAATCACCAGAGCCCGTCCGTCCTTTTGGGAATTCCTTCGAGAGAGTCCAGAATCCTCGGGGTGCTCTCGTATCCTTTGTAGCTCCCGTATCTCATACTCTCGTTTTTTAATTAAACGAGCGTACTCCTCGATTTCTCTTCTTTTTTTATCAAGGACATCTTCATCATTATGAATACTCCTTGAACGAGAAACTGACTCTTCTACTCGAAGAGACTTACTCCTTCTCGTGGAGCCAGTAGCAGTCTTGTCTCCTTTTTCTTTGGAGTTTTCTCTATCATGTCTACCAGTGGGCTTTCTCGGAGCTCCTGGTGGAGATTTATCTCCTCCTCCACCTAACTGGTCCTTTGGACTAAACGGTGTGACTGGATTTTCTTCCGTCATGATTACTTTAAAAAGTCTGTTCGTTTCCCACAGACGGCGCCAATTGTAGGGGGATGAAAACAATTGATGCTTCGGTTCAACTGGATTGCAACGGCTTATTCATGCCTCTTCACCGGAACCCTAGCTCGACGTCTGAACCCTAATCTGCAAAATAGACAGGGGGTGAGTGCACCTTTGCCTCTCGTGGCAAAGGCCCTCCGATGCCTTTGTTAGTATCACGTACTAAGAACAAAACCCTAATTATCAGTAGGAAAACAATAATAATGCAGTATATTGCGTACCTTTTTCCTCTAGGTTCACCTCTTATTTATAGACTTGTGTATGCTTGCTGCCCAAGCATTCCTATTGCCATAGGATTCCCAACTCGTATAGGAAACCAAGGATATCAAGGATTCTCGTTTCCTTTATCAGTTTTAATGGAAAAGAGTCCTTTTTAGGATTCTTTTCCTTTACTGGCCGAACATCCCATTCTCATTGGGTATCTTTCTCAGATCCTTTATTCACGGGATGTTATTCCATTAACCTTAATGGAATAACAACACTCTGGATTCTTCCAGAATGTTCCCCATGTTACAACAATTAATTTGGGGTTCCTTCCTTGTCTGGCAATCTCGTTGCCGAACAGGCTGCCTGGACCAATGACTTCACATGTAATCTGGTCCAAGCAGTAATAAGAATGTCACTATCTGCCGAACAGCTTAGTTTCACACCTCTGGCTTCACTTGCCATTGGCTTGTAACTAGCCGAACAGACTTCATAGATCAATGACTTTCCACACTACTGATCCGTACTTCCGTTCACCATACTGCCCGGCGATGAGTCCCGTTGTATTCACCATGTGCTCCCAAACATCACGTGTTCGGCGACTAAATGTATCTGCTCGGGAATACCTCCCTACACGAAGACCCTTAAAGCAGAACGGGTTAGGGTGTATTGTGATTCCCAGCTTGTTGTGAATCAGCTGTCCGGCGAATACGAAACTCGGAATGAAAAGATGGTGGCCTACGTGCAGGCAGCCAAAGACTTGCTTGATACCTTCGAAAGGGTGTATATTGAGCAAATAAGTTCTGGACAGAATGCTCATGCAGATTCTTTAGCCTGGTTGGCTGCAGCAGTACCAACAGAGTTTAAAAGAAGGGTGGCAGTAGAATACCTAAATGAGCCAAGCATCGGGAGGAGTGTGGACTTGGTCTTGGACGTGAACCAAGGACCAAGTTGGATGGACCCAATAATGGAGTTCTTACGAGACGAGATACTCCCTTCTGATAAAAAGGAGGCACACAAGATAAGAGTCAAATCTGCTAGGTTTTGGCTGTCCCCAGAGGGTAAGTTGTACAGGAAATCCTTTACAGGTCCTTATTTGCTATGCGTACATCCTGAGATGGTACAGAAGTTCCTTCATGAGATCCACGAGGGAACATGTGGGAGCCATGCTGGAGGAAGATCCATTGCCCACCGAGCAATTACTCAAGGCTACTGGTGGCCACACATGCAAGAAGATGCAAAGGTTTATGTAAAGATTTGTGAGAAGTGTCAAAAATTCTCACCAATGATTCGAACACCTGCCGAGGATCTGGTGCCTTTGACGAGTCCCTGGCCTTTTGCCCAATGGGGAATGGATATCGTGGGTCCATTACATAAAGCAACTAGGAATCGAAAATTCCTGCTTGTAGCAACTGATTATGTAACGCCCCGAATTTTGGGTACGTTAAAAGGACAATTTTATTGAAAACCTCAAAATAGAGTCTGGCTCTTATTACAACAATCTCTCAACAAGAGTTCAATATTTACACAAATGAAGGGGAATTCTAGGGTTCCTAACTACAGCTTCTCCTGCTCCTTCATCCTAGCCAGCTCTTCAGCTCCAGAGGCTTCCACGGTGAACTGTTCGTCTCGAACAACTACAAAGTCTGACACATTATACCGGCGTCACCACCAATATAATATGTCAGGGTCACCAAAAGGCAACACCGTGAGCTACAACGCTCAATAAGGAAATCCTTACCCTCTAACCCATAACTTACAAACAACAGTTATAATAAACATCAATTTCCACACGATAGGTATATACACAGTTTAACAATGACACATTCACATTCATTAACTATCGTTGGTGTCCAAGATTCTCTTTGTTTCTCCTACGCGACTCATCGTAGACCGTGTCAACATTTTCATTTACAAAACAACCTTTGTAAATCATTTGCATTGGCTCCGTACCGCGGATAACCAAGCCACACATTTTTTTAATCATTTGCATTGGCTCCGTACCGCGGATAACCAAGCTACACACTTTCAAAATCATTTGCATTGGCTCCGTACCGCGGATAACCAAGCACACATTTTCAAAATCGTTTTGCATTGGCTCCGTACCGCGGATAACCAAGCTTACACACCCAACCTCGGTTCCGCCGCGCCGGGTTCCCGAGTATCCTCACAATGGTTCCGCCGCGCCGGGTTCCCATTGGCACACAATTGCATTGGCTCCGTACCGCGGATAACCAAGCATACACACCCAACCTCGGTTCCGCCGCGCCGGGTTCCCGAGTATCCTCACAATGGTTCCGCCGCGCCGGGTTCCCATTGGCACACAATTGCATTGGCTCCGTACCGCGGATAACCAAGCACACACCCAACCTTGGTTCCGCCGCGCCGGGTTCCCAAGTATCCTCACAATGGTTCCGCCGCGCCGGGTTCCCATTGGCACACAATTGCATTGGCTCCGTACCGCGGATAACCAAGCATACACACCCAACCTCGGTTCCGCCGCGCCGGGTTCCCGAGTATCCTCACAATGGTTCCGCCGCGCCGGGTTCCCATTGGCACACACACAAAACACACACACCACACAATGGGCAAGTCCGGCCACATTGCGGTTTTCCAAAACTTTTCACCCTTTTCAAAATACGCACACACACGACTCACATAATGCCACTCAAAACCGGTCATTATGTAGTTTCAAAATATTTTCTTCCTCGAAAACATTTCCCTTTATTAACCACACCCTAGGTGTCATGTTTCTACTTTCTCGGTTCTCGTGTCTCGTTATCATGCAAAGACTCCGCGGTAGGCATTAAACACACTAACAAGATCATCCAATTCTATATTACTTAACACGCTCAATCATCATTTATAGCATAACGCCACATGTACGGACGCCTTTGGAGTGTATCACTTATGCTTTATTCAAGCACAACGCCACATGTACGGACGTCTTTGGAGTGAAATCACTTATGCTTTATCACACCACAAGTAATGCAAGCAATTCATAAATGCATATTCATAAACATCTTAAAGATCAAAATACGAATACTTAAAGCCAATAGGTAATCGTTTAACAATTCTAAACAATAACGTTATACTTAAGTACGTAAGTAAACAGTAAGTAAGTACGTAGTAAGTAAGGGTTTCCTTACGATATACTTGGGGTGAGAAATCTACGTACATAGGAAGTAATTAATCTACGTATTCATCGAGTAAATACGTAAATAGGAAGTAAGTAAATACGAAGTAAGTAAATAAGGAGTAAGGAAGGTTTTCCTTACAATCCTTCTTGGCGGTAGTCGGCTACGGAAGGTACGTCGGCTACGGAAAGTACGTCGGCGGTCGGAAAGTACGTCGGTGGTCGGACGGAGTAACGTCCTACGGTATGCCTCCGGTAGCTTCGAAAGAGAAAGGTTTCTCTCGAAACTAATCTTGACTAAGACTACTACTACTTTTGGATCGAGGGGTGGTCGAGTGGCGGTCTAGTGGCGGCTTAGGATGAGTTTCTTGAAGAACACAAGAAGAACTCAAGAACATGAAGAACAAAAGAAAGAACAAAGAAAGAACACAAATTTTCTAGAGAGAGAAGTTGCTAGGTGAAGGTGTGAGTTCAAAGGCAAACATGGGGTGCTATTTATAGGAAAAATCTTGGGCTCTCCCTCCCTCTCATGGCCGGCCCTCTCTCTCTCCAAATCCTCCATGGATTTGTTCCATTAAGTCATCAATTCAACCTTTCAACCAAGTCATAGCCTTGTCCAATCATATCTTAGGTGTAAGGCTATGAAACCAACTAAGATCTTAGGCTTTCTAGGAAATTATAACCTAGGTTTAGCTTGTAGTCAAGGTCTAAGGCTAATAAAGGCTAGGATTTTGTCATAAGGTCCATCATAGGTTGTCATTAGGCTTAAAAAGACTTAGGCCTAATAAGGTAGCTTACAAGGCTAGGTTTAGTCCTTGGATTGGACTATGGGAAATTTGTTGCAAGGAAAGGAGACAAGAGTACAAGGTTTGGCTTTAAACAAAGCATGGAAGTACAAATGGGAGTTATGTTTGGTTAGGAGAAAGATTCACCAAGGATTGAAAGATCAAAGAAAGATCAAGGTAGGTCAAGTCAAGGTACAATCTACTCCTTCTTCCTTCCTCCTCCTCTCTCTCTCTCTCTCTCTCTCTCTCTCTCTCTCTCTCGGCCCATCTCTCTCTCTCTCTCTCGGGTCTCTCTCCCTCCCTCTCTCTCTCTCTCTCTCTCTCCTTAGTACACATACACACACAACTATATATGTATAACAAATGCAAGAAAGAAAAGAAAGGTACAAGTACAATATTCTTTCCAAATCCAAAAACCAATAAACAATCCTAATTAGACACATGTTTGAGAAAAATAAATAAACTAGGGTACTTTGTAATCTAGGAAAAATCAACTCCCCATAAATTAATCCAATTGGGTACAAAACCCCAATATAAAATAATAACAAAGAGTACTTTTAAGAATATTAGGCCTTAAGGGCTATCAAGGCTACTAAAGTACTTTCAAATTAAAATATGGGTACTTCATCACATGGGGTTTAAGAAAAAAAAGACTAGATTAATAAGCCCATGTACTTGGTTTGAAAGAATAAGGCTATTACCCAATGGATAATAAAATCCCTAACGGTTAATAACCAAAGGATAATAAGGTACGAGTACTTTAATAATAAAATATATCTTTTAAAAAAAAGACTACATGTCCTTTGAGAATACACATGTATATATATATACATGTACTTCACCAAATATAATAAAGGAAAGGCTATTGTCCAATGGGTAAAGATTACCCTAACAATCTTTGTCCAATGGACAATAGTAACTAGGGAACTTTTATATTAAAATAATTAAGGTCCTTTAAAGCATGTGACAAAAGCCCTATATTAAATATAGGTGTGGTACCAAGTACCCCAATTAAATAAAAAGACTAGGATTCTCCCCATTAAAATAATAATAAAGTACAAGTCAAATCAACTTTATTTGGAAGGTTCCCTAGTCACATCGGTACTTTGTTTTGGTCAAAAGAGTTATTACCCAATGGTTACTAACTTCCCTAATGGTTATTATCCAATGGGTAGTAATTCTCCTTGCCTTTAATAACCAATGGACAAAAAGAGTACAAGCACCTTTTATTAAAATAATATTTTAAAAAGACTACATGTACTTTTATAATAAAAAGTTTTATTATCCAATGGACAAAAGTTACCCTAACCATTATGGACCAATGGATAAAAGCAAAGGTTTAAAAGTTTAAAAGGTCCAAAAGGTTCATTTAGCAACTAGGTAAGTTGGTTGCTCGGTTCCTCCAACGAGTCGGTTGAAAAGTAACTAAATTGGTCACGAAGGTTTTCGAGTCGAGAGTTTAATCAACGACCAAAATAAAACTATGACGAAATAAACGAGAAATCATATAGTCACTCAAGAGAAAATAAGTAATTCAAATAAAATTCAAATATTTAGCGAAATTTTCAGAGACCAAAATTCAGGGGCGTTACAGATTATTTTACGAAATGGATTGAGGCAGAACCATTGGCCAAAATCACTGAACCTATGATAGAAAGGTTCGTGTGGAAAAGCATCATCACTCGTTTTGGGGTCCCTTATTCATTGATTACAGACAATGGATCCCAATTTCAGAAGAAATTCAAGGCTTTTTGTGCCCAATATGGAATACGAAACTATTATTCCACCCCAGCCTACCCTCAGAGTAATGGGCAAGCAGAGGCTTCTAACAAAACTATCCTTGATGGGATCAAGAAACGGCTTGACAAAGCCAAGGGAAAGTGGCCTGATGAGTTGCCATTAGTTCTATGGGCTCACCGAACAACGCCTAGGAGGTCTACGGGAGAGACCCCATATTCATTGGCATTTGGAACAGAGGCTGTCATACCTCTGGAAGTGGGTCTGCCGACCAACAGAATAACTTTGGTTGAAAGTGGAGGCAATGACAGGGCCCTTGAAATCAAGCTTGATCTTGCCGAGGAGAAGAGAGAAAAGGCCTTGGTACATCTTGCTTCGTACCAAGAACAGCTGATGAAAAGCTATAATAAACATGTTCATCCTAGAGAATTTGGTGTTGGGGACCTTGTGCTACGAAAAGTGCTCGGCAACACCAAAGTGGCAAACGAAGGCAAGCTGGGGGCCAACTGGGAAGGCCCGTATAGAGTAACTGAGGTTGTGGGCATAGGAGCCTATAGATTGGCAGATCTGGATGGTGATCCAATTCCAAGGCCTTGGAATGTTCATAATTTACGAAAGTTTTTTGTTTAGAAGTATTAAAATCTGTTTTGGATTTGCACTACATGATTGTGTAGGAATTACGAATATAATTCCTCTGTTCTAGTTTTTATTATTGATTCATGGGGTACGAATAAACACCCTCTTACGTTTTTTACAAGATCATGAATAAAATCACTTCTTTCGAATAACTGTTGTGGTATTTAAATACGAACTACGAGTTTGGTTCCTCTTATTCGTATTGGGGAGCAGGATATACCTTTTGAGTATGTGAAACTTAAAAGATTTATAAGTACGTGAAACTTAACAAATACAAGTACGAAACACTTGTATAGAAATACCTTTTGAGTATGTGAAACTTAAAAGATTTATACATTTTTAAGTACGTGAAACTTAACAAAAACAAGTACGAAACACTTGTATACACTTGAACACAAGTATGAAACACTTGTGTGCTTGTCAAACTTTTTAAGTACGTGAAACTTAAAACTGTTGCAAGTATGAAAACACTTGTAAAACAAATACAAGTACGAAATACTTGTACGAACGTTCAAAATACAAGATACTTAAGTATGTGACACTTATGTTCTTAAGTACATGAAACTTAAAAGAAATACAAAAGTACGAAAAACACTTGTATGTTCTGTTACAATATTATATGTTTGCTCTTACGTATGTGAAGAACAAATTATATGTTTGTTCTGGCCCTAAAAGTATGTAAAACTTGCATAACATAAGATAATCAACAGTACGAAATACTTAAGATTAAACGCAACAGTGCATCCGAACAGATGCAACAAACAGAAGAGAGCCGAGCAAAATGCCACAGGGGGCCAAATACCTATTTTAGACAAAGTATTAAAAGTATGAGAGCCACACAGGGCCAAATTCTTATGGTCACGCAGGACCAGCAACCAACGTCAAAATAGTTCAAACAAACTTACCAAAGTTAATCCACATTCTGGACTTCTGGAACATCAGTATTGACCTGGGGACCTGCCCCATCATTTACTGGATTCTCCTCCAACACTATGGGTTCATTAACTGCATCATGAGCTGGGGACCGGACGGCCTGAGAGCCAGATGGGATGTCTTCTTCTGCTCCTGTGAAATCTTCGATTTGCTGCTCAAAATCATCTTCCAGAGGAACTTCTTGCTCTTGGGAAGCTGCAGCCCGGCTGCTCGGTAGTTCATTATCAGTCCAAAATGGAGAGTCCTCTGCAACGCCAACCTTTGTTAAACAAGTTTCCCAGCAGGCAATCCAAATTTGATCTTGAAGAGCAGGAATCTGTTCAACATAGTTAGCAGTTGTGGTGTCGAATCCTTTCTGGTACCCTTCTTCATATGCAGCTTTCTTGGCAGTGTCAATCTCTGATAAAGCCTGGTTGAGGCTCTCTTCGGCAACTTCAAGTTTTTCTTTAGTTTGGTTGAAGTCAGATTTGGCCTTGTCTCTTTCTCTTTCCAACCTGGTGATTGTTCGGAGCAGTCTGGTATTGTCATTCATCAGCCTCACCCTTTCAGCATCTGCTTCTTGGTACTTTTTACCTAAAGTGACCATCTTTTGAATGAACTGGCAAAATGTCAACTAGTTAGAAACGGGTATAGCAATACATGTTTGATGGTATACGACATATACATTAGAGACCTTATAAGGAAAAATCAAGTCACGAATACCTTGATGCCGCTGACTAGTCCAGTAGAGACAAGCCGATCAGGTGCTGATGCATTTTCCTTTTGCATATCTACTGGGAGCAGCATCCCTTGAGCTAGGGCAAGTGCGGTTTCAGATGAACCAGCACTATCCCCGACGTGAACGGGACGGTCCCCCCTAGTGAAAGGAGGAGTCCACGTCTGAGGAAGGACTTCAGTGGTTGAAGAGATGGGATGATGAGTTTCGGTAACTGCTCGAGAAGCAGTACCATCTTGATCGTCAACTCTTGGGCGTTTGTCTTGATGGAGGTCAGTGGCTTCTGTAGCAGTATCAACTTCCCGAGGAGAAGATGATGACCGTGCAGATCCCCCCCTATTAAGACGAGATCGTGGGGGAGGGGCGCCAGTTGAGGCCACCCGGCCAGTCCCGCGTCCCCGAGAAGAAATGGTAAGGAGGGAACTGAGATTTAGAGGTTCACGAGCCATTATCTCTAAGCTAGGGGGAGATGGAGTATAACCTGATGAGGACGATTGGCTGGTTACACAATTTGAGGAAGGCTGTTCGGGCTGTTGAGAGATTGTTTGACTCTGAACGGTTCTACGAAGTCTTAAACGTGGCAATGGGACTCCTTCTGAAATGGGAATTTCTCCCAGTTGACCGGCAACGGTAACACTGGATTGACGTCTTGAGGTACGTGGTTGGGGAGCAGCTGATGTAGAAGTAGAAGCAGCACTGATGCTGGGATGAGCAAGTCTTCTGTCAATAACTCCTCTGTATGAGGGTTCGTATCCCAGAAGCACTTTTGCGTTACGACCTCGACCAGCAGTAGATGTACCCGGCTCTCCTGTATACTTGAGGACTTTGTTTATATCCTCTGTTCGGATATTGCTCGGTGTACGTCTGGGACGGTGGTTAGCGTTATCAGCTGCATCCAACAATGTTAAAACAAAATAAGACATATGGAAATGCTACGAGAAAGCAATAAACAAAAACTTTCAGAGTTAGGAAAATAAGGAGTATTACGTGGGTATTCCCATACGTGGGGGCAGTGGAGCCCCACCACTTGACCATCCTCTCCTAGAGGTTCAAAAGCTCCAGTGACATAGAGAAAGTCAACCTCATGGTCCCGAGCAGAATCTGGCAGGTTGAGCACGAGGCGCTTTTCTGCCCTTCTTACTTTGAAATAGTATGTGTTATATTCAGGGTTAAGTACAATGCTGTACCACCACTGAATGTCCCAGATCCCTAGCTGGGTGCCTAGAATTCTATTCAAAGCGACTACCCCCATTATCAGCCTAAACACATTTGTCGACACTTGCATTGGAGTGAGACGGTACCAACTTAGGATTTGACGAAGGAGTGGATGAAGGGGGAAACGAACCCCGCCTTCGACGATGGCTACGATTGGGATACACATTCTATCCCAAGAGCCACCATCCCTATCTGCCCCTAGATGGGCGAGTTCGAGACCGACGTTCTCTGGGACGTTATAATCCCTCCTAAATGCCGCCATGGCAAAAGGGGTCTCGCATAATTTCCTAAATTTACTGGGTTTAGGAGGGTTGTCGTGTTCATCCGCCATGGATATACTCGAAGGAAACGTAAAAGTAAGAATGGGCGTGACTGAAACCCTAGAAATGATCTAAAATTTGAGAATGAAATCTCAGATGAAAACCTAAGCAGAGAAAACGGAGTTAGAACGAGAATCTTACAAAGGAACCGTGACGATTTCCTGGAACGCAATCGAATTTGCAGATGGCGGTGATGGCAGAAAAGCTTAGAGGGAAAGTCTGAAAGAAGTTCGAATGTTTTTGGTAAAAAACCCAAAATGAACCCTTTTTGGGGTTTAAGGGAGAGAAACGGAGACGAAACGTCTCCTTTTATGCCGTTACAGGAAAGGTAACGGGGTAGAGGGTTTCAATTAAACGACGTATTGACGTCGTTTGAACAGAGTGTCAGTTCACATTAAATGAAAAGCATACGATAAGCGCCACGTGGAGTCATTACCTCGAGACGGTATAATGACGGAAGCGCCAAAAGGCATCAATGAGATATTGAAATTATGACTGCATGGGATCAGAAGAATCTGGTCGTAGTAAGCATCATGTATTGCCCCCGAACAGTGGTAAATACATGAAGCTGGGGAGCAATTGTAGGGAGGTATTCCCGAGCAGATGCATTTAGTTACCGAACACGGGATGTTGGTGGAACACGTGGTGAATACAACATGACTTATCGCCGGGCAGTATGGTGAACAGGGATACGGATCAGTGATATGGGAAGTCATTGATCTATGGATTCTGTTCGGCTAGTAAAAGGCCAATGACAAGTGAAGTCAGTGGTGTGAAACTAAGCTGTTCGGCAAATAGAGACATTCTCATTACGCTTGGACCAAATTACATGTGAAGTCATTGGTCCAGGCAGTCTGTTCGGCAACGAGCTGGCCGAACAAGGAAAGAACCCCAAATTAATTGTTGTAGCATGGGAAACATTCTGGAAGAATCCAGAATGTTGGTATTCCGTTAAGGAATAAGATCCCCAGAATATAGGATCTGAGAAAGATACCCAATGAGAATGGGATGTTTGGCCAGTAAAGGAAAAGAATCTTATTAGGACTCTTTTCCTTTAAACTGATAAAGGAAACGAGAATCCTTGATATCCTGGGTTTCCTATACGAGTTAGGAATCCTATGGCAATAGGAATGCTTGGGCAGCAAGCATACACAAATCTATATATATGAGGTGAACCTAGAGGAAAAAGGTACGCAATAGACTGCATAATTATTGCTTTCCTACTGATAACTAGGGTTTTGTTCTTAGTACGTGATACTAACAAAGGCATCGGAGGGCCTTTGCCACGAGAGGCAAAGGTGCACTCACTCCCTGTCTATTTTGCAGATTAGGGTTCAGACGTCGAGCTAGGGTTCCGGTGAAGAGGCACGAATAAGTCGTTGCAATCCAGTTGATCCGAAGCATCAATTGTTTTCATCCCCCTACAATTATAAAAGAGCAAATCATTAATTTTAAAGAATCACGTCGAATATTAGTGATGACCAATGCATGGATCAAGTCATATTTTCTAATAGAACCTTGTTCAATATGATAGATCATTCTAATGACAAGTTTAATAGCACATGAGGATGGAAAGTTGGGAAAGCCATCTCCATTCAACCTCAATCAACATTGTCTTAGGTATAAAAGAGCAAGTCATTAATTATAAACGACTACGTTGAGTTTTAATGAGGACCAATCTTTCTATTCGCATGGACCAAGTCATATTTTCCGGCATACCTTTACAATATTATAGACTAGTCTAATGACAAGTCTAAGGGCACATGACGGTGGAAAGTTAGGGGAGCCATCTCCCATTCAACCTCAGCCAACATTATTTGAGGTATAAAAGAGCAAGTCATTAATTGTAAATGACTACGTCGAATATCAGTGAAGACCAATTTTTCTGTTCGCATTGACCAAGTCATCTATATCTCTAAACGTAATTGACATACTTGAACTTAATCTGTAAAAGTTGTGAACCGTCATTAAAGTGCTTTAAAATCGTCATCTTTCAAAAAGATGACATTAAAGCGTAACTAAAAGTCATTACTAAAAAGTCAAACATGACAGTTTTAATCTGCAACAAAGAAAGTCATCCACTACTATTTTCTTTCGACACAAAAATTCCTTACAAAATACAAATAAATTTTCCTACATAACGATTCACCAAGTTAGTCTAGCTTCCCTCAACCAAAAGATTTTGCATTTCTTCAACCGAAGTCTGAAAGATGCACTAAGACCTCTGAGGACAACTTCTCTAGTAGCTTTTTCTTTCCTTGCTCCTTGTACAATCAACACATGATATGCTCCAACAAAACAAGATGACATTTTTTCATTCTCAGTTTGGATTCAGCCTTTTCGTCAATATGCAAGTTGTTTAAGTTTAAAATTATGCTAGACAAACTCAAGATATTATGCAAACTTTGGATAAAAGAAGTCTTTTCATCATTGAAAGCATACCTCAAAGAGCACCTACAACATGTTCCTCCATAATATGTTAGATCCGTACAAGGCTCTTCCAGCTCACATTACCATGGCTTGAAAGACATTTCGGTTTTGAGGCACCCACCTTCTTATCGATGGGTATCTATGGCACCTGCTTTATATATTCGCATATTTCAAAAATCATGAGGTTAACAAATTTTGCTAGTGCTTCCACATACTTTTTTTTACAACAAAAGAATACACAAGCTAGCAATTATTGCCGTAAAAACTCATTGTTGACCGGACTTCTCTTTAGTTTCCCTTGGAAGTTTCTTAGATTTTGAGAGCTCTTGAACAAAGAACTACTATACAATCCCAAATGTTAGAAAAATTACATGGTACATATACAATTAGAAATAGATTAACAAAATTTGAACTTATAAAAAAGTAAGAAGAAGATATGGGATCAAGTTCAGCTCTTCATCCACAATCACCTCTCTATATGGTCTGTCACTCTCTAGTATCTTTAACTAGAGAGCATCCAGGGAACTAAAAGGCTGAGGTGATTAAAGCATCCAGGGAGCATCCAGGGAACTAAAAGGCTGAGTCTGGGGATGTTGGACTCTTTACTTCCGATTGAGCCAACTTTTACTAGATCTAGTTAGGTCCCGTTCCAGAAACCTTCTTAAAAAATAAGCACCTTATTTCACATTTTCAAACTCAAAAATAAAGTAAATGAAAAATAAAATTTCAAATTTGTTTGCATCGTATAAAAGATCTTATCGAGATCTTCCAAACAAGATCCATATTACATATTTTCAAATTTCAATAAGACCACAATTTTTAAGCTTGAAATTACCTTATTAAAAAATAAGGACTTATTTTGGTTTCCGGAACGGAGCCTAAGGGCTGTGCATCAAAAATCGAGAATCGTGAAATCGGTCCAGACAGAATTAATCTGTGCCTTTCGAATTTTGTCTGTGGATTAATGGTCCGAAAACAGCTTCAAAAATTAAAAAACCGTGAGATATGGATTATGATTGAATTTTCATTTCAAAACTGTGGATTAACTGAACTGGACCGTAAGATATGTTATATATATATAGTAAGCTTCTAATGCGGACCTCCACATCCAAGCAAAGTGCGGACCTCCTCTTTTCCAATCGAATTTCGATGATCCGAGCCGCTCAATGTGTTCAGAACGTGATTTTAAGGATACCAGCTAGAGATCAGCAAAAAAAAAAAATCGGGAAGGATTTCATCCGAGCAGTTTTTGTTTATTTTTTATTGAATGGTTCAAATAAAAATTGCTCAAGTCAAGCCATTCCCGGTCATTTTTTTTGTCAATTTCTCGCGGCTACCCTTAAAATCACGTTCTGAACACATTGAATGGCTCAGATCATCAAAATTCAATCGGAAAAAGGAGAGAAATGGGGTGGTCCGTACTTTGCTTGGATGCGGAGGTCCGTATTAGAAGCTTACTGTATATATATACAAACTCCGGATCCCCTCAGGGTTCCCGGACTGAAGGCCTGGTGCGGGACTCAATTGTACGCCGTTGGATCTCAGCCAACGGCTGAGATTTTAAAATAGAACTCGCGGGTAAAATGGGGGTTGGGTCGGGTAAAATTATCTCGTGGGTTATGGGTTAGGTCACAAACGGGTTATAGCAACCCCCTTTCCCATTCGTTCCGCAGAGAGAGAGAGAGAGAGACAGAGGAAAGAATGAATGACGAACGCACGAAGAATGAAAAATAGCGAACAACGACGAAGAAGAAGATCGAATCGATGAAAGGTATCTCTCTCTTTCTCTCTCCTCTAGCTCATTCTCCATCTGTTACTCGATTCTCGATTAGGGTTTTTTTTCATTGTACTTGATTAAGATCGAACTGGTACAAGGTATCTATCTCTCTCTCTTTAGAGATCTCTCTCTGTATGTGAGTTATGTGCAACTTCTGCTCTGGATTCTACATTTCAACCCCCCAAAAGTTAGGGTTCCGAAATTTGAGTAAGAGTTAGGGTTAGGGTTTATTTAAAATGCACAAATACGTAATCCATTCTATTTTTAGTTCATTTTTTTGTTAATTAAAATGGGTTTAATTTGATTAGTCTTTGTCTTGGAGTATTTGTAATTTTTTGTGTTTTGGAGGTTTTTTCTTTTTTTGATTATTCATGTTATGTCCAGGGATCTCAATGTGCTTTCTTTGGAAGAGAACTAGTTCCCTAACTCAGGAAGTTAACTCGTCAAAGATCTTTGTCAAGAATAAGTCATAGCCCGTTGATAGAAGTTAAAATTCACTCATTGATCCTTACATTTGTACCATTAAGTTTGTTTTTGTGCTGTCATCAACCTCTTCTCTTGCTCACCATGTGTTTTCTTTGTTATAATTTCTGCTATAGGAGGTCAAGTTTTTCCAAAGCCATAGATTCTTCAAATGCAACGATGCCTAGGTACAAGATTAGGGTATGCGGTTGCAACCTCCAACGCCTCATGTGGGATCTCAGGAATCAATGGCAGGTTCACCAACCAGTTGCTCTGTTACCAATAGCTATCCACAGAATTCTGAGAGGATGTTTTGGAGAGGACAAATGGTTAGGCTTAGTAGTTCACTTAGCAATCCAAAGATGCATTATGTTGGCAATCCACAAACTGTGTTTTTTATTGGACATGGAAGATGTAATATGTTAGGTTTTAAATACTATCTGGCATACTTTGAACAATGTGAGCCTGTTGAATATGGATGTATCCATGATGATTTTTGTAAGTTGGATCTTGGCATATGGTTTTATAAATTAGATCCTGGAAATGACTTTTTGTGAACTCATGTTTTGTGCAATCTTAAAGGGTTGGTATTTGGTAATCTGCTGCCTCTGTTTCATGGTTTCTGTGCAATCTTTTGTTCCATGGTGTTTGGTAATCTGCAATTGCAATTATTTTGTGAATGGTGTTGGGTAGTCTGTAGTTGGCGTTGTTCCTGTCGTCTGTAATGTGCTTCCTCTGTTTCTTGGTATGTGGCATGGGTATTGTAAGCTCATGTTTATGAAAAATGTTTCATGTTTTTGTCCTAATCTGCTATCTCCGTTTGCCTGGACATTTGCTATAAGTGTGTGTGTTTGTGGGCAACAACCTAATCAAGACCACCAATAGTAAGAGAATGCAGATAAGTCTCCAAATCTGTATCTAATTTGACAATTTCCAAAGAGAAACCAGAACTTATAGCTTTCTTGGAATTGAGCCATGGATGAGAACCGTGCTAGACATATCCAATTCATTCCAATAGTTACACATTATGTACCAGTGTGTAGTCATGTAGATTGGCAGACTTACTGGTGTGTGGCTTCAAGATTTAAGGAGAGATTTATGGAGAAAAATAAAATAGGCTTGATCAAGGGCATTTTGCAGATCCCATTACAAAATTACAATCCCATTATGAAATTCTGATTGGTCAAGTATTTCTTTACAAATTTCCACTAACTTCTTTACAACAAATACAAAAATAAAATAAACATCCCATTACAATGAACATAACAGAATTCCAGATTGTACCTTCTTTACAAAATTCCACTAACTTGCAACAATACAAAAAAATAAACTAGAGTACAAGCACAATACATCCCATACATAAGAAATCAATGTACAAGGTGTTGTATGTCAAACTTTACAATTGTATGCTCCTAACTAATCCAGGGTCATCAAAGAGTTCCAAGCAAGCAATGCAGCCCCAACAGCAGACTCCACCTGAAGAATCAAAAGGGAATTCTTGATTGGTTAATCCATGGCAAAAACTTAACGTGACATAAGGACAAAAAAAAAAAACTAGTCACTGAAAAGGGGAAATTGGGAAAGAATGCCAACCTTTGGTCTAATTGGACTAGCCTTGGGATATAGGCAGTAACTTCTTTACCTATATCCCACTTCTTATTAGCCTCAAGCACACCACTAACAATCACAACTGGGAAAGAGCCAAAAAAGAACAAAATTGGGGCAATGCTTCAAACACACCACAATCCAACTTTAACTGTCAAAAAAGAACAAAATAACATCAAAGTATGGTTTCAGCTCCAACGACAACAAGAGAATAAATTGGGGCAATGCATGTAGCTCACCTTATACTTTGCACATCTGAAGGGTTTTTTTGTGTTCCAGATTCTCAATGGTGCTGGTTCTCTGCAAAAACAAAAGATCCAAAGATCGGGATCACCACTTCCATTGTTACCCAAACTACTTCCTTCAATGACATGGGATATGGATAGAGGGAGGAGGATTCAAGTATAGAAATCTCAACACCTACATTCAAAAAAAGGATAACCAATAGTCGAAATGAGAAGTTGAACAGCAAGACATTTAGAAATTAGCTTCTTTTTTTTTATATAAAAAATGGTTTTTGTATTATCGAAATCAAGCCCTAGGCCAAATGAGATCGTCAGTCAGTTTGTGTTTCACAAATGAAGACCTGAATATTTCGAAGCCCTAAATAAATCTTGCAGAAAAACAAATAAAATAATCTCGTTCAAAGCCCTAAAAATGCAAAAAATAGGTTCGAAAAGGGAAAGAGAGATACCTGGTTCATCTTCGTTCTTAGTTCTTCGTTCTTCTTCTTTGGTTCAATCTGCTTCTTCTTATTCTTCTTCTTCTTCTTCTTCGTTCTTCGTCGATCTAGTTAAAAACAAGGGAAAAAAAACTAATTTGCAGTCCGATTGAGAGAGATACAAGCCAGAGCTTCGAGAGAGAAATATACCTGGTGTGGGTTTGCTTCGATCTTCTTCTCCAGATCGATCTTGTTCTTGTTCGTCATCTGCGTTTGGTTCGTTTTCTTCTTCTTCTTCACTCTCTCTCTTGGTGGTCTCGTACAAAAGCAGTAAAAATGCAAGGAGTCCGGGTGAGATAGGGTTTTGTTAGAACCCGGATCCTATAGTTTTTACCCGACCCAACCCCCATTTTACCCGCGAGTTCTATTTTAAAATCTCAGCCGTTGGCTAAGATCCAATGGCGTACGATTGAGTCCCACACCAGGCCTTCAGTCCGGGATCCCTGAGGGGATCCGGAGTGTGTGTGTGTGTGTGTATAAATGTGTGTGTAATATTTATAAACTAGTGCTAACCAGTGCCTACAGCATTACGCATTCCGATTGGAAGGGGGTCGCAGTGTGTGATTTAGGTGAAAACCATAGGCACTTAACCGGGAAGTAGGAGGATGCACTACAGCCTTTAGATCAAATAAATCTAAGCCGTTCCAACAATTTGTCCCCACACCCTTCTGTTTTTCTAACAACTTGTCTCCACACCCTTTTGTTTTATAATATAAATAATCAGAACTTTACTAATTGTTATGAATTTTTAACAATTTTACATTAATGTGACAAGGCTTAGCTTTTATTTGGTTGTTGCCTTGGACGATTCTGAACTAGAATAGTAGAACTTGCTTGTTGTAATGTTATCTAAATCTTGAAACCAGCAACGCTTCAAACACTTATTAATTATTACATTCCATAACACTAATTAGTGTTTGTACTTTGCATTTTTAATTAGCAGTAGCATCATTTTATTTTTATGGAAGAAAATTAGTGGATAAAATCAGGACCGAATTATGACTCACGGTTCGGATTGAAACCAAACCGTGAGACTTTTGGATTAAGATTGGATTTCATTTTCTAAAAACCGTGAAATACGGATTAAGATCGGATTCATAAGAATTCGATCCAATCCGGATCGTGGACAACCCTAGATCTAGTTTGATCCTGTTTGGATCAAGTATTTGTAGATGCAATAATCGTAAATTGGGACTAATTTATATTTATTGTTGTACGTGGTTGATTTTACTAATTGTTATTGGATTTTTATTTATTTATTTATAGATTTCGGTCAAAATATGTTTGTCTTCGATTAAGAAATAAAAGAATATGGACCAAAGTAAGAAACGCATAAATATTTTTTTTTTTGCTTTTTCGATTATACTATAACGAATTTGTTTAGCTTTTGAGAATAAATTTTTTTTTGAGGAAAGGACAAAAACAAGACAATTGACTTTTAATTAAGCGATGATTAAAGATTGTGTTTTGAATTTTTTTGTTTTTGAGATTATATGTCTCCCCTCCCTAAAAAGTATCCTTCCGAAAGTCGCAATAAAGTATTAGTATCAGTAACTTACCTCTTGAGTCTTGCCCATTGATTAGAAGCGTGAAGCGATAAGGTGTTCGGTAGCGGCAACTCAAGGAAATTTGTCTTGTCGGTCAACTAAATTTCCCAAAAATTACTTGGTAATGAATATATTATACTATCCCAATCCCTAATTTAAGCAATTAGTTAATTTTCCGTGAATTTTACTTTGCTTCTTTCTACGTAAAGACATTGAATTTTGTACATGAACTGTTTAGATCGAAGAAAACCAAGCAAGCCTTCATTTTTTGCACACTAGGCGGGGGTCAATGCAATTTTCTAATGAGAACAATTTTGTTTTGTAACATGACCAGGCCCGAGTGGCTGGAGCTTCGCCTTCCTCTGGTGTCCTAACAACAAGGTGCTGAATTAATCCAATAATTTTATTGGGATTTGCAATGATAGCTGCGTGCTGAATTAATCCTATAACATTCTCGAGATTTCGAACGATAGCTTGGTATATCTACCATATGGTCATTAACTAAAATTATGTCTTGGATTAACTAATAGTTGTTCGGCATTCAAGATTGTGCTTATGACCTTTGTTGTTTTTGTTTTGTTTTGGGGTTATATGGACCGAGAAGAACAGCAATGCACACACAAATTGATTCCAAACGAGAATCAGGTTCTTCCAAACGGGAGCTCAATCATTTTAGCCACAAAAATCATCGATTAATTTTCGAAGAACACAACAATGTGGGTACTGATTTATCCTGCTATGGATGTGAACAACCAATCTGGGGTCCCACCTATTGGTGCATATGGTGCAATTTTTACTTGCACCAATCATGTGCAGAGCTTCCTCAAGAGCTACGGACACACCCAATTCACTCTCACCACCCACTCACTCTCCTAGCACACCCACCTAATGGCGAAACCATTTGCCACTGTTCTACCTGTGGCAAAAAATGCGAGAGGTTTTTCTACAATTGCTACAAATGTAGCTTTAATATCGACATTGTGTGCCTTTCGACAATGGATATGATTCACCATACGATCAAGCATGAGAGCCACGACCACCAGTTGATCCACGTGCAGAGGCCGGCCTTGTTCTTTTGTTTGGCTTGCGGGACCGAACATAGAGGCGCCTCATACCTTTGTACCACGTGCGGGTTCTGGGTCAACCAGATATGTGCTTCGCTACTGCACACTGTAAAATACCATAAGCACCATCACCAACTTGCTCTCTCGTATTCTCTTCCCGGTGAACATTATCAGTTTAGGCCCGATTGCGATATTTGTTCTGGGAAGTTGAGCAGAATGCATTGGGTTTATCTTTGCGTTGGTTGCCGATACTTCGCCCATGTCAATTGTGCAACATCCAAGGCCGAGCCGTTCAGGTTGACGTACTCTTCTTGCCTTGCAATGTCCCATTTGTTTGATTGTTTTTTCTTTAGGCTGTGTTTGGATGGTGAATTACTCTATTGGACTCAAGGAAGGGAAAAAAGGTAGAAGAAAAGATATGAAAAGTCAGTTTTCCTTCCCTCAGATAAATTTCTGTACCACGCAAAGATCTAAATATGATGTAAGTTTTGCCCCTAAATGTCGATGATACAATAAGCGAGTTTTAAGGCTATGTCTGGATCGTGATATTTTTAAGAGAGTTATAGAGGACAAGGATGAGGTAAAACGAAAAAAAAAAAAAAAACTCGATCAGTTTTTTCTTCCCCTCTCTATAATTTCCTCCATCACTCATGAAATCATGATTCAAATACAATGTTTTCCCCTCCCAAGTGATGAAATTTATTTAATGATCTTTTTTATGCTCGGCATTTCGTTAATAATCTTCTTGTTTCAGGGACTGTGAAATAGAGGTCGAATCCGAAAATGTTGACCCAAGGCTGATCAGATTGCCATTAGCCGATTAATCGGTTGATCCTCTACTGCTTTTCATCAAGCACATCAGGCTGCAAGGGAAGTATAAAAAAGCCTCAGAGGTCACTCACATTAGTCATGAGTCATGACCATCCATTGGTTTTCGTTGACAACATAATCAACAAAGACAAACTTCCCCTCATGATGACTGAGGAGAGACGAAGAGAAAATTGCAACGCGTGCGCCCAACCCATTTCGTCCCCATATTTCCACTGCAGTCAATGCAACTTCTTTCTTCATGAGTGTTGTGCAGAGTTACCCGACAAATTGCAACATCCATGTCACCCAGATGTTGATTGCAGAGCCCAGCACAAACTTTCGTCTACGCAAATGTGCATGTTGATTGCAGAGCCCAGCACAAACTTTCACCCGCTTATCTTGATTGCAGAGCCCAGCACAAACTTTCGTCTACGCAAATGTGTATGTTGTTCAAAATGGTGCAACGTCTTTATGTTTGGTTGCTCATCTTGTGATTTCTACCTCGACATCTTCCCTACCCACTATTATCCGACATGAAGCTCACCAGCGTGCCCTTGCTTCAAGGAAAGTATGCAATGTTATTTGTAGCATATGTAGTGGGAATGCAAGGGTTTGTGTTTGAATGCGGTGGTTGCAGTTTCATCTTATGCTATTTTTGTGCTCTATTGCCGTCAAAGTTCACGCATAGATGGGGTAAACACCCTTTCTTGTTAACCTACTCACCCTTTGAAAGCCATATGGATGAGTATTATTGTGAGATGTGTGATCGAGAAGTAAACCCCAAACGTTGGTTCTATCACTGTGTTGATTGCAACCAATCGTTCCATACAGGATGTGTCGAAACTTTTTTCAGCAATTTGCATTTAAATGTGAAGTTTGGGGACACTCTCAAGGTTGACAAACACTCCCACCTTCTTTTTTTCGTTCGATGCCCTAAGAACAATCGCCAACAGCCCTCTTGTAACAGCTGCGGTGGATTACTCCTAAAGGATAGTATGGCCTTTGAATGTGCTCCTTGTAAGTACAGGCTCCACCACGAGTGTGCGAATGATGCGGCAAGCAAGAGAAGTTCTGTGAAGAAGCCATTGGATATTTTCTACCCCAAAGTGTATTCGTAGTTACACTCTAAGTCACTTAATGCGTGAGGATTGAATATTCTCCTTGTTATTTGTCTTTTTTTTTTTTTTTATGTCGCTAAAGAGTTTGTATGGTTTAATTCCGGATGCATGGCATCGTTAAAAGTTACTTAAGTTATGCAATTTTATGGCCGTTAGTTTCAGACCTTGGGGTTCTTGTGTTACAGATGACGTAATTCATTCATCGTATGTTTGCAAATTTTTTTTGCCATGTTATAGTGAAGAAAGCAAGACACAAACTTACCCAAATTTGATTGAAGTAAAGAAAGACAGCAAATGCATAACATTATGATGCAAATGGAACAATGTGTACATTTTATCAGATTCATATTTCATTCCAATTCCCAATCCTACCCCTCTCCATGTGGGCCTTGTATTTGCTCAGTACACCTTCAATAGCAATATCAAAAGCATCTCTTGTTTCTTCCAATCCTTGACTCGATTTTGCATACAGTAATCTCGGCATATATTCTATTACCTTCTCTCTCATTCTCTCCACTTCCTCTCTCCCATACGCTCCCAACACTCTCTTTATATCCGTTCCATTACTCACATCGTCATGGTGTATAAAAACCGAGTAACTTTCTGGATCAACCGGCATGAACAGCTCGTACTGCCAGTAAGCTGTCTCTGGCGAGAAAAAAAACCGGTATCGAACCGGCCAACATGCACTCGACAACGGCATGTTTCGAGAACGTGTCCCCCTCTTGGAGACAGAAATCGGAGTCGAGAAACGCCGCCATGATCGCCTTCGTCCCGTCGATGCCGCAGTTGTTCCCGTAGCAGTCCACTTGGCGGCATGCGATCGGCTCGCCGAGACACTGCTTCTGTAAAGCCCCTCGGAGACCGTTCTCGATGAACTCGCGAGGGCCGCCGAGGAAGGTGAAGACGTGGTTCCGTTGCCGGCTCCGGACGAAGCTCTGCCACTCGACGATATCTGATTCCGACCTGGGGTGGAATACAGTGGGGTAAGGAACAGCGACTTCTAGGTCGTCCCACATGTTTCGCTCGACGGATAAATGGACGACGTGCTCTAATATCTCGGGAACACTAAGGAAGCTGGACCCCCAACCGTCATCCTCTCTCGACCGTCGGAAATCCCATGTTGTCCGTCCAAGCATGATGAAATGATCGGAGCCGTTGGATCGCTTCCACCACTTGTCTTTCTGGACAGACTTAATAAACATTTCAAGACGCCAATGGTGTTCGACCTCGACCGCGAGTCCAGCATAAAAAGGTATGTAGAACGCCGTAGCAGACTCAGGCTCTAGTGTTCGGCACTTGTAGTTCAGCATCCGACCGTGGTACAACACGTCGCCCGAGTACGCATCGGTCCAGTACCACGCCGGTAGAATGCTCTCCGGTACGATGCCAGCAAGCTCTTTCGCTGCTGGTCCGAAGTCGTCGTTTGAATATCTGTCGCAGTAGTTCGTTTGGTTGCAGACGTTGTTCTTGAGTTCGTAGTTGAACATCGGGGGGAGATCGTAGACGTAAATTCGACGGGAATTGCATTTGTCTACGGCTGCGGCTACGGCTTGGAATTCCGGAGATGGTTGAGCAGGGGATTCGGAGGATGGAGAGAGTTTGGGGTTACGAGTAACGTATAAAACTAGGATTACTTGGGATAGGATTACGACCAAGAGAAAAGCGTGATGGAGTGGTGTAAGGTGGGATAGGAACGATTTTACTGTGGTTTTAAGGTTTGGTGATTTAGGCTGCTCTTTTGGGCCTTCGAGTTCGATCGACCGGTGGTCGGAAACTGGAAGCGACATTGTATTAGTGTTGTGAGAGAGAGAGAGAGAGAGAGAGAGAGGATGTGTTTGGTTTATTGGTTTAATTAGATGGAGTTGTGATTAGTCTTGGGGGTTCTAAAGCAGCTAAATATACATTTATTATATAATTGGGTGACGAAAATACTGTGGCACAGATTGTGCACTATGATCCATTTCGGAGTTTACACAAATAATTTGGGGCATTCGTTAATGTTTTTGAATTTTTTTTTGAATAACTTTGAAAATAATCAACTTAATCTAGTAACTATAAATGCTTTAAAGAATTGCTTAAATGTTCGTTGAAATTCTTTAAAAAAAAATGGTAGATTTGATTAAAAACTTATAATTATTCGATTGTATTACTAGTTTTTGTAAAGAGGTATCATTGTATTAATTTATTTTAAAATTAACGAACAGGTTAGATAATTTATGTATTTGGAATCCTGAACTAGACTCCGCTCAGCCTTTTGTGTAGAGATCAGGCATAATGGAGTTTGGTAGGTAAAACTTTGACACCGAAGCGTCTGATACACGAAGAGATTAATTAAGGCAACCACAAAGAATAACAACAGGTCAACAACTCTTTTTTAGTGATAAATACCATTGACAAAAGTGAAAGAGAACATAATATATATACCCCCGGAATTTGAACAATCATTTAACAACTGTTTTTTATTGATAAAATAAAATACCAGTTGGTATTTTAATAGATAAAATACAATTGACAACTGTTTCCTTCTTTCTTTTTTTTCCTTTTTTATATCGGCGATAGGTATTGGTAACCTTGATTAATTATTTTCTTTCATTATCTATCAACAAAATTGAAGTTATTCTCTCTAATTTTTTTTTTTTCTAGCTAGTTTTCATGAATACAGAAAACGAATTCCATGATTTTTGTAAATTGTTTGTTGCACAATGCAAAGAAGTCTTTTCTTTTTCTTTTTCTTTTTTTTTTCCTTAAATTTAGGAAAATATTTTAACCATATACATTTAATATCTTTGAGAATCATGTGAATCACTTCAATACTTGATTCAAATGGTTCTCGCCAATTTACACGAAGATTTTTTACCCTTTTTTTTTTTTTTCCTGTATACATTCTATTTTGTTAACGGAATTGACTTCTTAACCTCAGTTAAGTAAGAAAAACGAGAGATTATTCCATACCCCCGGGGCATAGTATAATTTTTCCTCTAGGAGGGATGTTGATTAAAAGCAATCCAGCATGGGTAAGCTCACAGACAGACAATACGTGAACTATTATTTTCTTTAATTTAATAATCGTATCTTAATTTTTTCCTTTCAAATAACATAATTGCATTTTTCTTAATTGTAGTCATTTTTCGACACCCGTCCAACATAAGACTCTCTTCCTGTGTAAGTAAGCATCGACTAATTTGCGATTCGGTTACGCAAATTCCTTTATACGTATTTTTCTGTTGAAAAATTTCTTTCAACTAATGCAAGAAATTTATATTTAAAGTCCGTTGAAATGGTTCGCTCCGTCTAAGCCTCCACATGGCGCTAGTTGGAAGAGTCAATTCAATAGCTAAAATTCTATTTATATACTCCCTCCGTCCCTTTTTTAGAGTCCAGTATCCCATTTTGGGCTGTCCCTTAATAAGTGTCCATTTTATAAAGTCAGTGGATAAAAGTTGATGCATTGTCTATTTTACCCCTAAAAGTAGATTTCTTTTTGTAAAGTAAGTGAGTAAAAGTGTAATGATGATGGGTAAATAGGGAAAGTGGAGAAAAAAGTTAATGTGAAAGGTATAATGATGATGTCTTTTTAATAAGTTGGAATTATGAAGCAGGACACTTAAAGAGGGACGGGGGGAGTAGTACCTAATTTTGAGTAGCATTGATATTAATAGTGTAATAGCTACTTATAATCTTAATAATTTTAATTTAATTGAATAGCAAGTAGATAATTTTACATTCTCATTACTCAACTTCTTCCATAAATAAAAACTAAGCTTGTGAATTAATGTTATAGTGTGACAACCTGAATTTTACATCGCTAAAGAAATAAATAATCTCCAAAATAGACAATATGGGCACTAAAATTATCAAATAATACAATATCACCAAAAAGAATTCTCAAATAATGCTATAAAAATCTCCGATTCGAACCACTACTAACTTGCTCCTCACTTGAAAAAGGGCCGGGTAATATACGCAATACGATGACAATAAACATGGCTATATATCAATAAGAATATGCTCAATAAACGACGACAACAAATCAAAGTGAGTCAATCTGAACGATTATTCATCTGTAGCTAGCCTCGTACCAAGCTCGTTTCATTAATATGCCAAGCACCACCCAGGACAAAATTCTGTATGGCCACTTAGGCCTCATAAAAATACTTTTGATCACCCGTATGACAGTTAATCATAAACTTTGTATTGCCGCTTAGGCCTCATAAAAATACTTTGGGCTGCTAGTAGAATAGTCAATCATACTCATAACTATAACTTTGGGACTCGGTAGTCTTGCACGTGTATCAATCTGTTTCATGGTTTTCAATCAAATGTTCTCTATGTCACAATACAAAATGTGACAATAATTGAATCAATAATAAACTGTGAGGTCAAATGAGTACAAAAATGAGAGAATTTAATAATACTCTTTGCAAAGAAAATTTAACTAATAATATATTCTACACTACCGCTACCTCAAATAATGATTGTGCCAGTAGGATATCGGTGACTTGGCGCTATGACGAACATAAGCCTAAAATTATACTGTAATCGTATCGGACTCCCAATCACGCTACAAATTCCACGGCCGACCAAATGGCCTGACCAACTTGTTCCCAAGCTCTCCATGTAATTCATTATCCCTTTCTGCTACTATATAAACCACAAACTAAGCCCTCATAATAAATGCTCACCTAAATTAATGATAACTTATATAGTAAAAATTATCCTTAATTATCAATAATTTTCAAGTTAGACTTGACTGCCTCTAGTCCGATCCAACATGGCCACAGGCCCTCTGACCCAATTCTCCAATAATGTCCATTACATGAGAAATATGAGTGCATTAATATTCTACCACCTAAATTTATCGCACCGAATGGTTGAATCTCACAAATTACTTACCGACAGGTTTGGTTCAAAAAAACATATTTATTGACTTTCTTCCTCTTGTTCTTTTTACTTAAAAGCTGTGGAGGCTTCGGTTATGACCTCGGTAAATAGACTTCCGATAACCGAGGACTTATGGTTCGACAGATCTCTAGTCCTATATAGTCAAGTCTTTAAAGGCGCACTTACTTTCACCGGACCGGAACAGGTCCTCCTGTTATCACTTCGGTTCGTAACCAAGATATGCTTTCCGTTGAGATCTCTTGAAGGAATGTTGCCTAGCAGAGGGGGACCAAGGGCGCCACGTGGTAGACAGGACCACCATGGCCATGTGCTTCGTAACCGCCTTATCCAGTGCATCATCTATGACGTCACCGAAGGCGGTTACCTAAGCGTGAATCCCACGCGCTTCCTTGGAGGCCAAGTAAACATAGGTCTATAAATACGAAGGGATTCTAACCTAAAGAGGTACGCCACTCTATCCTAACCCTAGACCTAAACTTCTCTCCTTACATCTAACTTGATCGTCGGAGGGTCACTGGGCTTTTTCAAGCCCTAGTGACTAGTTGCAGGTTCCCAGGCGGACGGACGGAGCAACGGAAGAGGAGTATTAGATCAGGCGAAGATCCCACCAAATCTGAACCCAGACAATTGGCAACTCTGCTGGGGACCTAGCCATCAATCCAACATCCTCACTTTTCCTTCTGCTCCATTCGACGATTCCTGGTTCAAAAATGGTCGAAATCGATGACGCTCACCACGAAGGAACCACCCACGGGCTCGGTTCCCTCGTGGATCACAGCCCGGCCTCCGGCGGAGCAGCCGCCCTGGGAAAAACCCACGTATCAATAGGAATCGGCGCCGGAGGACCAGAAGCAGGCCCATCCTCCGAGCTCCATTCCTACGTCCGCCATCTCGAGCGGAAGATCGATGACCTCACGACAGCCATGGAGCGGGACCGTCACGTGAGGGATGAATTGGCAGAGATTAAATATCTCCTCCAAATCTCTCCATCTCATTCCTCCGGAAGCCGCGGCGGAAGAAAGGACCGTCGCACATCCCCTCACAGTCATGAAGTCGGCCACCTGCTAGAGCATAGGTCTCGCCCTTCCGCCAAAGATCGTCTCGAGTCACCCAGAGCAGCGGACACTCGAGCCCCAAGAGACGCATCGCACAGAGACCGTTCTCGCTCCCCCATGCAACTTCGAAGGAGACCATCGGCCTTCGAAAGGCTCGGTGCTGGGAGCGTCTCTGCCTCCTCCACTCACTCGGTCCAGGTGGGCAAGGCAGGCCGGGAACCTACCCCTAGCCTCACAAGGGCACACAGGGGAGATGACGGCCTTGTAGAGATCCAGACCAAGGGATACCGGGAGCGCCTAAAAGGCCCCGGAGCTAGAAGCCCCATCATCACAAACCCCGATGGGGCACACAGCAGGAGCCCAATCACCGAGCGCCTCGAGCCCTCTGCTCGGGATAGCTACCGCCACCACTGCCAGGACCGCTTTCCCAGGAAATCGGTTAATACTGCCCCTGATAAAAAGGAATATGAACGATTGGACAAGCTTGTTCCCAAGAAGTGTACAGCAACCGAGCGTCCAAACGGTCCCGACCGTTCGATCCAACCTCATCGCGACGCACGACTTGCACGACTCACGACTTCTCCCTTTACGAGAGAGATCGACTCGGTTACCCCACCCAAAGGATTCACCCAGCCCAAGTTTGCCAAGTACGACGGCAAGACCGAGGCGTACACCCACCTGGTTCAATATAAACTCGTCATGTCTCTGTTTCTTCGGAATGAACCCTCGGATGACGCCTCTTATGC
>CM033800.1:21750267-21772513 GCA_019656835.1 Rhododendron ovatum
GCATAAGAGGCGTCATCCGAGGGTTCATTCCGAAGAAACAGAGACATGACGAGTTTATATTGAACCAGGTGGGTGTACGCCTCGGTCTTGCCGTCGTACTTGGCAAACTTGGGCTGGGTGAATCCTTTGGGTGGGGTAACCGAGTCGATCTCTCTCGTAAAGGGAGAAGTCGTGAGTCGTGCAAGTCGTGCGTCGCGATGAGGTTGGATCGAACGGTCGGGACCGTTTGGACGCTCGGTTGCTGTACACTTCTTGGGAACAAGCTTGTCCAATCGTTCATATTCCTTTTTATCAGGGGCAGTATTAACCGATTTCCTGGGAAAGCGGTCCTGGCAGTGGTGGCGGTAGCTATCCCGAGCAGAGGGCTCGAGGCGCTCGGTGATTGGGCTCCTGCTGTGTGCCCCATCGGGGTTTGTGATGATGGGGCTTCTAGCTCCGGGGCCTTTTAGGCGCTCCCGGTATCCCTTGGTCTGGATCTCTACAAGGCCGTCATCTCCCCTGTGTGCCCTTGTGAGGCTAGGGGTAGGTTCCCGGCCTGCCTTGCCCACCTGGACCGAGTGAGTGGAGGAGGCAGAGACGCTCCCAGCACCGAGCCTTTCGAAGGCCGATGGTCTCCTTCGAAGTTGCATGGGGGAGCGAGAACGGTCTCTGTGCGATGCGTCTCTTGGGGCTCGAGTGTCCGCTGCTCTGGGTGACTCGAGACGATCTTTGGCGGAAGGGCGAGACCTATGCTCTAGCAGGTGGCCGACTTCATGACTGTGAGGGGATGTGCGACGGTCCTTTCTTCCGCCGCGGCTTCCGGAGGAATGAGATGGAGAGATTTGGAGGAGATATTTAATCTCTGCCAATTCATCCCTCACGTGACGGTCCCGCTCCATGGCTGTCGTGAGGTCATCGATCTTCCGCTCGAGATGGCGGACGTAGGAATGGAGCTCGGAGGATGGGCCTGCTTCTGGTCCTCCGGCGCCGATTCCTATTGATACGTGGGTTTTTCCCAGGGCGGCTGCTCCGCCGGAGGCCGGGCTGTGATCCACGAGGGAACCGAGCCCGTGGGTGGTTCCTTCGTGGTGAGCGTCATCGATTTCGACCATTTTTGAACCAGGAATCGTCGAATGGAGCAGAAGGAAAAGTGAGGATGTTGGATTGATGGCTAGGTCCCCAGCAGAGTTGCCAATTGTCTGGGTTCAGATTTGGTGGGATCTTCGCCTGATCTAATACTCCTCTTCCGTTGCTCCGTCCGTCCGCCTGGGAACCTGCAACCAGTCACTAGGGCTTGAAAAAGCCCAGTGACCCTCCGACGATCAAGTTAGATGTAAGGAGAGAAGTTTAGGTCTAGGGTTAGGATAGAGTGGCGTACCTCTTTAGGTTAGAATCCCTTCGTATTTATAGACCTATGTTTACTTGGCCTCCAAGGAAGCGCGTGGGATTCACGCTTAGGTAACCGCCTTCGGTGACGTCATAGATGATGCACTGGATAAGGCGGTTACGAAGCACATGGCCATGGTGGTCCTGTCTACCACGTGGCGCCCTTGGTCCCCCTCTGCTAGGCAACATTCCTTCAAGAGATCTCAACGGAAAGCATATCTTGGTTACGAACCGAAGTGATAACAGGAGGACCTGTTCCGGTCCGGTGAAAGTAAGTGCGCCTTTAAAGACTTGACTATATAGGACTAGAGATCTGTCGAACCATAAGTCCTCGGTTATCGGAAGTCTATTTACCGAGGTCATAACCGAAGCCTCCACAGCTTTTAAGTAAAAAGAACAAGAGGAAGAAAGTCAATAAATATGTTTTTTTGAACCAAACCTGTCGTAAGTAATTTGTGAGATTCAACCATTCGGTGCGATAAATTTAGGTGGTAGAATATTAATGCACTCATATTTCTCATGTAATGGACATTATTGGAGAATTGGGTCAGAGGGCCTGTGGCCATGTTGGATCGGACTAGAGGCAGTCAAGTCTAACTTGAAAATTATTGATAATTAAGGATAATTTTTACTATATAAGTTATCATTAATTTAGGTGAGCATTTATTATGAGGGCTTAGTTTGTGGTTTATATAGTAGCAGAAAGGGATAATGAATTACATGGAGAGCTTGGGAACAAGTTGGTCAGGCCATTTGGTCGGCCGTGGAATTTGTAGCGTGATTGGGAGTCCGATACGATTACAGTATAATTTTAGGCTTATGTTCGTCATAGCGCCAAGTCACCGATATCCTACTGGCACAATCATTATTTGAGGTAGCGGTAGTGTAGAATATATTATTAGTTAAATTTTCTTTGCAAAGAGTATTATTAAATTCTCTCATTTTTGTACTCATTTGACCTCACAGTTTATTATTGATTCAATTATTGTCACATTTTGTATTGTGACATAGAGAACATTTGATTGAAAACCATGAAACAGATTGATACACGTGCAAGACTACCGAGTCCCAAAGTTATAGTTATGAGTATGATTGACTATTCTACTAGCAGCCCAAAGTATTTTTATGAGGCCTAAGCGGCAATACAAAGTTTATGATTAACTGTCATACGGGTGATCAAAAGTATTTTTATGAGGCCTAAGTGGCCATACAGAATTTTGTCCTGGGTGGTGCTTGGCATATTAATGAAACGAGCTTGGTACGAGGCTAGCTACAGATGAATAATCGTTCAGATTGACTCACTTTGATTTGTTGTCGTCGTTTATTGAGCATATTCTTATTGATATATAGCCATGTTTATTGTCATCGTATTGCATATATTACCCGGCCCTTTTTCAAGTGAGGAGCAAGTTAGTAGTGGTTCGAATCGGAGATTTTTATAGCATTATTTGAGAATTCTTTTTGGTGATATTGTATTATTTGATAATTTTAGTGCCCATATTGTCTATTTTGGAGATTATTTATTTCTTTAGCGATGTAAAATTCAGGTTGTCACACTATAACATTAATTCACAAGCTTAGTTTTTATTTATGAAAGAAGTTGAGTAATGAGAATGTAAAATTATCTACTTGCTATTCAATTAAATTAAAATTATTAAGATTATAAGTAGCTATTACACTATTAATATCAATGCTACTCAAAATTAGGTACTACTCCCTCCGTCCCTCTTTAAGTGTCTTGCTTCATAATTCCAACTTATTAAAAAGACATCATCATTATACCTTTCACATTAACTTTTTTCTCCACTTTCCCTACTTACCCATCATCATTACACTTTTACTCACTTACTTTACAAAAAGAAATCTACTTTTAGGGGTAAAATAGACAATGCATCAACTTTTATCCACTGACTTTATAAAATGGACACTTATTAAGGGACAGCCCAAAATGGGATACTGGACTCTAAAAAAGGGACGGAGGGAGTATATAAATAGAATTTTAGCTATTGAATTGACTCTTCCAACTAGCGCCATGTGGAGGCTTAGACGGAGCGAACCATTTCAACGGACTTTAAATATAAATTTCTTGCATTAGTTGAAAGAAATTTTCAACAGAAAAATACGTATAATGGAATTTGCGTAACCGAATCGCAAATTAGTCGATGCTTACTTACACAGGAAGAGAGTCTTATGTTGGACGGGTGTCGAAAAATGACTACAATTAAGAAAAATGCAATTATGTTATTTGAAAGGAAAAAATTAAGATACGATTATTAAATTAAAGAAAATAATAGTTCACGTATTGTCTGTCTGTGAGCTTACCCATGCTGGATTGCTTTTAATCAACATCCCTCCTAGAGGAAAAATTATACTATGCCCCAAGGGCATAGCCACGTGGTGCCCGGGGGCTTTCTGTACCACACATTTCAGTGTCATAGCCACGTGGTGCCCGGGGGCTTTCTGTACCACACATTTCAGTGTCCCACACTGAAATGTGTGGTACAGAAAGCCCCCGGGCACCACGTGGCTATGCCCCGGGGGTATGGAATAATCTCTCGTTTTTCTTACTTAACTGAGGTTAAGAAGTCAATTCCGTTAACAAAATAGAATGTATACAGGAAAAAAAAAAAAAAAAGGTAAAAAAATCTTCGTGTAAATTGGCGAGAACCATTTGAATCAAGTATTGAAGTGATTCACATGATTCTCAAAGATATTAAATGTATATGGTTAAAATATTTTCCTAAATTTAAGGAAAAAAAAAGAAAAAGAAAAAGAAAAGACTTCTTTGCATTGTGCAACAAACAATTTACAAAAATCATGGAATTCGTTTTCTGTATTCATGAAAACTAGCTAGAAAAAAAAAAAATTAGAGAGAATAACTTCAATTTTGTTGACAGATAATGAAAGAAAATAATTAATCAAGGTTACCAATACCTATCGCCGATATAAAAAAGGAAAAAAAAGAAAGAAGGAAACAGTTGTCAATTGTATTTTATCTATTAAAATACCAACTGGTATTTTATTTTATCAATAAAAAACAGTTGTTAAATGATTGTTCAAATTCCGGGGGTATATATATTATGTTCTCTTTCACTTTTGTCAATGGTATTTATCACTAAAAAAGAGTTGTTGACCTGTTGTTATTCTTTGTGGTTGCCTTAATTAATCTCTTCGTGTATCAGACGCTTCGGTGTCAAAGTTTTACCTACCAAACTCCATTATGCCTGATCTCTACACAAAAGGCTGAGCGGAGTCTAGTTCAGGATTCCAAATACATAAATTATCTAACCTGTTCGTTAATTTTAAAATAAATTAATACAATGATACCTCTTTAAAAAACTAGTAATACAATCGAATAATTATAAGTTTTTAATCAAATCTACCATTTTTTTTTAAAGAATTTCAACGAACATTTAAGCAATTCTTTAAAGCATTTATAGTTACTAGATTAAGTTGATTATTTTCAAAGTTATTCAAAAAAAAATTCAAAAACATTAACGAATGCCCCAAATTATTTGTGTAAACTCCGAAATGGATCATAGTGCACAATCTGTGCCACAGTATTTTCGTCACCCAATTATATAATAAATGTATATTTAGCTGCTTTAGAACCCCCAAGACTAATCACAACTCCATCTAATTAAACCAATAAACCAAACACATCCTCTCTCTCTCTCTCTCTCTCTCTCTCTCTCTCTCTCAACACTAATACAATGTCGCTTCCAGTTTCCGACCACGGTCGATCGAACTCGAAGGCCCAAAAGAGCAGCCTAAATCACCAAACCTTAAAACCACAGTAAAATCGTTCCTATCCCACCTTACACCACTCCATCACGCTTTTCTCTTGGTCGTAATCCTATCCCAAGTAATCCTAGTTTTATACGTTACTCGTAACCCCAAACTCTCTCCATCCTCCGAATCCCCTGCTCAACCATCTCCGGAATTCCAAGCCGTAGCCGCAGCCGTAGACAAATGCAATTCCCGTCGAATTTACGTCTACGATCTCCCCCCGATGTTCAACTACGAACTCAAGAACAACGTCTGCAACCAAACGAACTACTGCGACAGATATTCAAACGACGACTTCGGACCAGCAGCGAAAGAGCTTGCTGGCATCGTACCGGAGAGCATTCTACCGGCGTGGTACTGGACCGATGCGTACTCGGGCGACGTGTTGTACCACGGTCGGATGCTGAACTACAAGTGCCGAACACTAGAGCCTGAGTCTGCTACGGCGTTCTACATACCTTTTTATGCTGGACTCGCGGTCGAGGTCGAACACCATTGGCGTCTTGAAATGTTTATTAAGTCTGTCCAGAAAGACAAGTGGTGGAAGCGATCCAACGGCTCCGATCATTTCATCATGCTTGGACGGACAACATGGGATTTCCGACGGTCGAGAGAGGATGACGGTTGGGGGTCCAGCTTCCTTAGTGTTCCCGAGATATTAGAGCACGTCGTCCATTTATCCGTCGAGCGAAACATGTGGGACGACCTAGAAGTCGCTGTTCCTTACCCCACTGTATTCCACCCCAGGTCGGAATCAGATATCGTCGAGTGGCAGAGCTTCGTCCGGAGCCGGCAACGGAACCACCTCTTCACCTTCCTCGGCGGCCCTCGCGAGTTCATCGAGAACGGTCTCCGAGGGGCTTTACAGAAGCAGTGTCTCGGCGAGCCGATCGCATGCCGCCAAGTGGACTGCTACGGGAACAACTGCGGCATCGACGGGACGAAGGCGATCATGGCGGCGTTTCTCGACTCCGATTTCTGTCTCCAAGAGGGGGACACGTTCTCGAAACATGCCGTTGTCGAGTGCATGTTGGCCGGTTCGATACCGGTTTTTTTCTCGCCAGAGACAGCTTACTGGCAGTACGAGCTGTTCATGCCGGTTGATCCAGAAAGTTACTCGGTTTTTATACACCATGACGATGTGAGTAATGGAACGGATATAAAGAGAGTGTTGGGAGCGTATGGGAGAGAGGAAGTGGAGAGAATGAGAGAGAAGGTAATAGAATATATGCCGAGATTACTGTATGCAAAATCGAGTCAAGGATTGGAAGAAACAAGAGATGCTTTTGATATTGCTATTGAAGGTGTACTGAGCAAATACAAGGCCCACATGGAGAGGGGTAGGATTGGGAATTGGAATGAAATATGAATCTGATAAAATGTACAGATTGTTCCATTTGCATCATAATGTTATGCATTTGCTGTCTTTCTTTACTTCAATCAAATTTGGGTAAGTTTGTGTCTTGCTTTCTTCACTATAACATGGCAAAAAAAATTTGCAAACATACGATGAATGAATTACGTCATCTGTAACGCAAGAACCCCAAGGTCTGAAACTAACGGCCATAAAATTGCATAACTTAAGTAACTTTTAACGATGCCATGCATCCGGAATTAAACCATACAAACTCTTTAGCGACATAAAAAAAAAAAAAGACAAATAACAAGGAGAATATTCAATCCTCACGCATTAAGTGACTTAGAGTGTAACTACGAATACACTTTGGGGTAGAAAATATCCAATGGCTTCTTCACAGAACTTCTCTTGCTTGCCGCATCATTCGCACACTCGTGGTGGAGCCTGTACTTACAAGGAGCACATTCAAAGGCCATACTATCCTTTAGGAGTAATCCACCGCAGCTGTTACAAGAGGGCTGTTGGCGATTGTTCTTAGGGCATCGAACGAAAAAAAGAAGGTGGGAGTGTTTGTCAACCTTGAGAGTGTCCCCAAACTTCACATTTAAATGCAAATTGCTGAAAAAAGTTTCGACACATCCTGTATGGAACGATTGGTTGCAATCAACACAGTGATAGAACCAACGTTTGGGGTTTACTTCTCGATCACACATCTCACAATAATACTCATCCATATGGCTTTCAAAGGGTGAGTAGGTTAACAAGAAAGGGTGTTTACCCCATCTATGCGTGAACTTTGACGGCAATAGAGCACAAAAATAGCATAAGATGAAACTGCAACCACCGCATTCAAACACAAACCCTTGCATTCCCACTACATATGCTACAAATAACATTGCATACTTTCCTTGAAGCAAGGGCACGCTGGTGAGCTTCATGTCGGATAATAGTGGGTAGGGAAGATGTCGAGGTAGAAATCACAAGATGAGCAACCAAACATAAAGACGTTGCACCATTTTGAACAACATACACATTTGTGTAGACGAAAGTTTGTGCTGGGCTCTGCAATCAAGATAAGCGGGTGAAAGTTTGTGCTGGGCTCTGCAATCAACATGCACATTTGCGTAGACGAAAGTTTGTGCTGGGCTCTGCAATCAACATCTGGGTGACATGGATGTTGCAATTTGTCGGGTAACTCTGCACAACACTCATGGAGAAAGAAGTTGCATTGACTGCAGTGGAAATATGGGGACGAAATGGGTTGGGCGCACGCGTTGCAATTTTCTCTTCGTCTCTCCTCAGTCATCATGAGGGGAAGTTTGTCTTTGTTGATTATGTTGTCAACGAAAACCAATGGATGGTCATGACTCATGACTAATGTGAGTGACCTCTGAGGCTTTTTTATACTTCCCTTGCAGCCTGATGTGCTTGATGAAAAGCAGTAGAGGATCAACCGATTAATCGGCTAATGGCAATCTGATCAGCCTTGGGTCAACATTTTCGGATTCGACCTCTATTTCACAGTCCCTGAAACAAGAAGATTATTAACGAAATGCCGAGCATAAAAAGATCATTAAATAAATTTCATCACTTGGGAGGGGAAAACATTGTATTTGAATCATGATTTCATGAGTGATGGAGGAAATTATAGAGAGGGGAAGAAAAAACTGATCGAGTTTTTTTTTTTTTTCGTTTTACCTCATCCTTGTCCTCTATAACTCTCTTAAAAATATCACGATCCAGACATAGCCTTAAAACTCGCTTATTGTATCATCGACATTTAGGGGCAAAACTTACATCATATTTAGATCTTTGCGTGGTACAGAAATTTATCTGAGGGAAGGAAAACTGACTTTTCATATCTTTTCTTCTACCTTTTTTCCCTTCCTTGAGTCCAATAGAGTAATTCACCATCCAAACACAGCCTAAAGAAAAAACAATCAAACAAATGGGACATTGCAAGGCAAGAAGAGTACGTCAACCTGAACGGCTCGGCCTTGGATGTTGCACAATTGACATGGGCGAAGTATCGGCAACCAACGCAAAGATAAACCCAATGCATTCTGCTCAACTTCCCAGAACAAATATCGCAATCGGGCCTAAACTGATAATGTTCACCGGGAAGAGAATACGAGAGAGCAAGTTGGTGATGGTGCTTATGGTATTTTACAGTGTGCAGTAGCGAAGCACATATCTGGTTGACCCAGAACCCGCACGTGGTACAAAGGTATGAGGCGCCTCTATGTTCGGTCCCGCAAGCCAAACAAAAGAACAAGGCCGGCCTCTGCACGTGGATCAACTGGTGGTCGTGGCTCTCATGCTTGATCGTATGGTGAATCATATCCATTGTCGAAAGGCACACAATGTCGATATTAAAGCTACATTTGTAGCAATTGTAGAAAAACCTCTCGCATTTTTTGCCACAGGTAGAACAGTGGCAAATGGTTTCGCCATTAGGTGGGTGTGCTAGGAGAGTGAGTGGGTGGTGAGAGTGAATTGGGTGTGTCCGTAGCTCTTGAGGAAGCTCTGCACATGATTGGTGCAAGTAAAAATTGCACCATATGCACCAATAGGTGGGACCCCAGATTGGTTGTTCACATCCATAGCAGGATAAATCAGTACCCACATTGTTGTGTTCTTCGAAAATTAATCGATGATTTTTGTGGCTAAAATGATTGAGCTCCCGTTTGGAAGAACCTGATTCTCGTTTGGAATCAATTTGTGTGTGCATTGCTGTTCTTCTCGGTCCATATAACCCCAAAACAAAACAAAAACAACAAAGGTCATAAGCACAATCTTGAATGCCGAACAACTATTAGTTAATCCAAGACATAATTTTAGTTAATGACCATATGGTAGATATACCAAGCTATCGTTCGAAATCTCGAGAATGTTATAGGATTAATTCAGCACGCAGCTATCATTGCAAATCCCAATAAAATTATTGGATTAATTCAGCACCTTGTTGTTAGGACACCAGAGGAAGGCGAAGCTCCAGCCACTCGGGCAGGGTCATGTTACAAAACAAAATTGTTCTCATTAGAAAATTGCATTGACCCCCGCCTAGTGTGCAAAAAATGAAGGCTTGCTTGGTTTTCTTCGATCTAAACAGTTCATGTACAAAATTCAATGTCTTTACGTAGAAAGAAGCAAAGTAAAATTCACGGAAAATTAACTAATTGCTTAAATTAGGGATTGGGATAGTATAATATATTCATTACCAAGTAATTTTTGGGAAATTTAGTTGACCGACAAGACAAATTTCCTTGAGTTGCCGCTACCGAACACCTTATCGCTTCACGCTTCTAATCAATGGGCAAGACTCAAGAGGTAAGTTACTGATACTAATACTTTATTGCGACTTTCGGAAGGATACTTTTTAGGGAGGGGAGACATATAATCTCAAAAACAAAAAAATTCAAAACACAATCTTTAATCATCGCTTAATTAAAAGTCAATTGTCTTGTTTTTGTCCTTTCCTCAAAAAAAAATTTATTCTCAAAAGCTAAACAAATTCGTTATAGTATAATCGAAAAAGCAAAAAAAAAATATTTATGCGTTTCTTACTTTGGTCCATATTCTTTTATTTCTTAATCGAAGACAAACATATTTTGACCGAAATCTATAAATAAATAAATAAAAATCCAATAACAATTAGTAAAATCAACCACGTACAACAATAAATATAAATTAGTCCCAATTTACGATTATTGCATCTACAAATACTTGATCCAAACAGGATCAAACTAGATCTAGGGTTGTCCACGATCCGGATTGGATCGAATTCTTATGAATTCGATCTTAATCCGTATTTCACGGTTTTTAGAAAATGAAATCCAATCTTAATCCAAAAGTCTCACGGTTTGGTTTCAATCCGAACCGTGAGTCATAATTCGGTCCTGATTTTATCCACTAATTTTCTTCCATAAAAATAAAATGATGCTACTGCTAATTAAAAATGCAAAGTACAAACACTAATTAGTGTTATGGAATGTAATAATTAATAAGTGTTTGAAGCGTTGCTGGTTTCAAGATTTAGATAACATTACAACAAGCAAGTTCTACTATTCTAGTTCAGAATCGTCCAAGGCAACAACCAAATAAAAGCTAAGCCTTGTCACATTAATGTAAAATTGTTAAAAATTCATAACAATTAGTAAAGTTCTGATTATTTATATTATAAAACAAAAGGGTGTGGAGACAAGTTGTTAGAAAAACAGAAGGGTGTGGGGACAAATTGTTGGAACGGCTTAGATTTATTTGATCTAAAGGCTGTAGTGCATCCTCCTACTTCCCGGTTAAGTGCCTATGGTTTTCACCTAAATCACACACTGCGACCCCCTTCCAATCGGAATGCGTAATGCTGTAGGCACGGGTTAGCACTAGTTTATAAATATTACACACACATTTATACACACACACACACACACTCCGGATCCCCTCAGGGATCCCGGACTGAAGGCCTGGTGTGGGACTCAATCGTACGCCATTGGATCTCAACCAACGGCTGAGATTTTAAAATAGAACTCGCGGGTAAAATGGGGGTTGGGTCGGGTAAAAACTATAGGATCCGGGTTCTAACAAAACCCTATCTCACCCGGACTCCTTGCATTTTTACTGCTTTTGTACGAGACCACCAAGAGAGAGAGTGAAGAAGAAGAAGAAAACGAACCAAACGCAGATGACGAACAAGAACAAGATCGATCTGGAGAAGAAGATCGAAGCAAACCCACACCAGGTATATTTCTCTCTCGAAGCTCTGGCTTGTATCTCTCTCAATCGGACTGCAAATTAGTTTTTTTTCCCTTGTTTTTAACTAGATCGACGAAGAACGAAGAAGAAGAAGAAGAAGAATAAGAAGAAGCAGATTGAACCAGAGAAGAAGAACGAAGAATGAAGACGAACCAGGTATCTCTCTTTCCCTCTTTGAACCTGTTTTTTGCATTTTTAGGGCTTCGAACGAGATTATTTTATGTGTTTTTCTGCAAGATTTATTTAGGGCTTCAAAATATTCAGGTCTTCATTTGTGAAACACGATCTGACTGACGATCTCATTTGGCCTAGGGCTTGATTTCGATAATACAAAATCCATTTTTTATATAAAAAAAATTAGCTAATTTCTAAATGTCTTGCTGTTCAACTTCTCATTTCGACTATTGGTTATCCTTTTTTTGAATGTAGGTGTTGAGATTTCTATACTTGAATCCTCCTCCCTCTATCCATATCCCATGTCATTGAAGGAAGTAGTTTGGGTAACAATGGAAGTGGTGATCCCGATTTTTGGATCTTTTGTTTTTGCGGAGAACTAGCACCATTGAGAATCTGGAACACAAAAAAACCCTTCAGATGTGCAAAGTATAAGGTGAGCTGCATGCATTGCCCCAATTTATTCTCTTGTTGTCGTTGGAGCTGAAACCATACTTTGATGTTATTTTGTTCTTTTTTGACAGTTAAAGTTGGATTGTGGTGTGTTTGAAGCATTGCCCCAATTTTGTTCTTTTTTGGCTCTTTCCCAGTTGTGATGGTTGGTGGTGTGCTTGAAGCTAATAAGAAGTGGGATATAGGTAAAGAATTTACTGCCTATATCCCAAGGCTAGTCCAATTAGACCAAAGGTTGGCATTCTTTCCCAATTTCCCCTTTTCAGTGACTAGTTTTTTTTTTTTGTCCTCATGTCATGTTAAGTTTTTGCCATGGATTAACCAATCAAGAATTCCCTTTTGATTCTTCAGGTGGAGTCTGCTGTTGGGGCTGCATTGCTTGCTTGGAACTCTTTAATGACCCTGGATTAGTTAGGAGCATACAATTGTAAAGTTTGACATACAACACCTTGTACATTGATTTCTTATGTATGGGATGTATTGTGCTTGTACTCTAGTTTATTTTTTTGTATTGTTGAAAGTTAGTGGAATTTTGTAAAGAAGGTACAATCTGGAATTCTGTTATGTTCATTGTAATGGGATGTTCATTTTATTTTTGTATTTGTTGTAAAGAAGTTAGTGGAATTTTGTAAAGAAATACTTGACCAATTCGAATTTCATAATGGGATAGTAATTTTGCTATGGGATCTGCAAAATGCCCTTGATCAAGCCTATTTTATTTTTCTCCATAAATCTCTCCTCAAATCTTGAAGCCACACACCAGTAAGTCCGCCAATCCACATGACTGCACACTGGTACATAATGTGTAACTATTGGAATGAATTGGATATGTCCAGCACGGTTCTCATCCATGGCTCAATTCCAAGAAAGCTATAAGTTCTAGTTTCTCTTTGGAAATTGTCAAATTAGATACAGATTTGGAGACTTATCTGCATTCTCTTACTATTGGTGGTCTTGATCAGGTTGTTGCCCACAAACACACACACTTATAGCAAATGTCCAGGCAAACAGAGATAGCAGATTAGGACAAAAACATGGAACATTTTTCATAAACATGAGCTTACAATACCCATGCCACATACCAAGAAACAGAGGAAGCACATTACAGATGACAGGAACAACGCCAACTACAGACTACCCAACACCATTCACAAAAAAATTGCAATTGCAGATTACCAAACACCATGGAACAAAAGATTGCACAGAAACCATGAAACAGAGGCAGCAGATTACCAAATACCAACCCTTTAAGATTGCACAAGACATGAGTTCACAAAAGTCATTTCCAGGATCTAATTTACAAAACCATATGCCAAGATCCAACTTACAAAAATCATCATGGATACATCCATATTCAACAGGCTCACATTGTTCAAAGTATGCCAGACAATATTTAAAACCTAACATATTACATCTTCCATGTCCAATAAAAAACACAATTTGTGGATTGCCAACATAATGCATCTTTGGATTGCCAACATAATGCATCTTTGGATTGCTAAGTGAACTACTAAGCCTAACCATTTGTCCTCTCCAAAACATCCTCTCAGAATTCTGTGGATAGCTATTGGTAACAGAGCAACGGTTGGTGAACCTGCCATTGATTCCTGAGATCCCACATGAGGCGTTGGAGGTTGCAACCGCATACCCTAATCTTGTACCTAGGCATCGTTGCATTTGAAGAATCCATGGCTTTGGAAAAACTTGACCTCCTATAGCAGAAATTATAACAAAGAAAACACATGGTGAGCAAGAGAAGAGGTTGATGATAGCACAAAAACAAACTTAATGGTACAAATGTAAGGATCAGTGATTGAATTTTAACTTCTATCAACGGGCTATGACTTATTCTTGACAGAGATCTATGACGAGTTAACTTCCTAAGTTCTGGAACCAGTTCTCTTCCAAAGAAAGCACATTGAGATCCCTGGACATAACATGAATAATCAAAAAAAGAAAAAACCTCCAAAACACAAAAAATTACAAATACTCCAAGACAAAGACTAATCAAATTAAACCCATTTTAATTAACAAAAAAATGAACTAAAAATAGAATGGATTACGTATTTTTGCATTTTTAAATAAACCCTAACCCTAACTCTTACTCAAATTTCGGAACCCTAACTTTTGGGGGGTTGAAATGTAGAATCCAGAGCAGAAGTTGCACATAACTCACATACAGAGAGAGATCTCTAAAGAGAGAGAGATAGATACCTTGTACCAGTTCGATCTTAATCAAGTACAATGAAAAAAAACCCTAATCGAGAATCGAGTAACAGATGGAGAATGAGCTAGAGGAGAGAGAAAGAGAGAGATACCTTTCATCGGTTCGATCTTCTTCTTCGTCGTTGTTCGCTATTTTTCATTCTTCGTGCGTTCGTCATTCATTCTTTCCTCTGTCTCTCTCTCTCTCTCTCTGCGGAACGAATGGGAAAGGGGGTTGCTATAACCCGTTTGTGACCTAACCCATAACCCACGAGATAATTTTACCCGACCCAACCCCCATTTTACCCGCGAGTTCTATTTTAAAATCTCAGCCGTTGGCTGAGATCCAACGGCGTACAATTGAGTCCCGCACCAGGCCTTCAGTCCGGGATCCCTGAGGGGATCCGGAGTTTGTATATATATATATATACAGTAAGCTTCTAATACGGACCTCCGCATCCAAGCAAAGTACGGACCACCCCATTTCTCTCCTTTTTCCGATTGAATTTTGATGATCTGAGCCATTCAATGTGTTCAGAACGTGATTTTAAGGGTAGCCGCGAGAAATTGACAAAAAAAATGACCGGGAATGGCTTGACTTGAGCAATTTTTATTTGAACCATTCAATAAAAAATAAACAAAAACTGCTCGGATGAAATCCTTCCCGATTTTTTTTTTGATCTCTCGCTGGTATCCTTAAAATCACGTTCTGAACACATTGAGCGGCTCGGATCATCGAAATTCGATTGGAAAAGAGGAGGTCCGCACTTTGCTTGGATGTGGAGGTCCGCATTAGAAGCTTACTATATATATATAACATATCTTACGGTCCAGTTCAGTTAATCCACAGTTTTGAAATGAAAATTCAATCATAATCCATATCTCACGGTTTTTTAATTTTTGAAGCTGTTTTCGGACCATTAATCCACAGACAAAATTCGAAAGGCACAGATTAATTCTGTCTGGACCGATTTCACGATTCTCGATTTTTGATGCACAGCCCTTAGGCTCCGTTCCGGAAACCAAAATAAGTCCTTATTTTTTAATAAGGTAATTTCAAGCTTAAAAATTGTGGTCTTATTGAAATTTGAAAATATGTAATATGGATCTTGTTTGGAAGATCTCGATAAGATCTTTTATACGATGCAAACAAATTTGAAATTTTATTTTTCATTTACTTTATTTTTGAGTTTGAAAATGTGAAATAAGGTGCTTATTTTTTAAGAAGGTTTCTGGAACGGGACCTAACTAGATCTAGTAAAAGTTGGCTCTTTCGGAAGTAAAGAGTCCAACATCCCCAGACTCAGCCTTTTAGTTCCCTGGATGCTCCCTGGATGCTTTAATCACCTCAGCCTTTTAGTTCCCTGGATGCTCTCTAGTTAAAGATACTAGAGAGTGACAGACCATATAGAGAGGTGATTGTGGATGAAGAGCTGAACTTGATCCCATATCTTCTTCTTACTTTTTTATAAGTTCAAATTTTGTTAATCTATTTCTAATTGTATATGTACCATGTAATTTTTCTAACATTTGGGATTGTATAGTAGTTCTTTGGTCAAGAGCTCTCAAAATCTAAGAAACTTCCAAGGGAAACTAGAGAGAAGTCCGGTCAACAATGAGTTTTTACGGCAATAATTGCTAGCTTGTGTATTCTTTTGTTGTAAAAAAAAGTATGTGGAAGCACTAGCAAAATTTGTTAACCTCATGATTTTTGAAATATGCAAATATAAAGCAGGTGCCATAGATACCCATCGATAAGAAGGTGGGTGCCTCAAAACCGAAATGTCTTTCAAGCCATGGTAATGTGAGCTGGAAGAGCCTTGTACGGATCTAACATATTATGGAGGAACATGTTGTAGGTGCTCTTTGAGGTATGCTTTCAATGATGAAAAGACTTCTTTTATCCAAAGTTTGCATAATATCTTGAGTTTGTCTAGCATAATTTTAAACTTAAACAACTTGCATATTGACGAAAAGGCTGAATCCAAACTGAGAATGAAAAAATGTCATCTTGTTTTGTTGGAGCATATCATGTGTTGATTGTACAAGGAGCAAGGAAAGAAAAAGCTACTAGAGAAGTTGTCCTCAGAGGTCTTAGTGCATCTTTCAGACTTCGGTTGAAGAAATGCAAAATCTTTTGGTTGAGGGAAGCTAGACTAACTTGGTGAATCGTTATGTAGGAAAATTTATTTGTATTTTGTAAGGAATTTTTGTGTCGAAAGAAAATAGTAGTGGATGACTTTCTTTGTTGCAGATTAAAACTGTCATGTTTGACTTTTTAGTAATGACTTTTAGTTACGCTTTAATGTCATCTTTTTGAAAGATGACGATTTTAAAGCACTTTAATGACGGTTCACAACTTTTACAGATTAAGTTCAAGTATGTCAATTACGTTTAGAGATATAGATGACTTGGTCAATGCGAACAGAAAAATTGGTCTTCACTGATATTCGACGTAGTCATTTACAATTAATGACTTGCTCTTTTATACCTCAAATAATGTTGGCTGAGGTTGAATGGGAGATGGCTCCCCTAACTTTCCACCGTCATGTGCCCTTAGACTTGTCATTAGACTAGTCTATAATATTGTACAGGTATGCCGGAAAATATGACTTGGTCCATGCGAATAGAAAGATTGGTCCTCATTAAAACTCAACGTAGTCGTTTATAATTAATGACTTGCTCTTTTATACCTAAGACAATGTTGATTGAGGTTGAATGGAGATGGCTTTCCCAACTTTCCATCCTCATGTGCTATTAAACTTGTCATTAGAATGATCTATCATATTGAACAAGGTTCTATTAGAAAATATGACTTGATCCATGCATTGGTCATCACTAATATTCGACGTGATTCTTTAAAATTAATGATTTGCTCTTTTATAATTGTAGGGGGATGAAAACAATTGATGCTTCGGATCAACTGGATTGCAACGGCTTATTCGTGCCTCTTCACCGGAACCCTAGCTCGACGTCTGAACCCTAATCTGCAAAATAGACAGGGGTGAGTGCACCTTTGCCTCTCGTGGCAAAGGCCCTCCGATGCCTTTGTTAGTATCACGTACTAAGAACAAAACCCTAATTATCAGTAGGAAAGCAATAATAATGCAGTTATTGCGTACCTTTTTCCTCTAGGTTCACCTCATATTTATAGATTTGTGTATGCTTGCTGCCCAAGCATTCCTATTGCCATAGGATTCCTAACTCGTATAGGAAACCAGGATATCAAGGATTCTCGTTTCCTTTATCAGTTTAATGGAAAAGAGTCCTTTTAGGATTCTTTTCCTTTACTGGCCGAAATCCCATTCTCATTGGGTATCTTTCTCAGATCCTATATTCTGGGGATCTTATTCCTTAACGGAATACCAACATTCTGGATTCTTCCAGAATGTTCCCATGTTACAACAATTAATTTGGGGTTCTTTCCTTGTTCGGCCATCTCGTTGCCGAACAGACTGCCTGGACCAATGACTTCACATGTAATTTGGTCCAAGCGTAATGAGAATGTCTCTATCTGCCGAACAGCTTAGTTTCACACCACTGACTTCACTTGTCATTGGCCTTTTACTAGCCGAACAGACTCATAGATCAATGACTTCCCATATCACTGATCCGTATCCCTGTTCACCATACTGCCCGGCGATAAGTCCTGTTGTATTCACCACGTGTTCCCAAACATCACGTGTTCGGTAACTAAATGTATCTGCTCGGGAATACCTCCCTACAATTGCTCCCCAGCTTCATGTATTTACCACTGTTCGGGGGCAATATGATGCTTACTACGACCAGATCTTCTGATCCCATGCAGTCATAATTTCAATATCTCATTGATGCCTTTTGGCGCCTCTGTCATTATACCATCTCGAGGTAATGACTCCACGTGGCGCTTATCGTACGCTTTTCATTTAATGTGAACTGACACTCTGTCCAAACGACGTCAATACGTCGTTTAGTTGAAACCCTCTACCCCGTTACTTTTCCTGTAACGGCGTAAGAGGAGACGTTTCGTCTCCGTTTCTCTCCCTTAAACCCCAAAAAGGGTTCATTTTGGGTTTTTTACCAAAAACATTCGAACTTCTTTCAGACTTTCCCTCTAAGCTTTTCTGCCATCGCCGCCATCTGCAAATTCGATTGCGTTCCAGGAAATCGTCACGGTTCCTTTGTAAGATTCTCGTTCTAACTCCATTTTCTCTGCTTAGGTTTTCATCTGAGATTTCATTCTCAAATTTTAGATCATTTCTAGGGTTTCAGTCACGCCCATTCTTACTTTTACGTTTCCTTCGAGTATATCCATGGCGGATGAACACGACAACCCTCCTAAACCCAGTAAATTTAGGAAATTATGCGAGACCCCTTTGCCATGGCGGCATTTAGGAGGGATTATAACGTCCCAGAGAACGTTGGTCTCGAACTCGCCCCTCTAGGGGCAGATAGGGACGGTGGCTCTTGGGATAGAATGTGTATCCCAATCGTAGCCATCGTCGAAGGCGGGGTCCGTTTCCCCCTTCATCCACTCCTTCGTCAAATCTTAAGTTGGTACCGTCTCACTCCAATGCAAGTGTCAACAAATGTGTTTAGGCTGATAATGGGGGTAGTCGCTTTGAATAGAATTCTAGGCACCCAGCTAGGGATCTGGGACATTCAGTGGTGGTACAGCATTGTACTTAACCCTGAATATAACACATACTATTTCAAAGTAAGAAGGGCAGAAAAGCGCCTCGTGCTCAACCTGCCAGATTCTGCTCGGGACCATGAGGTTGACTTTCTCTATGTCACTGGAGCTTTCGAACCTCTAGGAGAGGATGGTCAAGTGGTGGGGCTCCACTGCCCCCACGTATGGGGATACCCACGTAATACTCCTCATTTTCCTAACTCTGAAAGTTTTTGTTTACTGCTTTCTCGTAGCATTTCCATATGTCTTATTTTGTTTTAACATTGTTGGATGCAGCTGATAACGCTAACCACCGTCCCAGACGTACACCAGCAATATCCGAACAGAGGATATAAACAAGTCCTCAATATACAGGAGAGCCGGGTACAACAGCTGGTCGGGTCGTACGCGTGCTTCTGGGGTACGAACCTTCATACAGAGGAGTCATCGACAGAAGACTTGCTCATCCCAGCACCAGTGCTGCTTCTACTCTACATCAGCTGCTCCCCAACCACGTACCTCAAGACGTCAATCCAGTGTTACCGTTGCCGGTCAACTGGGAGAAATTCCCATTTCAGAAGGAGTCCCATTGCCACGTTTAAGACTTCGTAGAACCGTTCAGAGTCAAACAATCTCTCAACAGCCCGAACAGCCTTCCTCAAATCGTGTAACCAGCCAATCGTCCTCATCAGGTTATACTCCATCTCCCCCTAGCTTAGAGATAATGGCTCGTGAACCTCTAAATCTCAGTTCCCTCCTTACCGTTTCTTCTCGGGGACGCGGGACTGGCCGGGTGGCCTCAACTGGCGCCCCTCCCCCACGATCTCGTCGTAATAGGGGGGGATCTGCACGGTCATCATCTTCTCCTCGGGAAGTTGATACTGCTACAGAAGCCACTGACCTCCATCGAGACAAACGCCCAAGAGTTGACGATCAAGATGGTACTGCTTCTCGAGCAGTTACCGAAACTCATCATCCCATCTCTCCAACCACTGAAGTCCTTCCTCAGACTTGGACTCCTCCTTTCACTAGGGGGACGTCCCGTTCACGTCGGGGATAGTGCTGGTTCATCTGAAACCGCACTTGCCCTAGCTCAAGGATTGCTGCTCCCAGTGATATGCAAAAGGAAAATGCATCTGCACCTGATCGGCTTGTCTCTACTGGACTAGTCAGCGGCATCAAGGTATTTGTGACTTGATTTTTCTTATAAGGTCTATGTATATGTCGTATACCATCAAACATGTATTGCTATACCCGTTTCTAACTAGTTGACATTTTGCCAGTTCATTCAAAAGATGGTCACTTTAGGTAAAAAGTACCAAGAAGCAGATGCTGAAAGGGTGAGGCTGATGAATGACAATACCAGACTGCTCCGAACAATCACCAGGTTGGAAAGAGAAAGAGACAAAGCCAAATCTGACTTCAACCAAACTAAAGAAAAACTTGAAGTTGCCGAAGAGAGCCTCAACCAGGCTTTATCAGAGATTGACACTGCCAAGAAAGCTGCATATGAAGAAGGGTACCAGAAAGGATTCGACACCACAACTGCTAACTATGTTGAACAGATTCCTGCTCTTCAAGATCAAATTTGGATTGCCTGCTGGGAAACTTGTTTAACAAAGGTTGGCGTTGCAGAGGACTCTCCATTTTGGACTGATAATGAACTACCGAGCAGCCGGGCTGCAGCTTCCCAAGAGCAAGAAGTTCCTCTGGAAGATGATTTTGAGCAGCAAATCGAAGATTTCACAGGAGCAGAAGAAGACATCCCATCTGGCTCTCAGGCCGTCCGGTCCCCAGCTCATGATGCAGTTAATGAACCCATAGTGTTGGAGGAGAATCCAGTAATGATGGGGCAGGTCCCCAGGTCAATACTGATGTTCCAGAAGTCCAGAATGTGGATTAACTTTGGTAAGTTTGTTTGAACTATTTTGACGTTGGTTGCTGGTCCTGCGTGACCATAAGAATTTGGCCCTGTGTGGCTCTCATACTTTTAATACTTTGTCTAAAACAGGTATTTGGCCCCCTGTGGCATTTTGCTCGGCTCTCTTCTGTTTGTTGCATCTGTTCGGATGCACTGTTGCGTTTAATCTTAAGTATTTCGTACTGTTGATTATCTTATGTTATGCAAGTTTCACATACTTTTAGGGCCAGAACAAACATATAATTTGTTCTTCACATACGTAAGAGCAAACATATAATATTGTAACAGAACATACAAGTGTTTTTCGTACTTTTGTATTTCTTTTAAGTTTCACGTACTTAAGAATATAAGTGTCACATACTTAAGTATCTTGTATTTTGAACGTTCGTACAAGTATTTCGTACTTGTATTTGTTTTACAAGTGTTTTCATACTTGCAACAGTTTTAAGTTTCACGTACTTAAAAAGTTTGACAAGCACACAAGTGTTTCATACTTGTGTTCAAGTGTATACAAGTGTTTCGTACTTGTTTTTTTAAGTTTCACGTACTTAAAAATGTATAAATCTTTTAAGTTTCACATACTCAAAAGGTATTTCTATACAAGTGTTTCGTACTTGTATTTGTTAAGTTTCACGTACTTATAAATCTTTTAAGTTTCACATACTCAAAAGGTATATCCTGCTCCCTAATACGAATAAGAGGAACCAAACTCGTAGTTCGTATTTAAATACCACAACAGTTATTCGAAAGAAGTGATTTTATTCATGATCTTGTAAAAAACGTAAGAGGGTGTTTATTCGTACCCCATGAATCAATAATAAAAACTAGAACAGAGGAATTATATTCGTAATTCCTACACAATCATGTAGTGCAAATCCAAAACAGATTTTAATACTTCTAAACAAAAAACTTTCGTAAATTATGAACATTCCAAGGCCTTGGAATTGGATCACCATCCAGATCTGCCAATCTATAGGCTCCTATGCCCACAATCTCAGTTACTCTATACGGGCCTTCCCAGTTGGCCCCCAGCTTGCCTTCGTTTGCCACTTGGTGTTGCCGAGCACTTTTCGTAGCACAAGGTCCCCAACACCAAATTCTCTAGGATGAACATGTTTGTTGTAGCTTTTCATCAGCTGTTCTTGGTAAGAAGCAAGATGTACCAAGGCCTTTTCTCTCTTCTCCTCGGCAAGATCAAGCTCGATTTCAAGGGCCCTGTCATTGCCTCCACTTTCAACCAAAGCTGTTCTGTTGGTCGGCAGACCCACTTCCAGAGGTATGACAGCCTCTGTTCCAAATGCCAACGAATAGGGGGTCTCTCCCGTAGACCTCCTAGGCGTTGTTCGGTGAGCCCATAAACCAATGGCAACTCATCAGGCCACTTCCCTTGGCTTTGTCCAGCCTTTTCTTGATCCCATCAAGGATAGTTTTGTTAGAAGCCTCTGCTTGCCCATTACTCTGAGGGTAGGCGGAGTGGATAATAGTTTCGTATTCCATACTGGGCACAAAAAGCTTGAATTTCTTCTGAAATTGGGATCCATTGTCTGTAATCAATGAATAAGGGACCCCAAAGCGAGTG